>ML675604.1:63275898-63303383 GCA_007922155.1 Mesoclemmys tuberculata | reverse complement strand
CCCGCACCCGCCTGGAAGGGGGAGTGAAGGAGCTGCAAAGGTGAGACTGGGGGAGCAGAATCAATGGGGGAGGGGCGTGGTGGCGGGAGAGGTCAGCCAGATGTGAGGGGCATAATTGGGGAGGAGGGGGAGTTTTGGTGAGGAATTGGAGGGGACAGATGTGCAAGCAAGCCCGCCTGCAGCAGAGACCAAATTCAGCTTAATAAATTTGGGTATTTTGGCAATCTCACACACACACACATGCACCCAGTCCTTCCCTCCAGTGAGACAATAGAGTCTTTTGTAAAAATCCCCTACTTTGGGGCCGGTCTGATTAATTTTTGGGGAGGAGGGTGTCTACGCTTGTTTTATTTTAATCTTTAGTCTTGACAGTACTGCTGACTACTTATGAACATGATCTTCATTTATTAAGAACAAAAACAAAGAAACCCCTCCCCCCAAAGCAAGAATTTAGTCAAACATTTCCCAGGAAGGGTAATCCCCAGTCACTGAGTAGTAAGCTGTGGATCTCAATGCAGATGGCCATACAAGGTTGTTAGTATGCGGAATAGTACTGACCTCAATGGCTACCACATTTGTAACCCAAACGATGGGCCAGCCTGTGCCCTCTGGGTCTGTGCACGGAAGAGACCACTGCACACAGCTCTCTCCATTCTGGCTCAAAAGGCAGAGTGAGCAAGCTCCATTTATGGGCACAGCAATAAGGCTGCTTGGGTGGCTTTAACTGCACATTCCTATAAGTTCCAAAGTTTGGGTTTCTTGACGTTTGACCTTAACTCTTGAATTTCCTGGCTTGCTAATGAGTGAGGTTTTGGTTTTGCTTGGCTTTTTCTTTTTTTTTAAATCACAACACTCATGTATTGTTTAACCTTTCAATTACTGACGGGCACTCTCAGTCTTACTGACTTTCGCCCCCACCACCCCCCGAGAATGTGTATCTGGCTTACCGTGGGTCTCCAGCACCCAGGGGCCATACTTACATTGTCCACCCCACCCCTGTTGGCAGTGCCCCTTGGGGGGGGGCGTCTGCAGCCTGTGTCCTGTTCTCCCCCACTCCCTCCCCTGTCAGTGGCAGCGCCCCACAGGCGGTGGTCTCTGGCAGTGTGCTGCTCTCCCCACCCTCACCCACTGCCCCCATCAGGGGTGGAAGGTCTGAGAGGACTCCCTGGTGCCTGCCTGCTACAGGGTGGCTCCTCCAAGGAGGCCTGGCTGGTGCCCCTCCCCAGGTTGACAGCTGGGGGCATGGCCTCCCCTGCCTTCCCTCTTTGGTACACCACTGACGTGTACTATTAAAGTAACAAGCTGGTGAGGCAATATCTTTAATTGGATCAACTTCTGCTGGTGAACAAGACAAGTTTTTGAGCTACACAGAGCTCATCTTCAGTTACCCAACACTTCCTATTATAAAATGCTTTTCTCAGTTGCTTATATCTCTGCCAAACCATTTGGGCTGAAATTTTCCATGTCGAGTATCTTCCTCAGGCTGATTTTTTTGGGAATATTTCAGACAAAATGATTCAGCACTTCTGAGACTGAGAAAAATATGATTTGTCGGTGTTAAAAAATTCTGATAACTGTTTTTTGAAAAGCTCTAGTGCTTCTGTACTTTGGCTCAGGGACTTGAAATTTGCCATCAGGTGGTCTTTGTGTCAATGATGTGCATTTTTCCGTCCCTGTGAAAATCCATATGAATTTAGCTGAGTAATAAGCCTTTGAAAAGTTGCAGTTCACCCATGCTCAGTAGAGACTTCGGAACTCAGCTAAAACATCCAAAGACTCCATGCACAATGAGCATGTTCATACCTCCCACAGCTCCCGTTGTTGACCAGACTGCACATGTGCCATCCGCACAAAGCAAGTGCTCATGCTGTAGCCCAGGGCTATGGGATGAGGGTGGTGGAGCACTGTCCCTGTGATGGCTGTTTGGGGCCCCGCACCAGCATTGACATCAGGGAGCCTGTCTCTTTTGTGCTCTCAGCAACTCTTCCTGCTCATGGAGAAAGAAGCCACTTCCTGCAAATGCAGCGGGAACAAAAGGCTGACCCATGGGAGACAACTTTGTGCATATGCATCGTGATGCGGTCTTCACTTACCTGACCACATATTATGTTTCCCACAGGACCCCCTGGCTCATTCAGTGCAGAGGATAGACCTGTTCTGGGGATGAATTGGGGTTCTGTGGCAAAGGAAGCTGTTGTTTGGAGGACCCCTGCCTTGTTTGTTACAGAGGTGGGAAGGCATGTCCTTAGTGCACGTACTGGGAGGGATGGGTTGAAAGGTGTGCAGTGAATGAGGCAGGGAGTTATAGGAAGAAAAGGAATGGTCTCTGGGCTATGGCAGCTGAATGCTGTGCTGGAGAACTGGATTCTATCCCTGCGTCTGCTACAGAGGCCCAAATCCTCAAAAGTATTTAGGTATCGAATTCCCACTGAAATGTTTTGAGTGCTTGATTTTGCAGCCTTAGTAATGTTCTTTAAATATAGTTGCTTGTTTGTAACTGAACAGGGTGATTTGTCCCTTTGAAGGCGTAGTGGGGTTCAGAGCCAGCCAACCCAGTTCCATGACATGGCCCCGGCAAGGGAATAGGTGTTTAAGGGAGCAGCAGACCAAGCTAAGGGATAAGGCCCTGTGTTAACCAGGGAGCTAACACTGGAACAGGATAAAATCCAGCTGTTAGCTTCTTTTTGTCATATCTTCATACTGCTTCCCACCACAACGTGCACATGCGATTGCTGGCTCGTTGCACTCCACCAGGTCACTGAAAGAGCATTTGCACTCAAGCAGTTGGCATCACAGGAGACGCTTCACAATTTGAGGTGTAGGTGCTCAACGGTTAGGAGGCGGAGCACCCAGGCTACAGTGTTGTCCTCTACTCTTCTCTGCCATGACTAAGCCCTTGTCTGTTTGGGTGACAATATTAAGGGTTTAAAGGTGGCAAGAAAATGTTGTTGTGCCTTCAGTTGACTCAGCATTGATATTATATCATGTAGTGGATGTCTGGGATCTGTGCATTGCCTTGAGTGCTTGACTCTACTAGCAACCTCCTGGCATACATCAGGAGAAACAGTATCTGTGAAGATGTAAATGTCATTGATGTGGGTAAGCTTAAGGCATCCTGTAAGATAGCAGCAGGCAGTGTTCAGTACAGGGTCTACCTTCTCTGCGTGAGGCGATCCTGCCCTCCCTGCACAGGTGCATTCAGCCAAGGAGTAGCCAGTGCTGTTGATCACAGAGTGGATAGGTCTGCACCCCAGTGTGATGTAACCTGCTTGCTAAGACTGTTGTTTCATATCCTGACCTTGGCTTTAGTTGTCTCGAGTCTCTAAAGAAGGGTGTGTGATTGAGAGTAACACCAAAGTATACAGGATGTATGGATTGAGTAAGTTTTGTCCCAAGCCAGTTCATGTTGCATTGACATTTGGTCTCTTGGTTTTTGAGATGGAGTGCATTAGCTTGCATCTTAGCTGGGTTTGCACACAGTTCATTGGCTGCAAAGTACTTGTCTAGCGTGTTAAGTGCATTCACCAGAACACTCCCTATTATGTCAAACTCCTTGTATTGTGTGGTGCTGGGGTAGCTTTTGTGTAGATATTGAATAATGTAGGTGCTAAGACACTACCATGAGGGAGGCTGTTTGTCTGTCATTGCCTTAGGCTCCATTTGAAACCAAAGTTCACAATGGTCTGCATTATCTAGATTTTCATTTGAAGCAAAAGTTTTGTGTCGTAGTGGATCTTCATTACCATTAGTACCTTATCAAGGAGCCCACAATGATGGACTGTATCATAGGCAGCTGAGAGAGAAACACTGCTCCTGCAGTCAATCCTCTTTCATGTCCATCTTTGCTATGTTTTGTGATGTTCAGAAGCTGTCCAGTGCATGACCAACCCAGGTGAAATCCAGCCTGTTTGTTGATAAGAAGTGGTTCAACATCTGGGGTAAGGCAATATAACAGTTGTCATTCAAACAATTTTAAAATATCACACAGGAGTGAGATAGGTCAAATTTTGGGGGGGGTCAGATTGTTCCTTCCCAGGCTTCAAGAGGACCACCAGCTTGGCTAGTTGCCAGATTTTCAGTATCTTGAGCTGAATGGATGAAACAAGTATTGAATGCACTCAGGCGCTACTTCCATGTGTGTGGGCTGAAATTTTTGATCTGCTCACGTTGGATGTCATCTAGGCCTGCTGATTTCTCTGTTTCAGGGCACTGATGCCAGTGTCCAATTTCTCCATAGCGAAGGGAGCTGTAAGACCTAGATTGCTTGATGTACCCGGGAGTGTTTGACAAAGTAATGACCAGTTGGTAGTGGTTCACTTAACCTTCCCATTGAGTAGCATTTGCAGGGCTATCTGATTAACCGAGATGTTGAAATGTCCACCCATCTTTGTATTGCTCAGGCGTCTACAAATGGTCATCCACACTTTTTTGCTATTATGGGTCACATCCACAGATTCTTTCAAGTTCTGGCAGCATTTAAGGTGTTCAACTGTTAGCTGACCCCAGGGGAGAGAAAAGGAGCTTTGTAACACAGGGCTGGAACCTGGTTACTGGTGTTGAGAAAGCTGGCTTAAACGAGAAGGGAAACTGGAATTCCTTAAATGGGGGGAAGCGGTGTACAGCCCCACAAAGGAGGACTGTGGAATCTCTTAACTAAAGGGAAGGGTTTGGACCTGGGGAGCCAGAAGAGGCTATTTTTATAGAGTTAATAAATTGGACCTCAGGAAGGGACTATTACTTTAAGTCCTTCGGATGCAAACAAGTTATGGGGGGGACTAGAAAGAAACTGAGGGTGATGTGCCTGCAGTGCCACAAGGAGGAGTGCTCCAAGGATTGCAATTTATAATTAAGGATTTACATTATCTATCCAGTCTCTTTGCTAAGGAGCAGATGTGATGAGGAGCTACTTGGCCCTGTGATATTAGATATATTTGTACAGTATTCTGTTTTGAATACACATCTGGTATACTTTATCAACTGCCCACTAGATGGCACAAAGCTGCTGCTGTCCAAGCAGTAAACAATGCAAAAATATGTTTTCTGCTTCCATTAAGAAGCCACTATGTTGCAAAAGTGCAAACCTGATATTAAAAAGAAAATTTCATACAAGCTCCCAGATATGTAAATCAACATAGCTCTGTTGAAGTCAACATATTTACATATCTGGGAGTTTGAAGTCAACAGAGCTACAAAGATTTACACCAGAGGAGGATACAACCAGTCACTTTAATTTACTACAAACTTGCAACCTGGACTATTCAGTTATGTATGTAGAAATTTATTAACCCTCAACTGAATTACCTAGATTTACATATTAGCAACTTTGTGCTTAGAAACTATCTAACTTTCTAGTGCTATAGAAAATTCTAAATTAGAGCCTAATTTTGCCACCCTTACTCACATTGAATAGCACTCTATTGCTTCAGTAGTCCCATTGACTTCAATACAACCATTTCCTGAGTCTGGAGCTACTCAGCATGTCAGATTTGGCTGATTTAGCCGGATCTATAGTTCACATATTAATTATATCAATTACTTAAATATTCCCAGTTATCACTTTGAAGGTTGACAGGTTTGGAGTTTGTCAGGCAAGGTGGCCAACTGTTTGGCAGAACCCAGATTGAAATTCAGACAGCCATTCACTGAACAAGCCATCATGATGTTAATGTGGGATTAGTATCTATATTAGGGCTACAACTGCTCTGTGAAGTTCCTGCCCTGTTTGCCTTTTGCTCAGGGATGGGAAGGAAATAGCTGCTGCCCCTGGGAGGATGAAGCTTACTCTTCTGCTTGCTGGCCAGAGAAGCTGATCAGGTGCAAGATGGAGCCAGGACTCTAGTCCTCCCTTCAGTTGTTTCCACCCACTTGCTTGCACTGAGGAGCATCCAGAAAACTGAGACTTGTGCTCCACACTGAACTCAAGATCTTGACCAAGCAAGGGGGTGGAGGGACAGGGCTTTGCTCCCTTTTATTCCCATGCTCAGCTGAGTAAGATAAAGACGCAGTCTAGCCATTTGTGAACAGCCACAGAACAACACAGGCATTGCTGTCATCAATGGTCTGGCCAGGAGCACAACTCAGACTGTACTTTGACCAGCCAGCCAATGTAATAGCGGTATAACTAAAGGCAGTAGGGAGCCTGCAAAATGATACTGAGCATGAAAAAGAAATACATTGTCACTGACATCCCTTGGAAGTCAACACAGCATCCTTATTTCAGAGGTTGCTTTACATAGATAGTAAGGCTAATGTATCCAAAAACCCAGACCAAGTTATCTAATCCTTTTTTCAGATTGTATCGTTGATACGAATGCACATGGCACTATTGGTGAGGTTGGAGAACCTCAAGCAGGTACCATCACAATCTCTTTCCTGCCAACGTGGCACTAAGGACGTGGCAGTCATTAGCAATCCTCTAAAGAATGGAGCCTGAAATTAATATTCGGAGGAAAAACAAAGTATAACCTAGGAAGTCACTCTTTCCACTGATTGTTGTAAAGGTTGTAAATGCTGGTTTTACACTTCATGGTAAGCAATGTAATACAGGGTATTTTTGGACACTGTGGGATGCACAGGATTTGGGGCAGGTGATGGAGAGCTATCATCATTGATAGTGTTACACTTATGAAATAAACAGCAGGATTTTATTTAGGGGACAAGGCCATCCTATGCGGCATTTTCAGGGGTTAACTGTTAACCACGCTTGCCGCAAAGTCCACAGGACACCAACTAGCTGCTTCAGTGGAGTGGCGGCTGTATATGACTACATTGTCAAGGTAGGTGGTGGCGTAGTTCACATGTGTCCCAAGGAGGTTGTCCATCAGCCGCTGAAAGGTCATGGGTGCCCCGTGGAGTCCGAAGGACATCCTTACAAACTGGTACAGCCCAATGGAGGTCACGAAAGCGGTCTTCTCCTTTGAGCTGGCATCAAGGGGGATTTGCCAGTACCTCTTCGTGAGGTCCAGCATGGTAAAGTATCGGGCTTCTCCAAGCCGATCCAATAGTTCATCAACCCAGGGCATGGGATAGGCGTCAAACTTGGAGATGTTGTTGACCCACTGAAAGTCAATACAAAATCGATGGGAACCATCGGCTTTCGGTACCAGCACAATGGGGCTTTTCCATTCACCGGTTGAAGGTTCTATTATTCCAAGTCTTAACATTGCGCCAACCTCCTCTTCTACTACAGCCTGGAGATGGCGGGGGGTGATCTTGCCCCGGTCCGAACCACCTCGCTGGGTTGAGCCTGGCTGGTGTGATGCACCCGGGTGGTCTTCCCAGGGGTGGTGGTAAAGGTGTGGTGAAAGTCTCCACCAGCCATGTTGCCTGTTGCCTCTGGGCCTCGGATAGTTCGGCACCCAACTGGGGCTCACCTGGGTCTTCCTGTTCGGGTATCTATGGCACCAGATCTGGGTCTGGGGAATGAGGGTTGATGAACAGACCCTCTCGCTCTCGCCATGGCTTCAGCAGGTTAGTGTAGTACACCTGCTTCTTCTTCCACCGGTCGGGTTGTCTGTTCACAGTAGTAGTTCACTGGGCTGACCTGGTGGATGATCTCGTATGGCCCCTGCCATCAGGACAGGAGTTTGGACTCAGAAGAGGGGAGCAGCATAAGGGCCCGATCCTCTGGCTTGAAGGAGCGAGTGCGCACACCCTGATTGTATGTCTGGGCCTGGGTGGCTTGGATGGCTTGCAGCCTTTCCTGGGCTAGAGTCCCCACTTGCTGAAGGTGCTCTCACAGGTCCAGAACATGCAGGAACCCCTGCGTGAGTGAGGGTGCCTGCTCCCATTGCTCCCGCATTAGATCTAGGATCCCTCTGGGCTGTCGGCCATACAGATGTTCAAACAGCGAGAACTGGGTAGAGGTCTGTGGAATTTCCCGGATGGCTAAAAGCAAGGGAGGGAAATCAGCTGGTCCCACCTCCACAGCTCCTCTGGACGGAACTTCCGCAGCATGTGTTTCAGGGTCTGGTTAAACCTTTCGACCAGCCCATCAGTCTGTGGGTGGTAGCTGGAAGTCTGTAACTTCTTGATCCCCAGGATCTCACAGACCTCCCAGAACAGTCAGGAGGTGAAGTTGGTCCCTTGGTCTGTCAGGTGCTCTTTGGGTAGCCCCACCCTGGTGAACACCTTAATGAGCTCCCCCGTGACGGTCCAGTTCTTCAGGGGGATCACCTCCTGGAAACATGTGGCATAGTCCATTAGACTGAGGAGGTAACAGTACCAACTACACTCCTCTCCAACAGTCCCCTGAGGTCAATCGCCACCCTTTGGAAGGGGGTTCCGATCAGTGGGAGGGGCACTAGGGGGGCACGGGGCACGGGGCACACCAGCTGGAGCCGCTAACTGACATTCCAGGCAAGAGGAACAGTAATCCTGGACTTCCTGGTATACACCAGGCCAATAAAACCGGGCCAACAGTCAGGCCAGAATTTTGTCAAGGTCCGAATGGCCCACAGCAGGAATATCGTGGGCCAGCCTCAACACGGACCTCTGATGGATCCGGGACACTACCAACTGGGCGTGGGGGGGTCCACGTCCGAGCGTCCCACTCTACCCCTGGGTCATGATGAAGCTCAAACCGTGGCCACTGGGTTGCCCATTGGGGGTTGATGGCCACCCCGTCCACCATGGCCAGTTGGTCATAGGCACGGCTGAGGGTGGGATCTTCCCGCTGGTCCTGACAGAAGTCCTCTCCCGGCTTCCCTGAGTCTGTCGGGTCCATTCCTATGGCTGGGCTCTCTCCTTCAGGGGTCCCTGTCTCTCTGGGGGGTTCCGGGGTGGGACCCACAGGTTCGTCCCCAGGTGGCAGCTCTTGGGGTTCGGGAGTCTCTGCTTCCAGGGTTCCCACGCCTGGGCTCCATGGCTGCCTGCTCTTTGTAGGACCCCTGCAAAGTCTGGCCAGTTCCGGCACAAGATCATAAGGTATGGGAGGAAAGGCGTCAGCACCACTGGAAGCACCTGGGTGTCCTGCCCAATGGTTAGGGGGACCTAAAGCATGGGGTAGAACTTCAGGTCCCCATGAATGCATCGCAGGCCAACCTGTCCCAGGACTCGCCCATCTTCAGGGACCAGCCCCCTCAGAATGGGGACCTGGCCACACCCCGAGTCAACCAGGGCCTCCAGGTGTTGCCCCGCAATGCTGATGGTGATTGTCATTTTCGGGGTTGTCGGGCCACGGGCTCACCCCTCCCCAGCATAGACCAGGCCATAGGGACAGTCCCTCGTTGGGCCCTACAGAACACTTGGGTTCACGCTTTCAGGGGTCTCCTGGGGTTTGCCCGGCCCCGCTGGCTTGGACAACAAAGCCCCCAGCTGCTGCATAAACTCTCCATGCAGCTCCTGCTGCTGGGTCCCCAGGTAGTGGATCAATTGCTACTGTTGCCAGTCCAGTGCGTGTAGCAACTGTTGTTGTTGCTGTAGCTGGACTGCTTGGTGTTGTTGGTGGAGCTCGATCCACCACTTCAGGAACTTGTCAAGGTCCGTTCTGCAACCGGCATCCAGCTACCAATGGAACCTCTAGGCGGGAAGTCCCCTATTGTCAGGGGGACATCTGTCTGCATTGTCCAGCATGTGTAGGCTGGTGGCATGGTCCAAGGCCACCGTGCCCTTGTTGAGGGGAATAAATGTCTCAGTTAACAGTCTTTGTCCCTGGCCCCTAGGTGGGGCGGGCTCCTCTGGCAGTCTATCGCCCTCCAGTAGGGTGGGGCTGCTAATGGGTCTGTAGCCCAGTAGTCTATTGCCCACAGCCCTCTGACAGAGCGGAGCAAGGAATGGAGTCTTTAGGCCCCGGCTCACAAGCGGGGCCTGTAAGCAGATTGGTGCCCCCAGCCCTCACACAGGGCAGGGCAGGAAAAGCAGTTTCTATCACCCCGGCCCTACAGTCTGGCGGGGCTGACAAGCGCAGTGTCCTCCAGTCAGGCTTGCAGAGGACAGCAAGCACACCCTGGGTGGTTAGGGAAGGGGGAAGGAGATGCAGGCCCACCCGACTCCACTGCGCCCAAGCCCAGGGCCCTATCAGTAGTGAAAGTGGTTTGCCACTGTTTTCAGCAGGGCTCCAGCCACAACACACTGATGGGGGGTCGGCCCCCAACTCAGCCATTGGCTGTGGCTTTCCCTGGGCAACTTCCTCCCACGCAATCCCAGGGTACCTGCATCCAAGTCAGGCCCTCTGAGTCATCGGGGGGAGGCGGTGAGCAGGCATCTAGCTAGTCCCTCTCTGTCGACTGGCGGCAGGTCCGGGAACTCCTGCAGGTTGTCTGCCAAAGGTAGCTCCTCCAGGTCACAGGACCCTGGGGGTTCCTCCGATCTGCCAAGGTCTGGCCACACTGGTGGGTTCTCCACCCTGGGCAGCTCCTCCAGGTCAGGGCCGGCCTCTGGTGATTTCCCGCAGGCTCCGGTCGGCCGGGTGGCTGCACCAACCAATCTCAGGGCCGGGGTCAGGCCTAGGCCACTGCCTCTGGGGAGAGATGTCTGCCTCCGGTGGCAGCTTCTCCCAGACTGAGCTGCTGGACCTGTCTTTTATAGTCCTCTCCCAGGCTCTGGTTCCACCTCTCTGCTTCCAGGTGGCTCAGCTTGCAGGGCCTGGTTCTGTCCAGTTGGGGCAGAGCGACCCTTCTTCAAGGTCCAGGCTCTGAGGCAGGTCACAGCACCCTGTTACAGAGCCCAAAGTCCAGGTTTTTTCACCTCATTTTATACTTATTCATTCCCATTTGGGTCTATGGCTTTTGTCACGTCAGATAGTTTTCCTCTTTGATGTAATTGTTAATTACGTTTGATATCGCAAATGTGACAGCTTTTTCATTATTTTTTCAATTTTGTTTTACACTTTGTTTTGTTTTTGTTTTGGGGTGTTAACTTTTTCATTTTGGGGGGTTATTTTGATCTCTGGCCATTTGGATTGTAAAACTTCTTTAAACAAAAGCATTTTCTCTTCCTCCTGCCCTTGGAGGCTGAGAACCATTACCTCAGCAATTACTTCTTCACTGTTTTATTTTAGCAGACTCAGACTGCATTTACTCCTTATTTATACTTACTAAAAATTATTACATTTTTATTTTATTACATTATTATTTTAATACTTACTTACTAACATAATAATTTTTTTACTTACACCAATTTTATTAATAACAATTTTGCTAAAAAAATCTTATTTGCCCTCTCATTGCTTCATAATTTACACATCAACCACATTCTAAATACACATTGAGCACTTTACTTCACTTGTAAATTATTACAATTAAATTTCAAAATGTTCCCAAACATTCATATGTAAATCTTCACAGACAAAGCCCCAATGTATCATAAATATTAAATCAAAAATATTTAAGCAAAATACTCATTTATTCAAGCAATCAATTATCATAATAAAGCCTAAAATAGCATAAACAAACAATGTGTCCAAAACACCTCTATCTATAATGCCTAGTTTTAATCTTTCTCAGTGTAAAAATTAACACTTAAGCTTCAAATACGTATCCATGGTCCAGACCTGCTCTGGTTCAGGCCTACAGCACAGTGATAGGGCCTATAATAGGAGTAGAAATTATAATATAGTTCTGATAAAAAGGAATGTGATACACCTGCCTTGGCAGTGTGTTTCTATAGTTGGTCTAGAGGAGGCAATTCATGCATTTTATCAGGTAATTGGGAAACCTTTCAAACAGCATCTGCTCTTTGCCCACATATTTTATGTAGTGGAATGGCAATTTTGCAATTGAACAAAGTCGTATCAAACAACGGAGGATGACTCTCTCAAGCAATCTCTCCCTTTTATGAGATGGTGCCATGGAAAGGAGAATTAACTGTACAGGGCTGTAAAAATGCAGATAAAATAGAACTTTCTTCATAGCACACTTGGTGGTTGCTAGGCTATCACTGGCTAAGTGATGGAAGAGAAGAAAACCTCTCCTAAATATTAGTGAATGGTATAATAGGATATTGGAAGGCGTGGAAATGGAAAAATAAACTCACCAAGTATGAAATTAGTAAAACAGACTGAAACCAAATAGATCTCAGATAGCTGGCTCTCATTTATTGGTTAAAATTTTCTTCACAAGCAGTAAAAACAAAAGCATTCATGCCACTTGTTTGAATATCAAACATTAAACATAGAAACATAGAGTTCCAGAAATGGTGAGCCCAGCAAGCTGAAAGGCACTGGGGACCACCTGGGTAAAGCATACAAAAGAAGGGGTTCATGCTGAGAATGATGGACTAGTATTAACCACAAGACAACAAAAGCTTATTGCATACAAAGACAATATTACAGTTTAGTCATGGAAAGGAAGTACTGACTGATTCATGTAACAAACTTATCTATTCTATTTGAAATTTAATCTTAAAAAGTAAGATTTTTGTTTCCAGAATGGTTATTCTTGAAAAATCTGAAGACAAAGGCCCACAGCTTTTGTCTCGAACGCATAACCTTTTTTTTTTACTGTATTGTTCAGGAGTGTTCCAAAGGCCACGTGATTGGAGCCTGGCTAGGCTTATTCACACTAGCTTAATCTAACTAGGCCAGCTAAAAATAGCACTGAAGACACGGTGGCACAGGCTTCAGCCAGGGCTGTAGATGCTTTCCCAGAACTATGGATATGTGCTCACAATCCTGCCGTGTCTCCGCTGCTATTTTTAGTCAGACTCCCCATATTAAATCTTGCATGCATGCCTGGCCGTGTGGCAATCACACCTTGAACTGCAGTGTAAATACACCCTACGTGACAAGTGAAAGAAAATGACTCTCTCTCTGCATTTTCTCCTTTCAAAGTCAGATACATTTTCAATATGGGTAATAGTTGGTCAGATTGGAGATGTCAAGCAGAGAGGGTTGGAGATGTTCATTTCTCTAAACATTCTAGTCAATGTATTATGGCAGACAGAGAATGCAAAGGAAGGTGAGTGTCTTGTTTTATAATGGCCAAGAAGTAAATTATATGGATTTACAGTTTTTCACACAAAAAGGGCTATTCACCATCCTGTTCACACAAACTGTTCTTTAATTATTTCATTAATCAAAATACATTTTGGCTACAGCATTTTCTCTATTCCAGAGTAGCCACATAAATCAGGGTTCTTAGATTTCTACTATTACACTTACCAAAAATGGCCTTTTCTAAGAGGCCTTAACCCATCAGCCCTTTGGTCACACACAACTACTACCGCTACATGTTCTTTTAAGTCAGTGACACCTGTGGGCACATGTGATCAAGGTTAGACCTATGCAATATAGGATCATGCCTACAGCCTCAGCTCCTGGAGTCGTGTAACTACAGCAGATGTTTTTTAAATTACATTTCTAGTCCTCATAGTTTTGAAGAAAATATGATTCGTGTAACTGATGTAGCAGTGTCTAGCCGATTATTTGTTTACACATAGAAACTGCACCAATTTAACTAAATCAGTTTCTAAATCAAAGTATTTAAATCAGCACAAGTCCTTTGTGTAGAGACCCTGAAATCAGTTTAAAAGTGGCTATAACCAAGTTAGCTTAATAGACTGAAAAATTTACACTGAATTAATTTCCTTGGCCCAAATTCTGTTCTCACTTAATCTGAAGTAATGAAAGTCAGGGAATTTACTCTGGGTTTACACCAGTATAATGAAGCAAAATTTTGCCCTTTTTTATATATAAAGATCTGGAGCAAAGAGCCAAAAAAACAATTTACCTGTGTTGTACAGGAAACAAATGGCTTTTCCAGACGCTAACAAGGATTTGAGAAGCTTACACACATAGAATCATAGAATCATAGAATATTAGAGTTGGAAGGGACCTCAGGAAGTCATCTAGTCCAACCCCCTGCTCAAAGCAGGACTATCCTCAGCTAAATCATCCCAGTGAGGGTTTTGTCAAGCCGCAGCTTAAAAATCCTCTGCAATTAACCCAATGGATCACCAAAAGGGAATATAGCTTGGCTAAATGGATATTTTTAGTCCACTTCACCATAAATAGGGATTTTACTGTCTTGAAATGAAGCTATATCAGACAGATCACCTAGTAATATTTATATTTAGTATTGGGTAGTCATTGATGTGCACCAGCCATCATAGAAGCAGGTGCATGAGGCAGATAAATGAATACACACATGTAGCCCTGCTAATATAAAGCTCACAAAGCAAACATTAGCAGCCCTGCCCATCAGGGCAGGACAATGGACAATCCCTTAAGAGTTCTGTTCTTCAAGAAGCCACTAAATTGTTTTGTCAGTTTATGAAAGACATAATGCTACTCTGGCAAGTGTAATGCAAAACCATAGCAAAACCACAGCAGCACTCAGAAATGACCAGAGACTCACCTTCTAGCATGAAGAAACAGCAATTCAAGTTACTTGCCATCCTCCCTTACAAATTCAGACCTTACCGAGGAGCAAAATGGAAAAAGTGGGCTATTAGACATAGTTAAACGCCCTCCACAACATGGATCTTTGCTTCCATACTGTTGGTACCTTTTGTGTCAGCGTCATGAATAGGTGATGGTAATTATTACCCTCAATCCACTGCAGCTAACTGGTGCCCACTTAATCATGATTTCTACTAACTACTTGCATGTCACTTCCTTTTCATGGCATTAATAGGCATGCAAGATGCCACAAAATCTTACAATTGCAGGAGTGTTCCTTTGAAATCTAAACACTAGATTTGGCAACACAAAACATGTTATTATGATTTGACAGATGGCCTGGCAAAGAAATTACGTTCTCTTTGTCCTCTGTGTAATTAACCAATGTGCACTTAGAGTTGCCATCTCAGCAGAGCCCTTGACCACATGTGGAAGGGAGAGGGGGCATAAGAGTGGAAACACACACCCAAACAAACAAAACAAGCCAGGATCAGGAAGGATGGGGGCCCTGCCTGCATGCTGTGGCAAGAACCAGTGGGTCAGAGCAAGAAGCTGGGCCAGCTCTGCAGGACAGGAGCAACTGGGGGGAGACACTGAGCGGTGTGCAAGTTGGACTCACTCTCCAACTGCTCCCTCACTCAACCCCCTGCTCTCCCAGGGGCAGGTCCTGAACTCCTTTCCCAGTGCTTCCCACCCCAGGGGGACAGGACCTGAACACTTCCCTCCACTGTGGCCTCCTACCCACCCCCTGAAATAGGGAGGCCTCCAATTACCATAGTGCAAAAGGCCCCAAAAACTCTTTCATCTGGCAACATGTGTAGTCCCAGAATGATGGGAGCTGTTGGACCCTTTGCTGCATGCTACTGTGTATAATTTAATGGAACTGGGTCAGGGGAAGCCCAGAAAGGTGTGAAAGCAGGCATGAAATGCTCAGTGATTGGCCCAGTCTCAAAGACAGTGAGAAAGCAAAAAGGACAAAGAGCCAGAGTGACATTGACAGGCCAGGCGCCAGCTCATGCCAGGGCCCTGAGGCCTCAAAGAAACACTGACCAATGCATAACTGGAAACCAGTCTGGCACACCTGTGTGTTGGTATTGTAAAAAGAGATGTTAACTTGATAAGAATGTGTTTAGTGTTTAGACTTTATGAAATGTTTATAGGCTGCTGCATGTATTAATTTCATTTATAACATCTGTACCCCTCGTTCTAAGATTATATTAAGTGTTTGCATTGTAATCCTCTGTAATTGGCATCAAACAGGAAAGGAGCATTAAATAATGTAAAATGCTTGCTTTCTACAGAATGCATTAGTTCCTACCCACCAAGAAGGCCCACTGAAATCAAATGAACCATTGTGAAACATCAAAGAACAAAGTCACTGTTGAATTACTCCATGTCCCACACCTGTGAAGAAGAGACATGCAAGTGGATTCGTTCTATCAACTTGAACTCTGAGAAAAGGGGAGGAAAAAACCCTGACAAGAAGGAACTGGATCTCTATGCTGCTTGGATTTGACAAGGGCAAGATTTCTAAGCATAAACAAGGGATCCCCCATGTTTGGCCTGGGTTAACCCTATAGGATTTATAGAGTTTACATATTACAGAAACTTCTATTACCTTTTGGAACCTAAGACTGTAACTCATTTTTGTGTGTATGTTTACTTCCTTTAATCTTGTTCTTTTCAGTTCTTTTTCTTAATTAATAAATCTTTAAATAACTTATTTTAGGATTGGCTGCAAATGCTGTCTTTGGTTTAGGATCTAGGGTGTAATTGACCTGGGGTAAGTGACTGTCCTTTGGGACTGGGAGTGACCTGAATATTGTTTTAATTTTTGTTGTAAGAGACCATCTATCATATAGATAAACTTACCTGGGTGGCCAGATAGATCAGAGTATCCGAGGGGACTGCCTGTAATGCCTTATTAAGGCTGTTGTCGTGCCTGAAGAGCTCACACTTGTTACTTGGTTGGTGAAATCTAAGTATAGAAAAAGAATCAATTTGGGGTGTGTGCCCTGCTTCTTAAAAGTCTGCCCTGAGGTTGGTACCACGCTCCTGAGCCACTCCAGACAGCTTGACAGCCAGGTCTTCAAAGGTGTTTAGGTGCTAATGCCTACTGAAATCAATGGGAATTAAACATCTTTGAGTAGCTGGGTCAAAATGAAAAGCTGGCCAAAGTAGTTTTCTAAAAGGCTGTGCACTGTATATACCACCAACCAAATCAGAAGCAGAGGAGTAGGGCTTGTCAACATATTTTAAAAGAATAGATTTTTTTTCCATTGAAAATTTTCCCTTGTTTTTCTAAAATATTTTTCATTAAATATTGCTATCATTGTCCAAATGTTTGGCTTTTAACCAAAAGGTGTGACTTTTTTCAATTTTTGTTTTAAATTCCAAAACATTGTGGGTTTTTTATTTATTGAAATCCAGGTTCTCTGCACATGAAACAGTTTGATCAACATCATCAAAACATACAATTTTTTTAATAATAATTTTTTAAAAGGAAATATTAGGAAATAACAAAAAGGGTCAGTTTCACACACTTTGGAACTAGAACAACTTCCAATGGTTTTGTGAAAATAGATATTTATTTTTCATCCACCTCCACATGCCACTTCTTTGCTGCCATTGTCCTGTGTCACTGAAGAACTGCACAGCAAGAGCACCTCCTGCTGGCAGTATGCATACAGGGAAGAAGACTACACTAATATTATCAGTGTGAACACGTCCTGATTACCTCTTGCTCATGATCTCCCGTGCTGAGAGATGTGAACCTGTGCAATGAGATAGCCAAACCGAAAGGATTCACTCTTCCTCTACACTGACCCTGGCTGAGTTTTGACCCTTTAATTACCATTTGACTGATTTTTATATTTGTTTCTTTCATACTGGTTGCTGATTTCTGTGCCAGGAAGCTCACAGTCTGCCAAAGGTCCTAGCAGACAAATCATTCTAAAGGAATACCAATGAACAGAAATGAAAGTAAAAACAGAGTCATATATAGGAAAATAAAAGCAGTTCAGCTGCACCTTTTTATTTTTATAATAATCAGAAATTCAGTAGCTAGTATATGAAAGTAGGTGTTTATTAGACCACTTAGGATTTAGAGGATGTTACAAAAGTTGTAAGCCAGTGTATCACAGAAGATAACAGGTCCAATGTTCCCTATCAAATGTTTAGATCTTGGTGTGAAAGTTTTTCCATTACAAGGACAGTCCAGATTTTACTACACCCGAATTCGACTGGGGGGGGGAATCACATTTTTCCAATAATGGGCAATACAAAGTCTTTCTGCTAACAATAAAAAAGAAATGAATGTATTGTTCTGTTTAAAATGTAGATCCTTTACTGGAGCGCCTGGTAAGCAGATGAGGGGATCTCTAGGAAGCCAACATTTTGTCATAAGATGAAGTTTTTAATAATTTCCTCCCCACACCATCTAATGCCTAGTGTAAAGCACAAGTTCATACAGAAGAAAAGTGCCACAAACATGTTTTAAAGTAAATAATTGACAATAGAGAAATTGTTAATTTCTGCCCGCTATCAGCCTGGCCATTTTTAGAATAGAAAAAAATAAAGAATATAAAGAATTAAAATGCAGTTCCAAAAGGCTTTGCAATACAAAGCGGACACTCTGAACCAAGACTTTAAAAGCAGATGCCTAAAAATATAAGTGCACACAAAATGTGACTACACAACATGCCGTGAAATCCACAAAATGGGTACCTACCTGTGCAGCGGGATGGCTGCATACACAATTAACAGAAAATCTGTAGATTTCAACAGTGACTCAGGTTAAAAACACTCACACACAAAAAACTTTTCTGGGGATTCAGGTTTATTTTGGGAGGGGGGGGAGGGGCTAGTTAACCAAATTGAGACACATTTGGCTGTATTCTTTCCATGAAGCTTTACGGCCTGTAAACTGTTCAACACAAAACAAATACAGAAATCAACAAACAGGATATGTCTTCTGTTTCCTTAGAACACCATGTCCCGGCTTTCAGTCAGCAAAACCATCTCTCTTTCCCCGCCACCAGCCCAGTGGAAGTAACCCAGCCCATCTTTCACGTGTGAAGCCAAGCTCTGATCATATGAATCGACTTGGCAGTCAGTTAAGAGTGTCCCCTGAGCGGACCCTGCATCTCTTCTGGGACTCCTCATAAGGATACCACTGAGGCAGAGGCTCCAGGGGCCACTGTCAGACACGCATAGCCATCAGCACAACATGTGCTCCATCTCTTCTTATCCACAATTTAGACATGTATTTCACTGGGTAATACTTTCTTTGTCACTGTGGATTGACAGCTCTTTAGACCACTGGAGGGCACCCATATTGCAACAGGAATGCTTTCTAACATCATGATTATAACAAAAGAATTCAAGAAAAAATGTAAAAATCGTGGTTCTAGAATTTAACGTGGGTTCGCTAGTTAATCCCAAAACACAAATATATTACCAGCATGCAAAACGGAATGCCAGTTGCACTTCTGAGCACTTTGCTGTCTGAAGATGAGACTGCCTCTTTTGTGTGACATTAAAGATCCTGTGGAATTTTTCATAAGAGATGGCGTTCCCTATGTCTCCATGGCCTAGATTTTCCTCTCCCTGCCAAATGCAGCTGTGTTTTATACCATTCAAGAATTTCACCCCACTTCAGTACTGTCTGCATTTCAGTTTTACTGGATCTGTCTATGTTCCTACATTCTGGCTATAAATTATGCCATTAATAAAGTCTGTATGCAATTATAGGACAATAAAACCTATACCAAAGCAGGAAGAGTAAAATTTCAGTGCTTGGTAATGTCAGGCGGATAACCCAGGTATTCCATCTAGTTCTGTGCCGTAAGGAAATGTAACGGTTGTGATTTTTTTTTCCCGATCTTAAGCACAATGCTGTGAACTCAGCTAGTTTATTGTGAGTCTCACAATATTTGGTGTTTTTCTTAACGCCTCAGTTGTAAAGTCATGTGATTATGTGAAACTCTCTAATTTAAAAAAAAAATTTAAAGTATATTTTTAAAGTATATTTCTAGCCAAGAAAAACTTGAATATGTGACCCCTCAAAACTAGGAGGTAAAAAAAAAGAACCCAAAATATTTTCTACATAAAAACATATGATTTTTAAGTCTCATCATGTTTGGGGCCTAATTCATGATTTTTGAATGTTGGGTTTGGCAAGCCACTATGATGTTCAGCACATGCTCTGCCCTTCAGGAAATACAGACATATATTGATAGATATAGATATTTTATATACCTAGAAAGAAAATTACAAACTAACAAAACTCTGGAAATGCTTTACTTCACAAATCACAGCAGTATCAAAGCACTTAATAGTCTGAAAATAGGTCATTTACAAAATCACAGCCAACAGGCATGCAAACATTTCTTCATTTAGTAAGAGATTGATTCCCTCTATTTTCAAATGGGCTGGAAAGCATGCAAGCCAGTGATCCCCCAAATTTTTATAGCCCGCTCTTCTCAAACTTAATAGGTGTCATTCATGACTCACAAGTCAAACTAATGAAAGTTTTCAAAAAGAAAAATGCAAGTCGTTCCCCTACAGCTATTAATAACACAAACCTAACTAAAGCCTAAAGACTCAAGATTTTTGACAGTTCCATTTTTTGTTTTTCATGTTAGCTAGGTGCTAAAACACCCCACTTTTGGGCACAGTAAAAGAACCAAGAAGGTCAGGTGTGTGGTGAGAGCAATGAACTGGAAAGGATCCTTTCTGTTTCTAGCTCTGTGTAACTGTGCCTCAGCTAGCCAGCTGTAAAATGGTGATTAACAGTGCAACTCATTGTCTATTTAAATATTCAGGTCTTCAGAACAGAAACTGTTTGTTACCATGCATTTGCATAGCACCTAGCTCAACGACACCGCACCTCAGTTGAGACCTCTATATGCTCCTGTAACACAATTAATAATATAGAATTAGACTACATATAAAATAAACCATCACCAAAACTAGTTTGATTATTGAAAGGAACTGCATCCCTGTTTAATTTTCACAATTGTTAAGGGTGCTCTTAAAAGAATATGTGGAGTTTTGTTTATGATCATTGCGTGGGACACAATATAGATTTCTTTACAAAGGCAAGACTTCTATTTTATTTCATCTGAACATTTTCCTGATTGAAAATTGCAGCTCTAGGCTCACCTTCCCCTGCCATCACCCCGCCACACACACCTTTCTGTGATAGAGAAAGCACAACGATGCTGTATTTATTCAGCCCAGGTGTTCATCTCATACCGCACATTCAAGAAATAAGGTTAATTACTCTTTATTCAGCACCTTGAAGATGTAAAGTGCTATAGTGAATAACTACTAAGTACTATTGTTAACTATTAACCTGTGCTTTTTTAATTTAAAATTTACACCTAAGTGCTTTTGAAATTGTGGAAAAAAAGGAAATTCAGTTAAAAAAGGTAAGTTGGTATGCCATCATGATTACAATTCTGAGTTCCCCACAGTCCTGGAACAGTCTTAATCACCCTTTCTGTAACGGCTCTAAGGACAATGTCATCCCAGCAGTTTCACTGTTTTGATCAGTGACTCACAGGCATGCATTCCTCGCAGCCCTTATCAGCAACAGGTCAATGTGCTACTGCTGGCAGACTTGATGTGGGAAGTCACCCAAATCGTCAGTGGGGCTTATGAGATTGCTCATGCTCTTGCAGAGAAGGTACTTGAACACCCCTGTTTCAGTGAATGAGTCAACCTTTTTCGGGGGAGGACACGTTCAACCTAAAAACTAGGGAAAAAGAGGGGGCAGGGGAATGACAAAAAAGAGGCACACAGAGAGAGGTTCCCCACACGCCCCAGCCAAGTAGCCCACAGGTGTGAGGACTATAACATATTTGAAAAGAAAAGTATTGCACGTTCAATAAGCTTCTGCTCGAGACTGCATATTCTTGTTTTAATAGACAGTTCCCAGGATTGAAGGGGATTGCTTAGTGCTTTCAACCTAATCCCCTATCAGGTGACCTTTGGTCAGTGTTTTAATGGTACCATTGCAAAAGCAAATATGCTACAGAGTTTTGAGGAATATCAGACTTTTCTGATCATGGCTCAGAACTACTGTGCTGAGTCTGCAAAGAAAAATGGACAGCACATTTGGACAGCACTTAAGGCCCATGGAAGTCTTCGAGGTGTTAACAAATGAAAATGCACTTACTGATTTGTCACATGCAGCAGCTTGATAAAGCAGAATTACAAGTGACTAAAAAGATCAAGTACAAACACAGTCACATGAATTTACATTTCTTCCCAATAACTATGCCCTTGTGTGGCCTTTGTCAGAAAGTAAGTGGCCCTGTATTGTCACACAAAGGTGAACTAAAATAATTTCTAAAAATAATACAGAAATAAGTAACAACAGGGACAGACTTAAAAATATAAATAGCTAGGAGGAGCAAATGCATGAGTGGTAAGACTGTATGACTTCCTGTAAGCTTCTCTAAGGCTCTACATTCTACTAGCGGTCACCACAGATTCTTGACTGAGGCGTTTTAAAAAAACCTTATCTGGAAAAAATAGGTATCAGGAAAAGAAATACCAAAGAATGGAAATAGAGACTTCATTTAATCATAATAGCTGACCACCTCACAAATGTATCCTCACAACATCTCTGAGGCGGGGAAGTAACAAAATGAGGAAAGGGGGTGTTAACTCTGAAACATAATGATACTGCTTTAAATGTCAGCATAGTTCACTTCTTCACTGCTAGTCTGATGTTATCAGAAACATCTAACTAATGTCATAATTCATCACTGGGTGCAGTGGTGGATTATGACTCGGGGTTTTTTCGATTACTAGATAGAAGTTCACGTCTCCTTACCAAAAGTTTCAAGTGACCTTTAATTCTGCCTCTAAGAAGGCAGATTCACTGCCAAAAGCCTCAACTGTCTTCTAGGTGCCAGTGTTTAACATCTTCTCATGTTCCAAAAGACCAAAATACCCCCTACCCAGGTGATAAAGTCTCCATTTTCTTCCAGCCAGTTTCTACAATGGTGCAATAAATGGCCCTTAACTCTCACCCCATGTGCATATGTATTGCAATAGTTTTTAATTATATGATAATGTATGCTCTCTCTCAAATCATACAATTGAAAGTCATGCCTTATTTTCTAACACACTTGCAAGGCACATCTTGTAATCCGTGCAGTGAATGAATGAAGAGTCTACAGGCTTCCTTCCCTATTGACTGCACATTTGGGGTATAAATGACTTTTATGGCTGCTCACCCTCTGGCAAAGAGAGAGTAATATAGCTGAAGTCATGCTCAGTCTGAGGCTGCAGAACAAACAATACAGAACAAGCACCCTGGTTTTATTGCTTTACAGAGCGGGTGGGTCTTGTATTAATATATCTAGCAGACGCCTGAGAAGCACCATTGGAGCTTGCAGTGGAATATCTGTAGGGCTAAGGCCCTACTTAATTTGCAATATAATGGAATTGCAGATCCCGCAATACTAGGCTGCCACCACAATTTTTATTTTAATTAGCTTACTTTGCACAATCCATACACACATTTTTTTCCCCATTAGTACAGTAGAACCCCATTTATCAGAGCTGATAGCAGCTGGGTTGTCAGCCCCACACATTAATGACTGTAGTATGGGTGCCGCAAAATATATGGTTCTCAAAAAAAACCCAGCACACATAACATAATACCTGAGTATTTCTCCAGCAAATTTTTCTTAAACAAACAGATTTTCTCCAGCTTTTTCAAATTACACCAATTACTTCTCTGTGATTTTCCATGTCTTGTCCTCAGTTCAGCCACAATTATCCTGCAATACAAGTAGGACCTTATATATGGCAGCTCTCGTTGAACAGGAATGTGTTAGGGTGATAATCACTTTTCTTGTCTGACCCAGTAGCTTGAACTGAAGAAGCCCCAGCTAGGTAGGGGTTGTAATAATTCATATCCTCTGCAGATCACGCACAGAGGGGAATACGCACCAGTGGACTACACTAGTATCACCACTTGGTGGTGGTCCTAGGGTGATGCACGGAATTTTCCCTATTTTCTTGGTGTTTTTAAATAAAAGAAGAAACTTTCTAAATATTCTCTGAAAGAAAAACTCTCTGCTTATTTTAGGGATAGAATATATTTTCCTTTTAAACAACACTATTATCGACTCTTGTGATTTTATCACGTATCGCATGAGATTTGGTGTTTCTCTTAAAGCCCCAGCTCCTGGAATCTTTCTATTACGTGGCAATCTTGTCTCTTAAACACATAAATTACCAAGAGAGAAAAGCTTTAAAACATGACCAAAAGGCTCAAAACCTAAAAGGAAATAAATAGAACCCATCTTTTTTAAAAATAATGATTTTTAAGCCAATCTAGTGGTTTTGGAGGGTGGGGCAATTCATTAGTTTTAAATGCTTGGGGTTGGCAACCCTAGACGTGAGTCATCTTCACTGGCTTTACAAGCTGTGCAGCTCTTCTGTGGCAGCAACAGCGTTTCCTTTTACTCCTTGGTCTAATTGTAACCATTAGCTGTCTCTTGCCTTATACTTAGCTTGTTACCGGTAAGTCTTTGGGACAGGGACCTAAATTAAACAAAGATATCCTTAAGAAAGGCAGATTCCCAATCCTCAGTTTGAAATCTTGATATGATCTGACCACCTAGGGGATAGAGGAATTGGGAGTCAGGTGTTCTTCTCATCTCTAATTTCTGTGGTTAATATGTATAGCTAAATTAAACCAAAGCACAATCAAAACCGAGAGCCTAACAAAAGTAGTACAGTCAAACAGAGGGGCAGACAGAAGCAGCATAAAAAGAAACCTAGCCTGGGACAAGTGAAAAGTGAGGAAATGGGAGGGAAGGGGAGGATTTTGAAAATTTAGAGATATAGAAAGTCAGTGGGAGTCTGAACCATGAGATTTAAGACATAGCTGTTGAGTGCTAATATGAAAGGGAACTGGACTTCTAATATGTTCAGTCAGTATTATGCAGTGTTGTTGTAACTGTGTTGGTCCCAGGATATTAGGGAAACAAGATGGATGAGATAATATCTTGTATTGAAACAACTTCTACTGGTGAGACAAGCTTTTGAGCTTACATAGATACCTGAAGAAGAGCTCTGTGTAAGTTCAAAAGCTTGTCTCACAGAAACTGGTCCAGTAAAAGATATTACCTCACCCACCTTGTCCATCATTCAGTATTGTCAGAGCCAATAACAGTTTACCAGGGGTGAAATCCTGATTCCATTGAAGTCACTGGCATAACTCCCATTAGTGGGGCCAGGATTTCACCTCAGAACTGTAGATGCAAGCATGGGAAAAGGAAGCAGAAAGCGTGAAGGTCAGCTAGAGGGAAGGAAAAGTTTATCTGGGTCTCTTTCTCCAGCACTAAGGGAGGAGGACATTGATGCATCTGCTCCTCTTGCAAAGGGCATGTCTCCAGCAGTAGCATGATGAAATGTACTGGTATCCAATCAGTTTCACTTTGCTGCTGCCCAGCAAGAGCTGCTGCTTCTGGGAGGGCAGACACTAAGAACAAGGGAGAGATGGTTGGTTTCATCTGAAAAGAAATTCAAGCCCTTGGGCCAATAGGAAGTAGCAGCCATGTGCTGTCAGGTTGCAGAGGAGCTTTATAAATGCCTCACTATAATCTAGTGCTAACTTTGTGTGTACTGACAGTTCCCTCTGTGCACTTATGCATAAGGCAGGGCAGGTCTCCTCAGTTTCTGTTATATTGGAATTATATTTTTTTAAATATTAAAAAAGCATTGTTTGCAAAGTCAAGCATTCACGTGTTAGGAAGAATAACCCACATCCCTGTATGGTGGAAGGAAAGAGTCTAGTGATGTTTAAAAATCTATTAAGAATCTGCTCTCTATTTCTAAACTTCCTGTGTAGATATGATAGCTGCCATAGGAAAGCCTTTGATATTAGAGTTGGCCCCATTTTTTTTTATTCATGAAATTTCATATTTTTTGCAAACAAATGTCATATTTTTTTGTGAAAAATGTTTGCTGGTTTTTGACCAGCTTATAGCATGATCAAGATTTTCAAGCAGTCATAACTTTCATGAACAATTTTGAAGAATTTTCTGCTTTCTTTCAAACAGCTTTATTATATATGTTATCTAGATTGATGGTCCTTCTTCACCATGAATAGTGCGACATCTTAATCGTGGTCATTTTGGTCAGCTTACACTGAAAGAAGTGAAATGAGAAACCCCCATAAATTCCCTGTAGATGTTCAAAGTCATAGCTCAACAAAGATATGCTGGATAGGGACTTGAGTAGGGTTGCTGAACTGGATGACCTAACATAACACGGGTCTCTTCCAGTCTTAATGAATCTTAGGACTACAGAAACATTTTGGAAAATAAAACAGTAATAAAGAGCCACATAAAAAGGCAATCCAGACACAAAGAGAAATCCCAATCATTGACATGTTTCCAGCTATTCTTTCCTTAAGTAACTCTCCCACCGGGTTCCACCTTTATGTTCTACTAAATTGCCGTTAGTCAAATTTACTTTAGTTGGATCACAAAAGGCCTTAATGTCACTGAACATTGAACTTGCCTCTCACATTTCAAGGTGGGCAGTGTCAAGAAGAAGCTTGTGATTTTGCTGTCTTTGAAGTCATGATGCTGTCACTTTGAGGTGATTACTCTTCAAGACTGTCAAATGCAGTCACTAACAAAAATGATAGCCATGCTGGAAAAAAAGAGAACATTAATTAATTGCTGTTTTATTTCCCCAACTTTCAAAATACTCCAGAGTTTTGACTTATGGCCTAGTAGCTCATCAGTTTCATTTGTTTTGGTTCTTTTAACTACAGAGACACACTTATTTTTTTTTTATTTGGTTAGGGCAGGGAGAGTGAGGGAAATCTTTTTCTCCAGACTCAAACCTTTTACATTTCCCCTAAAGCACTGACTGATATAGGACATTTTACCCACATTTTCTCAAACAGATGTAAGCAGCCTTAAGATGTACAAAAACTAACATGAGATCTTAGCCAATTTTACACTGCAGCCAGTTCCGGTAATGTAAAGCCTTTTAGTACTAGAGAATCATTTTTAGTGTAGCTGTTCTCCACTTGTCAGAAAATAAAAGAAAAGACCAGAAGAAAAAGTAAATCTGTGGGAGAGAAGGAGAAATACAGAGAAAGAGAAATAGACAAGTAGGCTAGTCTAAAAATAGCAATCAACATTTGTGTCTTGGACCCACTGGACATCATTCAATTAGGAATGGGAAATGGAGGAGGAGAATGTGAGACGTGATTACCCTGAGCCTCATTCAATTTTTCTGTATGCTATTGGCTCTCTACCCACAATCTTCTCCAATATCCTAGGGAAAACTTTGTCTTTGATAGGGTTTAATATATTTTCTCTTGTGGGTGGGTGTGAAAGAGTATTGGCAGGAGGTGGGAGTGTGAAATTTGTTTTTCTTTTTTTTAAGAAACTGCTTTGATTAATGCTAGACATGTTTTTTTCCGAGGTTCTCTTCGCTTCACTGTATCTTTTAGCTTTTGGCTTTCGATTCCTTACCTTCCCCTTATTTCTGAAACACTTCCTGTTTCCTGAAGATCTCTCCATTTCTACCCCATTTTGGTTGGAAGTTCTGCTTTCATGTGTTTTTGGGAGGTGGTTTTCCAGTATCCCCATTCCCCTCCTCTTTTTGCTTCTTCCCTTCAGAATCCCTCTTATCTGAGAGGAAGGCTGGGTGTGATTCTCTTCATTACTCATTGTTCCTTCAGTCAACCACACAAACCTGGTGTAATGCTGTATAAAAAGAAAGAGGACTATGTTTACACTAAGGTATAATCATTGATATATTACCATTGTTGCACAAATGTGATAAATCTTTCACAAAGTATGCCTTGCAAGTTATGAATGGAAATGTTATGAGCTGCTAAGTCTTATTATTCTGTTTAAATCTGCGTCTCATCTTTGGATCTGAAGTTATGAATATTTGTTATGTGTTTGTATCTCAAGTTTGTTGTGTTCTTGGGTAACACCCCAAAGGCAGATTTTCATCAAGGCTAGTCAGCCATGTGTTGATGGCCCATTAAAAAGAATCAACTCTTCAGTGAGCCCTTCCTGAGGACATCTCAGAAGGTACTGAGGCATGACTAAGCGATGGCACGAAAGGACATGTGATCCAAGAT
>ML675604.1:63229139-63275498 GCA_007922155.1 Mesoclemmys tuberculata | reverse complement strand
ATGTTTGTGCCAGTCACTTTCCATGCACATGGGCTGAGGATATAAAAGTGGAGACTGTGACATCATTTCTTTGTCTCTTTCCTGCTCCACATCTCCAGATTACAAAGAAGGGCTTTGAACAATATTTGGGATGAACCAAAGTGACTTATTACAAACTGGCAGATTGAACATCATTGCTATTATCCTGATCTACAAACTCTGAAATCAACTGTAATGTATATGGTTCATTTTAACCTCTTAATAGTGCTCTACCTTTTGTGTGTGTGTGTGTGTATTTATATATATATTAATAATCCTTTAGTTGCTAAAGGATTGGCTATCAGCATGATTTTGGGGTAAGATCTGAAGTATACTATGACCAAGGGTGTATGTCTGGTTCTTTGGAACCGGAAGAACCTAATACATGTGATTCTTGGTTTTAATAAACATTTGTCACAAAAGTCTGGTATGTCTGGGTAGTGCATGAGGAGCTAGAGTGCTTGAAGGGGATTGTGGCTTCATAATAACTAATATAGTACTTTGTAAGCACGCATTTGTTACTGGCTTGGTGAAGTCTTATCATAGAATATACCACCAGTCTTGGGTACATGCCCTGCTTTCTGGTAGTCTTACCTAAGAGTGGCGCTCTTAGCTGTACCCCATACCAGGCAGTGTGACATCTGGGCATACCTCATTAAACTGATGAGACTCTCTTCTTCCACCATACAGGGACATAGACTATTTTTCCTAGCATTTGAATGCTTGACTTTGCAAACTTAATGTTTAATGTTTTAATATTTTTTAAAATATAATTCCGATATTACAGTCACTGAGGAGACACTCTCTGCCTTATGCATAAGTGCACAGAAGGAACTGCCAGTACACACAAAGCTAGCACTAACTTACAGAAAGGCATTTATTCTCTGGATGTATCCTTACTGGATGATTTGCTCTTCACTGTGTCAGGCTCCAGGAGCTGTTCTCTGGCTTTGCATGTGTTAATGTTTCCTTATCTCCTGTTGTAGCAGGAAGGCTTTGATGAATAGGTGAATCTTGCTTTGACTCATCCCCTTTTAGCTCTTTCCAAAATAAAGTGCCTTGACTGAGACAGTATATTTATCATATCTGTAGTAGCCTCGTTAATCATGTAATTATTTTGGTTTGGGACCAGTTATTTTATGAGTAAAATTGTACAGACAAGAGTATGTGACCTCGACAAGCCCATGGTGTGAGAAATACTTCTGAGTGGCTGGGCCTAGCTGGACTCAACCTTGTGCCAGACAGCCTGATTCTGACTTAGATTAATCTCCATGTAGGCTCCTTTCAGGGATTTGTCTTTTGCAGTAACAGGTGTGAACATTCTAGCAGTCTGATGACCATTTATAATATTTCATCCAAAACCTTTCAAATCTATGTGCATTTGTGAATCTAACCATCTATTATATGACTGGGCAGTTTTTAACAGTGGTTAAATGTAGGAAATAATATCAGTTCTTGGCTTACATCTAAAGCATGAAAACCTCTTTTAAGATGAAAGTTAATTTACAAGTCTCCTGCCCCTGCTTCCACCTTATGCTTGGTGAAGGGGTAAAGGGTTGTGGGATTTTTCCACCACAGCTACCTCAACCAGCTTAATATTTTATCTAAAGCCCTATACCAGATAGCTGATTAAGATCAGTTTAACTCCAATTAAGTTAAAATGCAGCTATGCCAGCAGACAACAGGTCTTTTTTTAATTGTCATATTTATATTTCCTTTCTTATTCCAACTGTTATACTAAGATCTATATAAAGGTCTTTGTCTTCTCCTTCATCTGCATCCTTCTATTGCACAACAGTTAAAACCTACATTGACTGGTACCTCCAAATTGCTGTCCTTATAGTTCATTGTAACCTCTTGGGTGATGATTTAGCCATCCAAGATCATTTTCAAGATTTAATGGTCTTATATCTCTGCAACAAGTAATTAAACTGTCTACCTTAGATGGAAAGCAAAACTAAATCAAAATAAACTTTTGCCTACTTCTAATTTATAGCTCTGTTTGTATGTTTGCATTAGTACCTTCTGTACACCTCCTGAAGAGCTATCACATACATAGAAACACACATTAACTGAACTTTTTCCATGTGCGTTGTCAACTTAATTTTCTCTTAAAAGTACAGAACACAGGAATATAAATGCGAATGGCTGCTAATGCAAAAAATATGCATGGCATTCTTGAATGCAGAAGCCCATAAATAGAAAATCTTGGCAATTGTTTTGTGGCCTCTTTGCACTTATGTAATATTAAATTACTGAATGTGATGTTAACTAAAGCTAGGATTTCCAAAGAGGCATAAGGGAGAGAGGCCCCCAACTTGTTGAAAAATCTTAGCCAGAATGCCTCAAAATATATGTAGTATAAGGGAATCATAACTACATTGTCTAACCTTTGTCCTGAGTGTTTGAAATCTTAATCACAACACTTTAATTGAATTTCCAATATTTAATAAAGGAAAGCATGAAGATGCCAGTTCTTTAGACTGTGTATTCAAATGTGTTTGAACATCGGGCCAGTAAACGGCACACTTAAATCAATCTTTGTGTGTTGTGGCCCTTTGCTCATCAAACTGGATGGCCAGATCTAGAACATGAAATCTGTACTTGGTGGCATGATGCTGGCACCAGAAAATCTAATAGTACTATATACACTAACGTTCACTTATGCATTACAGAAGCACCCAAAGGTCTCAGTTGGGAATGGAATGCCACTGGACTAGATGAAGTACAAACTCATGAGGGACAAAGGTCATGTCCCAGAAGTTGCCACTCAACATAAGACGCCACAAGTGAGTGTAACAATTCAGAGAGAATGGTTGAGAGATGTCCGAAGACTGGAAAAGCTGAAATATCACATGTTAAAACCCACGCAACACGTGCACTAAAACAACATTGTCCTCTTGGATGTCCTTCTCATGGTAGTTTCTGTGACTGACATCCTAGCTACAGCACTGCTAACTCCCAATATAGATATGCTGCATCATTCCAGTGTGTCTACAGAGTATTTACATCACTGTAAGAGAAATGATGTGGACCCACCAGTATGAATTTCTGAAGTCTAGCTAACCCTTAATGGTCTCTGACAATGTTATATTTTGAGTTTAAAAAAAATGTAATACCAGTAGAAATTTCTGTCTTTTAGGTTGGAGGAATCAGTTATAACAGACTTAGTGGACGAAGCCTGCCTTCCATGCCAGACAGAGGTACCAATTGATGCCCAGGATAATGGCACTTGGAATATTGGAGTGTTTCATGATATATTTACTTCAAGGAAGGAATAGCTGGCTGATGACCACAAATATATTGGCTTGCTCAGTCTGCCAGGAAGCCAAGAGTCTATCTGTGCATCCCATACTGAGAATGAAATGACAGATTTCCAGTGAATGGAAGATGGAAACAACATGTACACTTGGGAAGCACACATCAAAAAAGAAACCATCATTTGTGGAAGATATTTGAACATAAATAATCTAGGGCTTGCTGTGAAGCTATTAAGTTCTAAAACACAGTAAAGCAGAGACTTTAAAGCAGGATGAGGATTTATTTAGTAGAAGAAAATATGCCTTCAGGACTGCATGCTGTCTTTTTTTTTAAAAAAAACCTCCTCATTTTGTGAGTATATTTGTCTTATGATAAAGCAGAAAATAAAGGGCCACAACATAAGAGAAGCTCTGCAGTCAGACGTCATGTGTACTGAAATCATAGATATTTCTGGCCAAGCAGATGCATTTAAAACTGACTGACAACATCAAACAAACTTGCCCTGTAGTCTGTCTTGACAGATGAGAAAATAAATTGGATGGAAGAACCATATCTGCTCATCTATTTACAATGTTCAGTTGGTAAAAAGCGGCCCCTTACATTTTTCTTGAACCTTTGTAGGTTTGAGATTACAATAGCTGATGGAACCAGATATGTACTGTTAGCTTGTCTTTTATCTCGTGGACTAGATGAACTTTTTCTAGCACAGCATTTAATTGGGTTTTGCCTGAATGGTGCTTCTGTAATACTGAGTGAACAATCCAGCATATTCACTTAACTGAAAGAAAAATTCTGTTGACTGATTGGGTCTCTCAACATACGTGCAATATGCCCATCATTTGATGGCATCATCATCAGCCAGGTGGAAAGACTATAGCCTGCCATTGAAATAAGTCAGTGGGCACTCATCAAGGATATGTAACATAGTCTGAAGTTGACCTCAGCTGCATTATTGATCATTAGAAAAACCCCACTGAAAGAGATTGGTCGCACAGTTGCCCTATCCTTTTCAAAACCAGTTCAGAGATGACCACAGATGCCTTGGCAGTTCAAAACTTGGTGGACAGATGGTTGGGTCAGTGACAAGAGATGATTAACAGCTGTCGTTGCTGATCACTCGTTGCACCAAGCAGTTTCTACTGTCATGTCTTCTAGTGGCCTAAATGACCATAAAGGGCATCTAGAAGAAAAGCCAGCTGGCGGGTGGTTGAAGCGGTCTGCGTATAAAAACAGGTCACTGTTCTCACAGATCTTGCTCAGCAGCATGGGAGAGGCCTGCTCACAGAAAATATGGAGTGGTGCTACTAAGTATCGGTAGCCATGGCAACAGATTTGAACACAAAGTCCCAGTAAAAAGCCACATAGCTTTGTTAAGCTCTACATCAACCAGCCTCCTGCGAGACAAACCTCACCATACAGGAGTACAATATTCTGCTGTTGAATAGCAGAGGGCAAGGACTGGATTGCATGGCACTGCTCAAATCACAAGTTGGATCCATCAGTAGATGCCATACAAAACTGCACAGAAATAAACCACTTCACAAGTTTTGTAGCCAGATTGTTTGGGGGTTTATTGCAAGTCAGCCAAAAACCAGAAAGGGTTTGCAAAGGCATTCGTTGAACTAGGGGTATGCATTTAAAAAAAATTTAAAAAGCAGCAGCAAGGAAGACATCTGGTGTGACATGGATTAGCTCCAGCTTCAAAATTGTAAACGTTGCTTGGTATTCACATCCAGCTCTCTATAGCCAAAGATGGCACAAGTCCAAAGAAAGCCAACACTGCAAGTTTGCTGAAGAGCGATCCTTTTCTTAAATCTACGCTTGATATTACATTCTCTGAAAGAACTGAATGGTCTGTCTGAGGCTTTGCTAACACTGACACCTATATATAAACATATCCAAAGCAAGTTGATGCATCTGAAGGGTGAAAGGAAAACATGGACTCTCATCAGCAAAAAATAGTTGCAAAGCAGGAACTGTTGAAGATTGGACTGCACGAATGCCAAAAAAGAAATGAATGTCAGAGAGATGGACAAGGTGATGAGATGACTGGTTCTGTGGGTTTAGGGAAAGTACTGGATAAGATATACCTTGATTTTACAAAGCTTTTGATAAGGTCTCCCATGGTATTCTTACCAGCAAGTTGAAGAAGTATGAATTGGATGAATGGACTATAAGATGGGGATAGAAAGCTAGCTAGATCATCCACTCAATGGGTAGTGATCAACCACTCAAAGTCTAGTTGGCAGCCGGTAACAAGCAGAGTGCCCCAGGGATCAGTGCTTGGGCCGGTTTTGTTCAACGTCTTCATTAACGATCTGGAGGATGGGGTGGATTGCATCTTCAGCAAGTTTTCAGATGACACTAAGCTGGGGAAAGTGGTAGATATAGTAGAGGGCAAGGATAGGATACAGAGTGACCTAGACAAATTAGAGGATTGGGCCAAAAGAAATCTTATGAGGTTCAACAAGGACAAGTGCAGAATCCTGCACAAAGGATCAAAGAATCCCATGCGCTGCTACAGACTGGGGACTGACTGGCTAGGCAGCAGTTCTGCAGAAAAGGACCTGGAGGTTACAGTGGACAAGAAGCTGGACATGAGTCAACAGTGTGCCCTTATTGTAAAAAAGACTAACAGCAGATTGGGCTGCATTGGTAGGAGCATTGCCAACAATCGAGGGAAATGATTATTCCCCTCTATTTGGCACGGCTGAGGCCGCATTTGGAGTATTGTGTCCAATTTTGGGCCTCCACTACTGAAAGGCTGTGGAGAAATTGGCGGAGTCCAGCAAAGGGCAACAAAAATTATTAGGGGCTTGGAACACATGACTTGAGGAGAGGCTGAGAGAACTAGGCTTGTTTAGTCTGCAGAAGAGAAGAATGAGGGAGGATTTGATAGCAGACTTTAACTACCTGAAATGGGATTCCAGAGAGGATGGAACTAGGCTGTTTTCAGTGGTAGTAGATAACACAACAAGGAGCAATGGTCTCAAGTTGAAGTGGGGGAGATCTAGGTTGGATATTAGGAAAACATTTTTCACTAGGAGGATGGTGAAGCATTGAAATGGGTTACCAAGGGTGATGGTAGAATCTCCAACTTTAGAGTTTTTTAAGGCCCGGCTTGACAAAGCCCTGGCTGATATGATTTATTTGGGGTTGGTTCTGCTTTGAGCAGGGGGTTGGAGTAGGTGGTCTCCTGAGGTCCCTTCCAACTCTAATATTTTATGATTCTTTGATTCTGTGGCAAACTAAATCTCAATCTGTGTCAGCGCTCTCTGGTTTGCACACTTGTTGGAAATTCTATAGCAGCTTCACATATATTCAAAACAGGATTTTATTGAGTGAAGCAGAAAATGGAATATTATGGTTGGTACAGCATCCCTTAGTAATAAAAGGCTTCTGCACCCAACTACATGGATTCCTTTCTGTAACTGTTTTCCATGTTTTAAATTGAATTTTAATCTTGCTGAATGGCATTAAAGCACTTGTGTTAACAACCTGACCAAGCAGCAGCATCAGTTTATGCATAAGCAGAGTGGTTTTCTATTTTGGTCAGACTCTCTAAAGAAATATAGATCAAAGCAGATTGCAAACTTCATAATTGCAATCACATAACCAGTGCCTTTGTATTTTTCATGTCTGTTGTACAAATATGTCCTACTTCAGCTATTTTTAACTGTATGGAAAGTTCAAATGAAGCAAGTGATGCTAAGCAAAGCAGAGAATGATAAATGCCCACTTCAAGAACGTTGTGTACCCTTTATCTATTCTAGATTTTGCTGTACATCACAGGGTTTGAATCATTGTGTATTGTTAGACAACGCCACGTTTTGTTTGCCAATAGTCTGCCATGTAATCCCATAGCAGCAGTGCTAATGACCCCTGCATTGCTTGCTATGGCTGTGGCAGACATTAAGTGACTGAGAGAATCTATGTGAACGTGAATCTCTATACTTAAATTTTCACAGCCAGTTGTTTACTTGACAAAAACCTTTTGACACTTTAGCATCATGTGATCCATTCAGGAATTGGTTGCTGTTAATTCAGCTCTGTAGGCTTGTGGCCCGACCCAGCAAGGAGGTTTGCAGCTGTTCCTTGGGCCCAGGCTCCAAGGAAGGCCATAGCGCCTTCATCTATGGCAGGAAAAAGCTAGCGGTTGGTGAGTCTTTAGCCCTCGGCCAGTAGACGGGGCAGAGCTGATGTAGTTTGTAGCCCACCTGGCCCTCGAGCAGGGTGGGGCAGGCAAAGCAGTCGGTAGTCCCCAGCCTTTCAACAGGTGGGGCTGGCAAGTTTGGTACCCTCTGGCAGGCGAGTTCAGAGGAGCCAAGCACTACCGGGGTGGTTAGGGAAGGGGGAGGGGAAAGAGGGACACAGGCCCACCCAACTCCACTGCGTCCCAATCCAGAGCCCTATCAGTGGCAAAGGAGTTTGCCACTGACTCAGCGGGGTTCCAGGTGCAACACGGTGACTGGTTCAGCAACAGCCTCAGCCAAACTATGTTCAGCTGTCCCTGGTTTACTTCCTCCCACCTTGTACCCAGATACCTGCAGCCAGGGGTCCTCCTCCGGGTTTTGGCAGTAGACGGCGAGCGGGAGCCCCACGAGTACCTCACCCTTGACCAGCAGCAGGTCCGGAAACTCTTCAGGATCATCAGTGGAGGGCAGCTCTTCCAGGACACTGGGGTCCCAGTGGGTCCTCCAGCATATCGGGCGCAGGCAGCTCAGGTGGGTCCCCAGCATTGGGCAGCTCCTCTAGGTCAGGACTGGTCTCGGGGAGTTGCTCCCATTCAATGGCCTTGGGTAGCTCTTCCCAGCTACTAGGGCTTGGCAGCCTTTCCCAGTCAATAAGGCCCGGTGGCCAGGCAGGCCTTGGAGGCTCTGTCCGTGGGGCAGTCACTCCGCACAGCCACAGGGCCTGGGTCAGGCCCAGACCACAGCCACATGTCTGTCTCCAGCAGCAGCTTCCCCCTGACTGAGTTAATAGGCCGGCCTTTTATACTGGCCTTTTCTGTCCTGGCTCTGCCCCTTTTCTCCAGAGGTATTTGGCCTGCAGGGCCTTGTTCTGCCCAGCAGAGAGGGTTTTCAGGGCCTCGATCTGCTCAGCAGGGGGGTTGCAGCTTGTCCTCTGACCCAGGCTCCGAGGAAGGCCACAGCGCTTTGCTACAAGCCTCTTGCTGTGTCTCTCTCATGTGGCTGGGCCCAGTCTGTCCCACTGCAGTTTGAGGACCATGGTCACAGCACTGCATAGTTCCATTCAAGTTCAGCATTGCCTTCTGCTAAGCTGAACCTCAGGACAACATTCATGCTTGTACCCCACAGGTTGGCAGCTTTGGTTCCTCAATATCACTTACATAGCCCAGCACCTTCATTCTGTCTTCTCTCCAGCTTCTCTCAGCTGTCTCCTGGAGAGTCTCCTGGTGCCTCAGATTTACTGCTATCCATATCTTCTTTGGCCCTCACGCTTCCCATGTCTCTCCATGGCTGACTTTTCCTGGAGCCACCTGAAAGATCACAAAATATTCAGGTTGCTCCCAGTCCCAAGAGACCAGTCACTTACCCCAGGTCAATTTGTACCTTAGATTTCACACCAAAGACAGCACTTGTAGCCAAGCCTCTAGTAAACTATCTAAGGTTTTATTAACCAAGAAAATAAATGTGAGCATTATTACAAGGTTAAAGCAGGCAAACATATATACACAAAAGAGTTACAATCTATGGTTTTAATGATAGAGTTGTAGTAATCTGTCATCTCGGAATGTCTTTAGGGCTAACCCAGGCTGACCCTGGGATCTCTGCTTCTGTTTCCTAGCTGTAGCCCTGTGATTGTTAAAACTGCAAAAGAGATGAAAGATTTTCTTGACAGCTACTTTTATTTCCTTTTTCCCGAATTGAAACTGATGGGACAAGCCCTTTTGCATGTAGCCACTTCATGGATATGAGGGGCATTTAACAATGTCTTTGTATTGTGATGTTCCACAATAGCTCATTTAGTTTTGATAGACCTTCTTCATGGAGAGGAGATGATCCCCGCTGGCTGGGTTTACAGTGCCAGAACCAACAATTTTTTATAGTTACCAAGCAAAAACTTAAATGTTACCTTATAGCATGTGATGAAGAAATTATAAGTGAGATTAATGTTTGCAGCAACTTACAAGCATTTCATAAAGTCTAAACATTAAATACATAGTTATGAGTCCACTACCCATATTAACCATACAAACACACAGGTGAAACAGACTGATTTCCAGCAATGAATTTGTCTGTGCTCAGCTGAGATCTAAAGCCTTGGCAAGAGCTGTCATCTGGTCTGCCAGAGCCAGAATGATCCAGCTCTGTGTTGCACAGAAGATGCATTCTGGGGGGAAATAGGGGACATTTAGACTCAGGATTTTGGACCCAGATCTTTTAAAGATATTTAGGCACCTTTACGCTGAAATCAAAGGTATTTAGCTGCCTAACTCCCAGGAGCATAGGGCTGGATGGGGGTCAGTGCAGGTCCCAGCATAAATTAGAGCTGTCCGGAAAGTTGGTCTAATTTATAGCATGTTCCCATTGGCTGCCTATGTTCTATGTCACAAATATTTTTGAAAGTGTATTTGTTGTTACTGACCCTTTATAAATGGGTACATTTGACTTCTTGGGCTACTTCCTTAAAATTACAGGTAAACTCTTCTTCCACATATTTATTTTAAATGACATGATACCATGATACGTGGCTCAAGGAAAAACTATAGATATATCAATTAGCCCTGGTTCCTCTTGATCTTTTGTCAGTATTCTTCACAGCGAGGCTACTTGTTCTCATTTTCTGTATGTTATAGGCCAGACCTATCTCCCTTCCTCTGTAAATGCCCTGATTGGTCCTAAGACACTTCTAAAGATACCATGTTACCTCCAAGCCACCAGATTGTAGAACTGACATTTTTAAAAGTCTTATTTTTTCTCCCATCTTTTCAAGCTGCCCTTCTTCAGAATATATAGCAAGCCTTCTGTTAGTCACTTCCAAAGTTGTACCCCTCTCAGTGGGACCCTGTAGGATGTTTATTTCTATGTCCCGAGTTCATTTTTGTTTGATTGTTTTTCTCCATATACCATTGCACTCACAAAGACCTGAAAGACATGGTTGTATGCTGGATACTACACACATCTTACTTTTTAGATGGGTGCCTGCCTGAGAAATAACTGCAGGTGAATTCTGTTTGCTACTTCCTTCCAGCAAGTACCAAACACTTCTTTTCCTCAGAGAAAAAGTCTTACCTTTCAATGTCCTAAATCAGACATTCTTGGGGTAAAAAAGAAACTAAATGAATCATGGAAGAGAATCCTGGTACAAATGCAGACATTGTGTTATGTAGATGTGCTGTTTTGGTGTAGTACATCCTCATTAACCCTACACTTGGGAGGCAATAAACATTCTGAAATTTATAAAGAATGGGTCTTGTAACACGGCTGATGCTGCATATTGTCAGAGAGAGGTGTGCTCTGAGCCTTTTAATGCAATGTCTTGTCAAATCCTACAATACTGTGATATAAGCAGTAAACATGAAAGATTTAGGAAATGTGTTTTAGCATCATTGCACTTTAAACATGGAAACACAGAAAGTCCATCCCCTACCCAGCCATTTGTGTGCATTTTAGTCAAGGTTTTAATGTTACTCCTAAGAAAATGCAATAAATCAGAGGTTTCTCTATTCATGTATTTTGCTTTGGGCCAAATCGCTCTTTACCCACTGCCAGGATACCAATGGGCTAAAAATCATCTAAGCAGTCCTTTGTTGTCCAGATATTTTTAAAGAAAAGGATAATGTCTGTAAATTGAGGAAGACACTTAAGGGGAAACATTTTCTACTAAATATAATCATCTAAAGAGATGGAGAGAAAATAAACGCAGACCTGCCACTACCAAGTGTTCTAAAATCAATTGCTCATTTCCTAAGAGATCCAAGTTCCATTACCAGTAGCTTGACTGGCTGTGCAGCCATGCTGGATGCCTTCAGTGTGATTTGAAACATGAGTAGGAAGGCCAGTGACTTCAGTGAACTAAGAAGAAAGTATATCAAGCGCTCCTGTATACCTGCACCACTTCCAGTAAGGTTTTGCTCCTTCAATCTCTTCATAAAGTGCTGTGAGTCATGGGGAAAAACTGCTGGCTGTATGCTCCTGAAGCCCAAGGATCTTCCAGCAGGTGGTGTTGTAGTGAATGGCATAAGTTAGTGTTAGACATCTCTTGGTTTGCCCTACGTTATCTGTGCAGGAGTTAGCGTTATACACCTCTTGGTTTGGCATCTCTATGTTGGGCATCACCTAACAAGATATATTTTTCTTCCTCTTCCCTGTGCCTAACTGTACTCTGCTACCATGCCTATCAAAAAAAAATTCATAGTGGCTTGATGGGCAAATGGGGATAGTTGACACTGTATATTTATAATGGCCAGAAAATACATGTAAAAGTTGTATACATTGGACTGCATCTCCTCGCCCACCCACTCCCTTCATATGTTGCTCATCACCTTATGCTGTAAAATGTTCAGGGCACTGTTCATATTTTTGTGTACAGCATGAAACAGTGTGGCCCAGAGCCTGGTTGTCTGTGAGGTATGTAATCTAAATATTGAATAAGAAGTTGTGTACAGGTTTTTTGTAAAAGCACAAATTAGCCCTTAAGCGTACACATCTCACTGTGTATCTCCAATAGTACATCAGAGAAGGTTTTAACAGATCACTTCAGACAACAGTAATTAAGTCTCAATGCCCATATGAGTTAGCTAAGTATTATGTTCCTTCTACAAACAGATTAACTGAAGCCCTGGGGTGTTAAGTGATGATTTGGTCACTGTCACTATGTGGATGGGAGAGCAGGAACTATTCTATGCGAGATATCAGTGAATTCTGCCTTCAGTTACACTTTTGAAATTCAGTTGCACTCAGTGAGGCTCCAGAAGTGTAATTGCGAGTAGAACTGGATCCCAGACATTTGAAGTCTACATTGCAGACTAAGCCCATGTCTCACAGACATAGCGTGGACTCTGTTTCCAAGCCCATGCTTGAGCATCTGTGCTACATAGTAAAGCTGGGTTTACAGTTGCTGGACCCAGGTCCAACAGCCATACTAACTCTTCTGACTCAAGTTAGTGACTTGAAATGCACTCATACTGCAAAATGACAGGGCTTGGCCATAAACCCCAGCAGTACTTGGACTGTGACTCACCCCAGGGACCTATGACCAGGGACCTAAGACCATGTGGGTCTCCATTGAGCCTCAGCGTCGAAGTTGAATGTAAGAGTTTGATGAGGTTCCATAGAGGGTTGAGGAATTTTAATCTTGTCTTTGGCAGGTTCTGCAGGTGGTCATGCAATGGGATCCTCATGTTTGTATTGACATGGTTAAGAAAGAAAGATGTCTGGGCATCTCTTCTAATCTGTGGAGGCTGGATGTGTGATAGAACTGGGAACCAGTCAACTAGAGTTGATTTGAGCATCCCTGACACTATGAACATGGTGTTATTGAGTTGAGTATCAAGGAGGTTAGTGTGACTGCTGTGAGGCCACACTGGTGCAGAGTGTTCAGCAAAGAACGTACCAAGGCAATTGTTGCGGTTCATAGGGTCCGTGGGTTGGAGCCCCAGGATGTTCTGGCCAGTTTCTTAATAAACGTGACACAAGACCTGACCTTATCATGGGTGTTCTTGAGGTGTTGTCAGAAGGTCAAACTCTGGTCCAGTGTAATGCTGAGATACTGTGGGTTAGCCTCACGGCTGATGCTTTCACTGCAGAACTGCACATTGAGTGTGGTATTAGCCATTTTTTGTTCAGATGGAAAACGGTCACTGTGGGGTGATTTGGGTTAGGCCTAAATTTCCAGCATTGTAAATAATCAGCCATTGTGCTAAAATCTCAGCTTAGGGTTCAGCTGATGCATGGAGACTTGTGTGCTGAGCAGCTAGGGCAATATCATACACATACATGAATTTCCTCGACTTCGTCATTTGCATATCCACAGTGTATAAATTAAAAAGTATTGGGGCCACGACAGAGTCTCAAGGGATGCCCAAGTTAAGAGTTCTTGGTCTGCTGATCTGGCCATTGAGATGTTCCTTAAAGTGGCAGCCCCGGTCATTGCTGCCAAGAGATGGATTGTTCGCCAGATCTTGAGGAGGAGGCACATTAACGAGGACGATCCCTGTCTTCAACTGACATCTACTGAACATCCTTGTCTCCTGAATATCCTTCAGGCCATATGACTGCTGACTAGTAAGCAGCCTAGTAAGCAGACCCAGAGATGCTGTCATTGAGCTGGTCCCTCACTGGGCTGTTATGTTAGAGACCCAACACTCTGGACTCATTGCTCAGAATCAGGAACCTTAAGAGCACATGTCCAGGCATTGCATCTAGTTCTGGCTCTCTAGGCACACTCTTGGGGTACAGATCCTTCTGAAAGCCGAGACCTCCTAGTCCAACTGCTGACCACACCCTTCTGAGAGCTGAGACCCCATAGTCCAAATTCCTACTTCCTGAAACTATTGCCAGCTACTCCAGGCTCCCTACTAGCCTATGCCCACACTTTCCCAGAGTGTCAGCCTTATGGGCATCCTGGTTTACAATTTATCTTTGCGGGAACAAATGACCACTGAAGCAAACAGACAACACTTTGCAAAAAGGATCCAAAACAAAACAAAAAAACTGCTCTTTAGACAGCACATGAAATCTATAACTGCAACAAGAAAACACCTGTATGCCTTTCCCTTCTCAGTTTCCTCACCACACTTGAGCACACTTTGGGATGTGGCAGAGTCCTCTAGTGTACCTAGGATACCGGTCCTGCTGCTCCTGGCTTCACCTCCAAATCACAGAGCCTCACTCTGACTCCTGCCATTCATATCCTTCCACTTTTTCAAATGGATGGCGAGAGCCCTTCCTTTTGTAACTTCAGTCACCTTTTGTCAGAGAACTCCCTGACCAGTTTCATGGTGGGGATCAAAGTCTGCTACCAGATGATCCATTTGCTCATTTACCAACCTACCTGCTAGAACTAGTTTTTTTAGTTTGGCCATCTGGTTTAGCATCTCCATTATATTGTCCAGCTAGAGTCCCAGAGGTCCCCAAGCACAGAAGTCTCCTAGGGGGACATGGAGGAATGTTTGAGGGGGAGTGCAGCAGGGCCTGGGCCAGTCCCCGGGGGAGGACCACGGAGAGAGCGCCACCCAGCCCTGCTCTGCCCTGAGCTCTGCTCCACTCCCTTCCCCCAGCTACGTACCTGGCCCAGCCACGACCTCGGCACCTAGTCCTCGCCTCGGTCCACAGCCTCATCACCCACCCCCAGCCTTGGCTCCCAGCCATGGCCCACCGCAGTCATCGATGCCCCAATCCCAGCCTCTGCTCTCAGTCACCACAGCCCCTGACCCTGTCCACAGCCCCCCCAACCATAGTCCTGCTCCCAGGGAGAGGCGCAGACGGGGATACGATGGGTCATGGATTTGAAAGTTTGGGAATCACTGAGCTAGACTTTTTTAAAAGTCAGTGAATCTTGATAGTCCCTTCATTGAGCTCATACATGGCTATGTAACACACACACACACACACCCATTTCCCATTCCCAGCAAGTGTCTCTGCAAAGAAATTAACTCCCTGAGGTCAGTTAATAAATAGCACAAGATAAACAGCTAAACAGAATCATACATAATATTTCAGAAAAGCAATGCAGAGATCTCTCACATTTTTCACATCTGATCCTCCAGAATGAGTTAGAGGACGTGTTGATCAGTTCCTCACTGCTGCATTCTCAAGTTTCTGTTCAATAGGAGATGCACCTATGCAGTTGCCAGCAGGGGTGCCAATTTTGGGCAGACATATGGAGATTTCATCATGTGACATAATCTTTAATTAAAGGTTAATTTTTAATTCTTGGAGACTCTAGGACAATCCTGGTGAGTTGGCAACTACAACTGTCAGCAAAATTGGCCCTAAAAACTCTGGTTTTGCTTCAGGAGACACTGGGACAGGTCCAAATTAACACTTTTGTGTTCCCCCGATCTTGGGAACAGATGCAGACAGATTTGGTTCCTGGCAAAAGACACAGCGACTGAAGGACTGTTGTAACCTATGCTGAAAGAAACAACTCCCTAGAGGCTATTACACAGTAACTGAACAGATCCTTGGTTAATTGCACCTGGAAAGGCAAGCAACCCTTCCTAAGATCTTTGATCTCTTACTCTGTGGTCTATAAATTCTTGATCAGGCCCACGTTCTCAGACCTGAAAAACCAAACATGCAATAGAAGTAATGAAAGTTTTACCCAACTTTTTACTTTCACATTTGTTGGTTGCACATTTCAAAAGAACAATTTGCAATTGTCATCTGCGAATTTACATTCTCACCTTTTCAGATGTGTGGTGCTAATTAATTCAGAGTGATAGCACAATTGCTATGATGTTCTTGTAACCTGACAGTGGCTACAAATAGTTTGTACATACACACACACACACATACCTGTTTAAGCTATTTTTAAAAAGTTCTTACTCTCTGCAAAGAAAATAATTCAGGTGTCTGGGCAGGGAGGAGAGAAAGTCATGCCATTTATTGTTGAGAATTCTCTCTGCCTCACTGAAACAAGCTCCCTGGTGCTCATGACATACCTGCCCATGTTCTAGGGAGTCATGATCTGAGTTACAGGAGCTCCATGCTCAAGCTCAGATTCCCCTAAACCTTTTCTTGCATCAATTTTTATGGAAGATTTCCAGATAAAATACACTAACATCTAATCCAAAAACAGCAAGCGTACAACCAGACACTAGCAAGCGTGATGTGTGCTGCTGACAGCACCATGCTATGTCACAAGTGTATTGAAAGGCTTCATTTCTGTTTGGAAAGTGCTGGAGTTCTTAAGCTAGAAGGTAATAAGGAGGACATATAATTATCACCATTATTGAGATAAGGTGTAAGACTACAGTTCTGACCATATGTTATCATTAAAGATCCTATGGTGCTTTTCCCAAGAGCTGGAATGTGAACACCAGTCTACTGGCCAAATTCTATTTTGTCTACCTAAAATTGCCCTGTATTGCAATTGCAATCGGATAAAAGGCTCTTCATCTTGCCCCAAATAGTTGTGTAACTTGCTGTGAACTGTCAAATGGCTACTGCATTGTATCCCAGAAATGTTCTTAAAATACCACTGTAATCTCCCCAGACACTGAAGTGTGTAGGGCCAATACTTTAGAATGCTGTGGTACTTTGCAAATGGGGGGTCCCTTAAAACAAACAAACAAACAAACAAACAAACAAAAATCTAACCAATTCCCCAAACAAAGAGCAAATTAGACAAGGATTTGCCACATGACATAGACTCATCGACTCAATCTCTAAGGTCAGAAGGGACCAATATGGTCATCTAGTCTGACTTCCTGCACAATGCAGGCCACAGAACCTCACCCACCCACTCCTGTAATAAACCTCTAACCTATGACTGAGTTACTAAAGTCCTCAAATCCTGGTTAAAGACTTTAAGTTACATAACAAAAAAGAAAGAAGGGAAAAGGCCAATGCAATTTAAAAGGCAATGCACTGTAAACAAAAAGACTTTAGTTCAGAGAAGGCGGCAATAATTTTTCTCTGTATAGCCATGGTGGAATCACAGCTGGAATACTGCATCCAGCTCTGGACAGCACATCGCCATGTTCTTTCTGGACAAACAGGAGACTGTTCTGAAGTCTTCCTCCACATCAGTGCTCCAATCCCTTTGCTAAGGGACAGATATTTTTGTTTTAGTTACCTAGTACTGCCAGTGTAGAGCATTCCAAGTCAGGCCTCAAACAACTGTGAGACTGGCTTAAAAATCATGCAATTTTAATAAAAAGTGCAGAATTCTATTTTTTTGCCTTCTGCTGAGGAGGGTGCGGGGTTTGCTTTTTGGAGGCTTTATATTGTACTCAGCTCAGATTTGCAGGTTTTTCTCTGCAACCATGCAAAAGAGAAATTTCCTTTATTTTGAAATGAATGCTGAGAAAAAACAAACAACAAAACCCTAGATGCCTACCAAAGCAAGATGCTCCTCTGCACACACTTCTCCCTCTGGGGAGAGGATGACAGGCCAAGCGACGGGGGACAGGTGTTAGTCATGCTGCTCAATGCACCCCTGGAAGGCGCTCAGATACTACAGTGATGAATGTGGTATAAGAACTGAAAGAGGATAGACTAAATTCTCATTTACCCACATGTCGGCAGGAGCAGGGGCTTTAAGGAACTATACCAAATACGGTTTCATGAGATAATTGAGAGAGCTGACAGCACTGCAGGCTAATCCTAGAATCTCTCTCATCCCCTCTCAACAGAACAGCAGGGAGCTGCTTGTGGGAAAATCATTTGATTTCAGTGGAAGGTGCACCTATGCCACTGAGAGGAGAACTATCCCAAAGACCTTTGATTTGAATGCAGAGGATACTGGGTCAGATCCAGATAGCAGGTCATGTTTGTTGTCCTATAAGGGCAGCCAGGCACCATTTTGGATCCCAGCAAAGGCCTCCCCTACAACTGCTCTAGCTTATGCTTCTCAGACTAGCCATCTCCTTCTGCAGCTCTCCCCCCTGCTTCCTGAGAGATTCCACCTTCAGCCACCTTTGACACTGGATAGTCTTTGCAGCCTGGCTTTCTACAAAAGGGAAATGCAGGCCACAGTCTCTGCAAATACACACCAGGATCTGGGTAGAGGCATCCAGGGGCAGGTTCTCTGTCTGGATACAGGTTCAGGTGGAGGAGAAAGGAGCAGCACTGGTACAGGGGATGTGGCCTTTCTCAAGCTCTTCTGTTTGCTAGCTCTCCTAGGTCATCTAGCCTCTGGCTTTTAAGCCTGTCTCTCCTAGGTCAGCTCTATCCCCTCATGAATCACACAATGGGAGGATGAACAAAAGCTCAAACAGTCCCCAACACACAATCCTCACTGACACTGTAAGTTTAAGTAAGAAAGTAAAAAACAAACATTAAATCACTAGGAGTAGGGCTGAGGGGGGGATCCTCAGAATGTGGCACAGGCATTGCAGAAGTGGCAGTGAGCAAGAAGCCAGCAGCAGTAATAATGGCAGAGGTGGCAATGAGCAGCCAGAAGTGGCAGAGAAAACCATGGCAGCAAGTGGTGAGCCAGTTACAGAGGCAATGGCAGCAGCGGATGCATTGATCCACAACCCCCCCACCTCCTGTCAGAGGTGGAAGATGGACCCTTGTGAATACACCTTTGAACTCTGGGTCTTCACCGACTAAGGACAACCAGTTGTGAGTGGGATGCAGCAAAGGAAAAGGGGTGTGGCTTGCTAAAGGGATATTTGTTCAGCCTTTCACACCGTGAGGTGGGAAACTGAGGCCAAGGACACTGCTCAACATGTGTGGGGTGGGATTTTGCTTACGGTTACAGGATTTTGAATGTGGTTGTGTTTTTCCACTTTAACGCTGGGTTCCCTTTCTCTTTTTAACACGGGTTTCCTTATATTATACATAGGTTCAATGGTTGTGAACAGGGAAATATTTGCTTTTTGGAGGTGTCCAGATTAATAGGTGGGAGCTTGAGTCAGTTCTGTTAGGAGGAATCCCTAGATATTGAACCCAGCCCTTGTTGCTGCCGACTTCACCTGGCAAAAGGGTTATATATGACTGCAATCCTTTGTAACCCTAAAACTTTGATTTCTTACCAATAAAGTAAGACTATGTTACTTGTAATAACTTAATTGCTTTCTCTTCCACAGAGACTTTCCTGGCAAGTTCAGTGGAAGTCTGGCTGCCTTGCAAAGCTTTCAGTATCAACACTGAAAAAATTAAACTTCTCTGGAGTAAATTGGGAGGGATGGATTAGGGAACCTGAACTAGTTTTCCAACAGTTGATCTCTCTGGCATGTGTGTGGAGGACACAAAGAGTACAGGGCACTGAGGAGCACCAACCAATATAACCACACATAATGAAGTTTTACGCATATCAATTTCTCCAGTGGTTTCAAAAGTGGTTGCAGTGAGAACGGTAGGAATGAAAGACATGAGGCTGTTTGGGGGTGAAATCACAGTGCCACTTCTCCTAGTGGAGTGGCGTGGGGATGGAAGCATGCATTGCTGAGGGGGTGAGGAGACTACTTGTTGGCTCCCTGTTCCCTCTGTCCTCAAGGCCAACTCTTGCAGTCAGATGGCACAGCGAGCAGAGGAAACGTGGTTGATGTAGTCCTATCAGTTTCCACTCCTCTACAGCCAGTTCTCCTGAGGATAAAATCCTCAGTGGAATTACAGGCGCACCTTGGTGCTTCACTCACCATTTTACAACTGTCCCAAGGCCTCTGCTTCCCTCAGAAGTATGTACAATGACCCACTAGTTTTCAGAGCTGCCCTCTTCCCCTCAGGCCAGGCAAGAACTGGTAGCTCTAGGTCTTTCAGCTGCCTGTGCCCTGCAGCAATTCACTTCTGCCCCAGCTGATTGCAGCAGTTCTGGTCTCCCTCTGTTCAGCCCTGGGCCACAACCCTTTATCCTCACGGTGCAGCAAGCAAACTTTTTGTCCCCACAATCTTCCCTGCAGTACCACAATGCACCCTTTTATTCCTCCATGCCACATCTGCCATCTGGCCTGGGGCCGAAAGCAGATTGCCATGTTAGGGTTCACTGCAATATAAACACAGAGGTTAGCTTTTGTTGTCCTCTCTGACATGCAGTGAGCAAAGCAAGTATTGCAGTGGCTAGAGAACCACCCCTCCAATTCCAAACCCCCTCAGGCTCCAGCAGGGCGTCCTGTGTAGTCTGTGAAGCCAGGTAATTTTTTTAAATGTACAGTATATGCTGTCCCACCAGTGGCTCTGTCATCCATTACTGCCCCCTCACTGTTAGATGTGCCTTTTGTGCATAGCTAATGCTAGCGGCCAGCCTGTCCCTTATCCATTTACATCATTGTTGAGTCCCTCCTCGTGTTTTTGTATTTGTCACTGGCTTTTCTTCCAATTCCACAGTGGAATTGTTGAATCTGACGATCAGCTTCCCCTGTACTCTTGGTGCTGGCTCCCCTGGATTGAACCTAGATTTTTATGCCTTTTGCAGCAGGCAGGTGTCAGCAGAGTGAGCCGTCTTGGGCTGAGATTACTGCACGTAGGAACCCATGCGTATGCTTATGAGATTTACTGTTGCCAAGAACCTGTTAATCATGCCAGTAAAGTACTCTTCAATCGTGTGGTGAGCACCGCCTTCCAGGTACCAAGAAGGAGGAGAAACCTCTAGCACTTTCATAATTACAGTGCTTTGGCATGGCAGGAGGCAGAGCTCATCAGTTTAGCAGCATACTTCACTGGGCATTGATTGGAATCATCATAGAGAAACATTCTCAGGGTAGGTGGAAGATTCAGAAAGGACCCAGAAGCCTCTCTCTCTTTGTCTCTCACTGTTGGTTCCTGGCTCAAAAGACACACAAAGAAATATTCGACGCTATCACATCAGGCTACTGTGTTTCCCTTCCTCCTCCATGTCAGCTTGTCTGTGTCCCACTGTTAAGCACATTGCTTACCATGTTTTGGGGTACTGAATGTACAGTGCCATTTCTTTGTTTTTTCCAGCCATCTTATAGGTTAGCAATGATCCATTGGGTTCCAACAAAGATCCACTGTTCTCTTATCTTGTCTGCATACTTAAAGGGACATTTCTTCTGCAGGGACATAGAGTGTACTCGGTATTATCTTGGCCACCTTTCTCCCTCCCTTTGCCTACAGTATTATGAGCCATTTCCTGCTTTAAATCTGGTTCTCTTCCCCCCAAGTACCTGTGGTCTGTTGCCATGACACAAAGGACATATCATTAGGGTCATGAGGGCTTAAGAAAGATGGTGAACTGCACAGAAAATTGCTACAGCACTTCTTCAATGAACACAGCTGCCATGATTCCCATCTGGGTTATTAAATTAGTCTGCTCAGTTTGCCAGAAATTCTTGCTAGGATGAGAATAGCCTGGTGCAACACTCTATGTAGCCATAAACAAAGTCTAGCAACTTGTTAGTAATGTGACACAGGTGCTTGTTCTTGGTACCACTTAGCAAAGACAGTCCAGTGATATCTTCGTGTTGATGTTGCCCAAGGATTTTCCCCAATATCTATGCAGAAAACAAATCCCAACCAACACCACATTGTGAAAGCACTGGCTTTTTCAATACAGATCACTTTTTAGTGTGGGGGAAGGGAATTATTTCAGGACCAAATGACTCCAAATTTTCACCACAAACTGTGAATTTTCACCCAAGAACAAGACCTGGCCTACCAATTTTCAAGATGACTGGATTATGGGTGTGAATTTTTAAGACTTTTGGAAAGTCACGTGGAAAAAGAATTGCAAACGTACGTCTGGAGCGACCAGCACTTACTCTGTAGTGCAGTACCAAGTTTATATGTTTTGTTTTAATGCCAACCTTTTATATGCAGAGTTCCTATTAACCTCTCTGCATGCTTAATATTGCTCATGATTCAAAAATGATTTATTCAATAGATCCCAAACTAGTAACCAAGACTTAGTTTTTTCACAGTTTGTGTGGCTTTTACTAATAGCTATTACTATTATTATTATTCCTCATCTGACAAGTTATAGGTCTAGAAAAAAGTACAATAGTTTTTTAACAGTTTTATAAAAACTAATCTTGGCAATTAGAAATGGAGCATGAAAAAACGGATTTCCTGAATCTCCTTAAGATATTTTTTATGCAATGTACATGCCCCAGCCATATCAAATAACATTAAACATAACTGTGCTATTATCGAGGAAAAGTCTAAGCTTGCCTTCATGCTGTAATAGCTCCTGAGCGATCTCTATTTCGTGGGTAGACTCACATTTTAAACCCACAGGAAACAGTCAGAGCCTAGAAGTAAATTCAGTAGAATCAGCAAGAGATAAAATTGACTAGGAGATTATGGGGTAATTGACTGAATCAGTAGCAAGAAGTGTTATGTATGCACAGCAGCATTGTGTTCCTTGTCATTGTTCAAATGAATTAACAGTTTTGAAATGTGCAAGATTTTCCAGAGATAGCCAATGTGCCACAACTAGTAGCTTTGGCCCTCATCTTGCAACGAGCTCTTTGCCCACATGTAGTCCCCTGGATTTTAGTTGGGCTGAATTTACGTGCAGAGGGCCACCTCCTGGAATTCCTTGCAGCATTAGGGCCCTACGCTGAATAAACGGTGAAGTCTATCTAAACAACTTATACGGTCCCTCATTATTGGAGTGTCTGAGTTATATGGCACCTCATTACTGAAGTATCTGAGTACCTCAGAATTTTTAATGTATTTATCCCCCAAACATCCCAGTGAAGTAGGAAAATACTATCATCCCCATTTTACAGATTGGGAACTGAGGCACAAAAAGACTATGGACCAGATCCTCAAAAGATGTTTAAACAACATTGAGGATCTGGGTCTAAGTGATTTGCTCAAGGTCACACATAGGATGTCTGAGACAGAAAAGCAAATTGAACCCATCTCTCAGGTTCCAACCCCCAAATATGCAAAACCCTGCAGATCCAAACCTATATCCATTGTCCCTTTATTTCTCCTCTCCCTGGGTTAAAATGTTGGATTTGCCTAAACTGAAAACTAGTAATGTGACAAGGCCTTGCTGGTGGGCGCACACGCAAGCTCAATCCTTTTGCATTCCTTGTTTCTGTATTTAGTTGCATGTTTTACCTGTAACTTTCCCTTCCCCCAGTTTATTTTGCTTGTTTTAGTATGATTCTTAGAGGAATCTGGCAATATGGTGACAAGAAACATTCTAAAGAGGAGGTGAGCCTTAGGGGACGTGAACACTGGAAGATCTGAGAAGTTTAGACGGGCATGGGTTTAACTGGAATGTACTTTTCAAGAAAGGTCTTATCCCCTTTAGTTCTAGCACCAACACTGATGAGCCCTAAAAGCACTGGCACTGCAGGATGATTAGTGAACAGTCTGAAAAGCAAAATAAATGACAGTCCTTCCTCTCCTTAATTAAAACAAATTAGTTACAGCAACTTGCTGTCAGGATTAATACTGCTTTAGGCAGGCGGATGAGATCTATTTAAAAGAGCTCAGTTTCTGCCAAAGAAATGTACTTGGTGCTGCTGGATTTCATGAAGTTTTTCTAGCATCTGACAACTTCACACTCTACCTGTATGGCATTTTTATTTTTATTTGTAAAATGTTTTGTTCCAGTGAATGTTACAGGATTTTGCAGTACTATAAATGAAATTCCTCTTTATCAAAGGCTGATATTTAAAAGGTAGCTACAATATAAGCTTTGTTTACACTGTCCTGCCAGTGTTTCAACCTTCATGTGAAGGGGTTTATTCACTATTTAGCACTTCCTTGTGGCCAAGCTGGTATAGCAGCTCTCTACATGTTGGGTTCCTCACTCTGGGCCTGCAGTGTTCTGCCTCTTCCTGTAACTTGGCCCTCTAAGCAGGTCATTTTAAAGTCTCTCCTCTTCCAGGGTAATCAACAAATAAAAACAAAGGGAATTAATTCAAATAAACTGAGTTCACAGGTAATAGAGGGGAATAGTTCCATCTGCATCCTGCCTGCCCTTTCCTCAAGAAGGGGCTGTCAGGCAGCAAGCAGTTGGTTAGGGAGATCCTGCTTTCAGCCAGCCCTCTCTTCTGCAAACTGGAGGTTAGCTCTTCTCCCTGGTCTGCCATCAAATGAGTTGGGACTCTGCCTCTTAAACTGATTCCTCGAAGCCTGACATTTCTGACAGGGGCAATAGGCAGAGCCACCTCAGCCCACATTAGCTCATTAACCCCATCTTCTCCACTGTACGGTTTCTATACCCCATTACACTTCATCTCCATTAAGGAGAACCATCCTTCTGAGAAGATTCCTTGCTACAGCTTTAGTGGCATCAGATGGCTCTCTACTAAAGGGAGAATAATGCATGTTTTTGGAGCACAAACACAATGAAGTTTCCTGGTGGCATGTCCACACTGTTTTCACAAGATTAGTTATGTTTAGTTGCTAATTATGGACGTAGTCCTCTTGAAAATGCAGTGAAACATTTTAGATAAGGAAAAACTTCATATTCAAAGATCAAACTAAAAGTTAGTAAATGTTCTGGAATATAATTAGGGAAAACTGGGACTGTAAATCTTCCAATACTCAGGCATATATGACTAATAATACTTCAATATTTTTGCATATTCCTTTGCCAAAACTTTCTGGTGGATCTCCATTGTAGGTAGTAATATGCTCCCCTCTCTCCATGCACCTCGCAATTTAATGAATTTATCTTCACAGCATCCTGTAATGTAGGGAGTAATACCCTCCCTGTTGTACTCATGGGAATTGATATTAAGGGACAGATTTTAAAGGTATTTAGGCTCCTTAAGGGCTCCTAGGCTCACTTCCACAGAGGCACTTAGACACTCTGGGGATGAGGTGCCTAATTATGTGCTTTGAGGATCTGGGCCCTAGTGAAATTTTCAAAAGTGTCTAGCCTAGGCACTTTTGAAAATTTCTCCAGGTGCCTAGTTGCATCTTTAGGCTCCTAAATCCCTTTAAAAGGACAAACCCACTTAGAGCTAGACAAGGTCACACAAGAGCCCTAGAGCATGAAATGACCCAGGTCTCTCAAGTCCCAGGAATATGACCAAGCCATTGGGCCATCCTTCATCTCTACAAAAATTGGTACTTGTAATGGCCAGTAATGATGCAACTGCAGTGGTGCTCGGCCAGTAGTGAAACCAGGGTTCACTTGTCCCTACCGCTGTCTCATGAAAGCCTCATTAGAGCAGGTATTCCCAATATGGTCGTAAAAACTCCTGAGCCGGTGTGCAGTGGCACTGCAATTTTCAAAGCCTGCTTGGAGATATGGATGCCAACTCCCATTAGTCTCTTAGGCAATTTAAAAATCTCAGTCTAGAGCTTTTCCTGTTGCTACCACTGATGTTGCTGGTAGCTACTAATTTTTCTAGGCTAGACAAGGCCTTTGTGACTGCCTGTCTCACTGCTTTGATCTGCTAGGACCATCTAGATAGGAAAAATGTCTCTAAATTAAAAGGAGAAGGAAGAATATATTCTTTAAATAGTGAGACGGTTTAGGCTTTAAAATAAGCTAATTGGTTTGGAAGGTAATTGATAAAGCAGCATAACATTTTCAAAGGAGATTACCAAGAGGAATTAGTTCATTTATGCCAAAAAAAAAAAAAAAATACTTACTCCTGGTGCGCACAGCCAGACATCAGACTTTCAGAAATAAGCAGAGCTTGTTTTTAATGACATTAGATTAATTTTTATTGTAAAAGCAGCTTCTATTTTCTTGTTCTGTTAGATCACACAAATTCCTACAAATCATTTCCTTTGCAGGTGTATGAAAGGAGTGGCTAGACAGTGATCTCTATGCTTCTAAATATCCTTATCATTCATCAGCCAAATGTTCTTAGTGAGATAGAAATCCCAGCTGAATTAGCACCAGTATATCCTTACGATCATATTGGCTTTTTATACAATTTAAAGTCAATAAGCTTAGTTCTACATTGTTACAGAGATGCAAAACCAACTGAAGTCAACAGACACTGAATCCTGTACCTGAATGTTATATGTAAGCTTACATACAAATACAGTATCTGCATGGTTTTTTCAGCATCTGGGAGCCTACACATATAAATATCAAAGTGGGCACATAGAAGTTTTATTTTTTCTAGACTATAATCATCAAAGCCACGTTGTCAAACATTCCATAACATTCCCCATGACAGACACCGTGCTGTTGCCTCCAGTCCTGAAACACCGTACTAACATTAATTCTGGTTATTAGAAGCCTGAGCCAAAGCCTTCCAAAATAAATTATACTGTTGACTTCAGATCAGGCCCTAACTGAGCTTATGCTGTTTTGGTGCTAAGAACTGCACGCTGCGCCTTTTAGAGCTCTGTGTATATTTCATTTGCATTTCCAGTTCCAACCATGCCCCAATCAAATATTTAACTACTCTGGGTATCTGTACTGCATTTGTATTTAGACACTGAACAATACAGATCCACAAAGTGTTGTCGAAAGTTGACTTACTAATGGATTCTTCTTTTTGCCAGTGGCAACTTGTCATCATTGTGTAATCCACTGTATATTCAAAATGGTTTAGGGTCAGACCTGGAAGGGCCATATCTAATGCTTAGTTTTCACTAAAATACTGAACTGTTGCTGAAAAAGTTTTTCAACAACAGATTCCCCCTGAAATATTAAGAACACTGATCTAAGTGCTAGAGTAGACCAGACAAAACCATTCCCAGTACTCTCTCAGAGAGCATGATCAACATTTATTTCAGAACCTTGTGAAAGGGGACACGATTACAAAGTCAGGGCCATTATTAAGCTACACAGCTAACATCGAACAATCATCACAAACTTCAAATGATGGACATAGACTGAACATCCAAATCCAGGCAGAACAGTCTTCAAGACCTAGCTAGGGGTGGATGCTGGTCGTGTTGTATCTGCAAGGAGGCTACAACCCTTTGGGATTTGTCTTGAGGAGGAGGAGAATTATAATGTCACTTTTCAGAGCAGGAACACACAAAGTTGATGATTTATTTTTGTCTCTTAGGTTCACAACTCCTCTAGGACAAAAGGCAAATATTGTCATGGGGAAAGCTGCACATTAGGGGTCAGTGATGTATAAGCACCCAAGATGAAACACTGTAGAAAGTATTAAAGGGGTTAAATAATAACCACACCCAGCGAGGTGTCAAAGAGGTGTCAAGGGTTAAAGAATTCTCCTTTAATTTTCAAATCAGGCTTGTGGTGTTTTCCCAAATTAATGCTGGGTTACTTTCCCCTTTTATTAAAAGTTTTCTTTTCCATACACAGACTCAGTGCTTGTGAGAGGGGAAGTATTGCCTCGTGGAGGCGCCCGGGTGTGATGTGTAATTTTCCAAGGTTATGGGTGGGGACTCAAGCCAGTTCTGTGTTGTATTGTTAAAAAGGCACCCTAGATATTGAACCCAGTCCTTGTTGCTGCTGCCTCCACCTGACAGAAGGGTTACATACTAATGCTGAAATTGTTATGGTAAATAGAATACTTTACGACCACTCAAATATAACACGTTGCAGCTAGAGCAGCGGTTCTCAACCTGTGGGTCGGGACCCCAAAGTGGGTCGCGATCCCGCTTTAATGGGGTCACCAGGGCTGCCGTTAGACTTGCTGGGGCCGGGCGCTGAACCCAAAGCCTGAGCTCCACCGCTCTGAGCCCTGGGTGGTGGGTCTCAGGTCTCCCCCACCCCTGTCCAGGGCTGAAGCCCTCAGATTTCAGCTTTGGCCTCCCCCACCTGGGGCGGCGAGACTCTGGCTTCACCCCCATCCCCTTCCTGGGGGTCATGTAGTAATTTTTGTTGTCTGAAGGGGGTCGCTGTGCAATGAAGTTTGAGAACTGCTGAGCTAGAGGATAGAAAAGAAATTCTAAAGGAGACTATTCTAGCTAGGAAATGGCAGAGAGAGAGACAGAGCAATAACATGAAAAAGGAAAGCAACAGGATTCTTAGGCCTAGAGAAAAGTATTTAAGAGGTAAAGGAAGAGGAGAGATAAAGTAGAATGGTTTGATTAATCTTATCCACTCTCAGCAGCTTTATTCATTGTGTTATTTTTAGGCTTAGCTGCACTGTGTAAAGGGGGCCCTACAATCCCTGGAGCGAAGTATTCTTATTCTAAAGAAAGCTCTCTTTTCATTGTTCTCTGAGCTTTCAAAATTAATTCTCAGGCTTTAAAGCTAAAACTTTTTTTTAACGTGTGGGGGAGGCAGCCTCCACTTCACAGCCAAACTTTCAGAAATAAAAAAAAATTATAAAAGACATGACAGAAGCCTTGAAGAGCTTCTTTCTGTAAAGAAACACATTTTGGCGACATTATCATTCATGGACAGTTAAGTTTATCACTAGCTCTGTTAAAAGCATACCAAACCTTCTGATTATGGAGAAACTGAATTACCCTGTTGCAGGACTAGTAGATGTGCTCCTCTGTTTGAAGAGAGTTTTTTAAATTAGGAGTGTTTTAATTAGTAATGAGAAGACATTATCACCTCTGAATTTGTACCACTGTATCCTAGTTCCTCATTCTGTTAAGTAGGGGACATGACATTATTGTCCCTTCACTGAATGGTAGCAGGACTCAGGGCCTTCCAGGTCAGTTTCCTGTTTGGAGCAGAAATTTGGTGATGTGGAGTCAGGTATTTTCTTAATAGAATCTGCTTAGTTACAAAATGCACATAAATCCTGTTTCCTCAAGCAGGCCACTCCTGTTTGCAGAAAGCTCAGGTAAGGAAGGCCCCTCTGCCCTGACCCCAGAAGCTGCTGTTTTAGGCCTCTGTCTCTCTCCAGGGCCTCCCACAAATCTCTCTGCTTCACAAACTCTGTGCTACTTTTCTTCATTCAGTTTCTGCATTTTTTGTCTGGGGAACCTAGAGCAAAGCTGCTCAAGGAAACCATATGGCCTGGAAGAGTGCACCTAGGGAGTCTATCCTCTGTTTGTGCAGCTGCTTAGAAATAAAAAGGAAGCTCATAAAAGTAATCACTCACTCTGCTAGCGGCTCCCTCTGCCATCAGCTATTCACTCTGCTGTCAACTGCTCTATCATCTCTCACTCCATTACTGCCTTCTACACAGCAACCTCTGGAATGTCTTGAGGTCCCACCACTTAACACAGCTCTCAGTGAGTCCCGCTGTTAGTAGGGGAACCTCAATACTAGTACACACTAAGCGGTCTTTGACACCAGTGACATTGTCCCATATCAAGTCAAATGGTTAGACCAAGTTATTGGTGATTTTAGCTCTAATGATCCACAACAAAAGATTCTCAATTGAGTCTTACCCTCTGTGTAATTAAGCAATGTAGCAAGGAAAGATCAAAGGGCATCTCAGCTTGCTGGGGGCCACTATGGGGGGAGCAAGCATCTTCCTGGTCCCTCTGCTCCCATGTTGGGAGCAATGAGGGAACCACAGGGACCAGAGCCTGTCACACCTTCCCCCCTGCTACCGGGCAGCCTGGGAGCATCTGCCCCTGTCACTCCCACTCCCAGCCACACCCACTGCCCCCCACAGTGGGTGGAGAGTGGGAGAGAGTAGGAAATGGGCCTACAAACCTCTCCCTCACAGGGCGCTGCCACCACCGCAGGGGGCACAAAAGCAACTATTGGCCCCCCAGGTGCTGGAGACCCACAGTACACCACTCGCTGCAGCACCTGGCGGGTCCCAGCCACACAAAGGGCTGTACATTTGAACAAGCACAGCCCGCCAGTCTTTGCACCTTTCAGCAGGCCGGTGAAATCACTTTTACCATTTCTTCCCATCTCTCCACAGCGTGACCAGATCTCCACCAGGATCTCACCTCTGCCTCCAAGGCTGGCTTAAAGATTTTTGGGAGAGCTAGTCAAAGCATTCTCTACACTGGTTATATCCTGAACGTTGCTGTCACCTTTTTACATTCAAAGTGCTTCGGAGAGAAGTGATTTTTTAGGTCAGCCCAACCCCCACCTTCCTGCTGCAGAAGTAAAGCCCAGCTGCAGTTCTTCAGTTGTTGGTTAATATCAGTTTATATTTCTAAGGCCAGCTTGGAAGGGAAATCAGCTAGAAATTCAGTTTCTGGAAGAGAAAGCAAGCTGAGATTCTTCTTTGTGAATCCTAAAGGTCGGCTCTGTTAACAAGGGGCATACAGCATTTTTGTAATCCTGCTGCAGCTCATAAGCTAAACATACAGTATAAATAAAATTTAGATTTTTAAAATTCATTCAGATTTAATAATCCTAGGTATTTATAACACAGGTAGGAAAATGTGGGGGCAATTAAACGTATACATGTGTTTATATGAATTTGACTTTGTCCCTTTAACTAGCAAATCAAGATGAAAACTATTAAAGGAATATTACGTCTAACTGCAATGAAATTGAATGGAGAAATGGACAAGTAAAAGCTGGACATGTAATTAACATCTTGTAACGTTTTCCTTTTCTGTCGTAACTCCTGTGGATGCTGTATTCGTCTAGCATTAAAAATCCTTTTCTAATATTATCACTACAGGCTTGGCAATCTCTCTTAAAATAACACAGCTGAAATGGCAAGCTATTCTTAGTTCTGAAAGAAAAGGATCCTTGTCATAGCAGGACTCTCATGTTGCCACAGTTACTCTATTAGTACTTATCCCTTACTTCCTTTCCTACCCCCATTTGAAAAGAAGACTGCATGCAGATCTCAGCACGGTAATAAGCACAATGCAAGAAGAACTGCAAGTCTGAGGATTCAGATAGAGCGTGTTGATACATAAAGCTGAAATGCTCTGCCGAGTTCCTCGGACCCTTTGTATCCTGCTGGCAATCCACAGTTATGCTTTACGGCATTTTTTCCCCTTTTTGACCCAAGTGATGTGGTGCTCAGGAAGCACTCCGGGCCCAAGGTGCTTGAAAAAGATCCTGTCTATTCAGTGATTCAGTTCCAACAGACACTGCGTGATGGAACATGGGCACTGCAGACCCCTCCACCAGACTTCCTGTCCAGGAAGCTAAACCATTTAAAGGCATAGTTCACTATTTCACAAGCCGTTAGACAAAATTCAGGATTCTGTGGATTTTTTCCATTAGGAGGAGGAATTGATGATTGTCAGTTATTCCTTTGATGCAATCTTGTTTATTTACAAAGAATGTACGAAGTCCTGTTTCCCTGAACACGGTAGGAATAAAATACCTGTGACTTTCTTCACTCTACAGTTCCAAGCCTCTTTCCAGCCAGCACTCTGCCCTAAAGCTAAATATCAGGAGATCAGGTCAAAAGGTGTAACTATTCCTTTTAGGGCTGGCCCTGAGAGTACCTTGGCTAAGACATAAGAAAGAAAAGTAGGTTTGGGATTTTTGCACCTGAGGCATTGTCACCTTGGATGTTGAAGTCTCCCAAGACACTAACCAGCTCTATTATGAGCCCTGAAGACTTGGACAAAAAATGAGTACAAAGTCAATGCTTTGTCTGATTTCTCCATATTAGGTGGTGAATTCAAATCATTTTTTCTCACCTGTCGTGCCCTTTTTGGTGATCCCTTCCCTTTCGATCCCAAATGATTTTTATTTATTTTCATGCTGTGACAAGTAACATGTAAAAAATCAGCAGGGTAATTTCACATTGTGAGGTGTCTGATTAACCCAGATTTCCTCAACTCACTGTCAGAGTGCAGTGTTTGGTCAATCTTGTCTTCCAGAGAAATGAAAGTCTTAAAACAGGTAAATTCCTATATGTGACATAAATAATAGTCACAAATAGTTACATAAACAGGCAAAATTAATAATTAATTACATTACAATGTTCTTTGCAAAATATTGCGTATAGCAGTGATATGGGCAGCACATTTACAGCCATGAAAGACATTTTTCCTAGTACGGTACTTTGATGACTTCCTTCGAGCACCATTGTTATTTCTTCAATGCAAGACTGTAAAAATGTTATAATGGGATTTCAAAACTAAGAATTTCTTATTGGAATTTTTGGTTGCCTGAATTTGGATAAATATTAAGTGTACACTACATTAGGTTATAGCATATTTTGAAAAGGAAAGCCCTGAAAAGCAATGGATGTGAAGTGTGAAGAAGCTGCCAGTAATAAACCAAAATCCTGCTGGGATACGCAGATTCAGCAATACGACTAAATTAAATTAAATAAAAACATAACTTTTGGCCGCAACAGATTGGGAGTCCCCAGTGACTGCCTTCCTGATTTCTTAATAGAGGACAGATGGGAAAAGGATGAAGAGAGCAGGTTTGCTTTTTCTGCCTGCTGAACAATTTCCTTTTCTGTTCATGCATTTTTGCTTGTCTGTGACTTACAGGTCTGTTTACCATAAATGATCAGGGCTTTCTGTGACATAGAAGCCCATAGGAAACACAGAAGGTTATGTGTATTTTTGGTTCTACAACCACCCGTTGGCTTGCCACCAGTTTATTTACTAGTGGTTAGGCCGAGTCTTTTCATATAAGCAGATGAAATTAAACAGAAGCCAGTTTTCTTATTTTCTGTTTTAGTTTTTTAAAGAAAAACAATGGTAAAAATCATGGGGCCTATTTGGTCATCTTTACTCATGTCAAACCTGCTTTACTCCACAAGCAGTCCCATAGCTTTTACTAGAACCTTGAGACTCCATGTGAGTAAAGGTGCAGAATCTAGCCCTGAAAAAATAAGTCAACACACATTTCTTTCTAGTCTACCTTATTTTCAGATCTATCTATGGTACTAATACGGCCCCCATTACTGTAGTATCTGCACACCTCACCATCATTAAAGTATTTATCCTCACAATATCCTTGTGAGATGCAGAAGTGCCATTATTTCCATTTTACAGATGGGAAACTGAGGCACAGGGTAACTAAGAGCCTGTCTACATGGGAAAATTTACAGACATGACTATACTGGTAGAGTTATAAGCACTAAGGTTATATGGGTATAACTCCCTGGGTAGACACCCTCTTCAGAACAACAGAAGCCTTTTTTGGTTTAGCTTACATAGAAAGCGACATAAGCTACAGCAAAAAACGAACAAACAAAAAAAAGGCCCCAGTTACTCTGAAGAAATGTTCACAGGGTATATCTATAGCAGTAAATGTCCTTGGGCTGTTAAGTTGTTAGTGATTGACTCAAGGTCAGACATGAAATCTGTGGCAAAGCAGGGAATTAAACCCTGCTGTCCAGCTAGTGTCCTAACCATCCTACCTCATGAATATAGATGAATATCTAAATTATAGCTGAGCTTTCTGTTAAAAGTTTAACTCTTAAGTGCTCCAAAATCTGCAGGGTTACTCTGATTCCCTTTATTTATTATGCCTCATGGAAGTGCAGAGTTCTGTTGGTTTTCTTAATTTGGGGACATTTGAGGTGAAATAATGGAAGAGACAAAGAATGGTCTTTGGTTAGGGCACTGAACTGGGACTCAGAAATGTTTGCTTCTGTTCCTGGCTCTGCCACAAACTTCCTGGTTTATAATGTGACTCCATTATCTGAAGGCGTGGCTGGTGAATTTATATTTAGTCAGGCACTGGGAGACAAGTGGTGATATCAGACACACAGATTAATATGATTTGTTGGGAAGAGTCAACATGGTCTTTGTAAAGGGAAATAATGCCTCACCAATCTACTAGAATTCTTTGAGGGCATCAACAAGCATGTGGACAAGACTGATCCACTGGATATAGTGTACGTAGATTTTCAGAAAGCCTCTGACAAGGTCCCTCACAAGAGGTTATTTAGCAAAATAAGCTATCATAGGATTAGAGGGAAGGTCCTCTACTTGATCAGTAATTGGTTAAAAGATAAAAAACAAAGGAATAAATGGTCAATTTTCAGAATGGAGAGAGGTAAATAGTGGTGTCCCCCAGGGGTCTGTTCTGGGACCGGTACTGTTCAACATATTCATAAAAGATCTGGAAAGAGAGGTAAACTGTGAGGTGGCAAAATTTGCAGATGATACTAAGCTGCTCATGATAGTTAAGTCCAAAGCAGACTGTGAAGAGTTACAAAGGGCTCTCACAAAACGGGGTGTAGTGAGGGAGTATGACCTCCCTCAGAGATGGACAGGGAGGGACAGCCCAACCGCTGATGGGTGGAGCCAGAACAACCCTGCCCATCCACTGGAAGCAGAGGGACAGGACAGGAAGTATGAAAAGTGAGCCCTTTAGCTCAGTTTGTATGGCGGGAGCTGCCAGAAGAGAAGTTGCTGAGGCCCCAGAGGAGCTGGCTCCAGCCCATGAGGACTACCCCGCCCACATACCTTGAGGAGACTGAAGGCAACCCAGAGACCCAGGTACTCAAGGGAAGGGGGTAGGAAGGAGCCCAGGGGAACCAGATGATTGTCCGGTTGTGTTGTGACCTGCAGCTATGTCAGTGAGTTGTGGCTGGAGCCCTGATGATCCAGTGGCAGAACACTCTGCCACAGATAGGGCCCTGGGTTGGGATATGGTCCAGTTGGGAGAGCCTGCTTTCTCCTCTCCCCTTGCCACATCACCCCTGGAGTAGTTGCCTCATCCCATCCTGTGAAGCCCTGGAGGCCAAGACACTGCTTGCTCGCTGCCCTGCCCTGTCCAAGGGCCTGGAGCTATAGACTGCTTAATTGCCTGTGAGCTGCAGGAGAGGCCAGGACCCCTTCCCCAAATGCTAATTCTCTTTTGAGCTTCTGCACACACAGGAGTACTGTAGTGGCCTCCCTCACAGACAGACAGAAGGGATGGCCCAATTCCCTACACTGGATGACTGGGCAACAAAATGGCAGATGACATTCCATGTTGATAAATGCAAAGAAATGCACACTGGAAAACGTAATCCCAACTCTATATATAAAATGATGGAGTCTAAATTAGCTGTTACCACTCAAGAAAGAGGTCTTGGAGTCATTGTGGGTAGTTCTCTGAAAACATCCCCTCAATGTGCAGCGGCAGTCAAAGTTAAAAGAATGTTGGAAACCATTTGAAAGGGATAGATAATACAATATTTTCTGTTTTATTGCCTCTTTTTAAATGCATAGTACATCCACATCTTGAATATTGTGTGTAGATCTGGTTGCCACATCTCAAAAAAGATATATTGGCATAGGAAGAGATACAGAAAAGGGCAACAAAAATGATTAGGGGTATGGGACAGCTTCCATTTAAGGAGAGATTAATAAATAATAAATAATAAATAAGTCACAGCTTGGAAAAGGTGTGACTAAGAGGAGATATGACAGGTCTATAAAATCATGACTGGTGTGGAGAAAGTAAAAAAAGGAAGTGTTATTTACTCCTTCTCATAACACAAGGACTGGGGATCACCAAATGAAATTAATAGCCAACAGGTTTAAAATGAACAAAAGGAAGTATTTCTTCACACAATGCACAGTCAACCTGTGGAACTGCTTGCCAGAGGATGTTGTGAAGGCCAAGACTGTAACAGGGTTCAAAAAAGAACTAGGTAAGTTCATGGAAGATAGATCCATCAATGGTTACTAGCCAGGATAGGTAGGGATTGCTGTTTGCCAGAGGCTGAAAATGGCTAACGGGTTCAATCACTTGATGATTACCTGTTCTAATCATTCCCTCTCAAGCACCTGGTATTGGAAGACGGGATACTGGGCTAGTCGGACCATTAGTCTGACCCGCTATGGCCCATCTTACGTTCTTCTGATGGCATTGGTGTGTGATCCACTAAAGCTAGCAGCAGGTACCTGTAGCTACTACTCAAAGGATGAAGATTCTCCACAGTCTTACCTGCCCTCCATCCATCCACCCACCCACAATAGAAGAAGAAAATAATGCTGGCTTTCAGAAGTAGAAAATTGAATTCTGAGCTGTGGATGGGCAAAAGTGGACCTGGGAAAGGCAGCAGCCCTGGAGGGTGATTTATAATTACTTCCAAAACCCCATCATGGTAAACCACCTTAGCCACCAGTTTAGTTTTCGAAAGACAGAGTTGAGATTTATTTTCTCCATAAGACTTTGACAAGTTAATAAAGTCTCCTGGGACTCCCTGAAACATCTTGACTTCCAAAAATCCACTATAGCAAATATCTCAAAATACTGATATTTCTAGGTCAAGTTGGCTTTGAGATAGTATTTAGTAGAACACTGCACAAGCTTTTTCAAATAGTGGAATGTCCTGTTGATTAAGTGCTACAAAATACTCTCCAATTAATCTGAAACTTTCTCAGAAAAATTTTCTTCTGCCTAGACTCCATTCCTCTGCCTAGACTCCAATGACAATTTCAGATAGAAAGGATTTTTAAAAAGCAATTTGTTGATTGGTGTGGGAAGGTGGTCAGAATTGGGCTCATAACAAAAGGTGAGTTACAGACTTAACTTTGGAGTCACTTCAGTGAGTCTATAATAAAATTTAATTTTGAAAGAATGCAGAGAAGCAGAAAAGGAAGCTGAATACATGAGAATGTTAAAACATAAGTTAGAGGTACCCAATGGGCATCCATGATCTGTACCTCCTATATTGAACAAAACATAGGGGAGATGGAAAAACAACATGCTGGCTGATGCATACCTATGGCCAGTCATTTTCTCCCATTTTTCCATGGATGTGGAGCACAGGGTTCAGATCTGCACTGATGGGAGTGTTGCCATTAATTTCAAAGAGAGACAGATCTGAGTCTGCAATTCCAAACAGTTCATTGCTTAGTGGACATCTTGTCTCAAAAAAGTTGTCATTTAAATTCACAAAAGGCAATTTCTATATTTTTCAATGTTTACTTTACAGCATGAACTCAGAATTTAAACTGTGTAGCTTTCCATCCATTTTAAATCTTCCAGGCTACAGTCTTTACATTGCCAATTTCTTTTCTGCTTAAGCTTGATCTGCTGACAACACAACAGCATGATCTTAAAGAGCAGAGAAGCAAGTTCTAATTGCTTGAGAGAATCGTCGTTAATAACATCTGCTTTAGGAAGCAGTAGGCCGGCTTTAGTCAGTTTTAGTTGATTTTTCCTACAAAATATATTGCTACATTTTTTGTTGTTAAGTTATCACTCATTGAAAGTTTCAGGAGGTACGCTCACGTTATCTTTACAAACATTATAGAGCACTGGGAAGGCCCACTATAACTGGTATAAATCCAGAAGATGAGTAAGACAAATACCAGACAACTCTAGAAAGTATGTGAGCTGTTTGTCTGAGCTGAATGTGGGGTGCTCACTGGGAAATATTAATCTGGACTAAAAAATGGGTTTTGATGTATAGGACTCCTGAGATGAGAGGTTGGCATGTCAGCAGGAGAAGACAATTTCTGCATACTCCAACATAGTCCCAAGGCCTGTGGTTGTAAGGCTGAATGGGTCTAATGGGCAAATAATGGAGCAACCATTACAGGGGCAAGCTCTTAGATGGCTTGGCTAGCCAAGTGAGACAAGCCAGTCCAAGGCACCAGGAAGCCTTCACCACTAGGCCCCGTAACAAAAGCTATTGAGATATATGGTAACTGGACTCAACCTCACAAAGAAGTGGGGTTTTGAGAAAGGGGGCATTTTCTTGAAAGGGGAGGAAAAAAAAGACTTGGGGGGAGGAAGAAAAGGAGACCAGGCTGAGTTGCAAGAGTTCCTGGGCTTTTTAGAAGACTGTACTCTAGATCTTGTCACTCAAGAGGGAAGCCCATCTAACTCAGCTTTGTGGTGACGTGAAAGGTAAAGTTAGATTAAATGTATTTATTTTTTAAAATTATTTTCTCGAATGCTTTGTTCTCTTTGCAATAAAGAATTATTTTATGAAGGTTGTTCAATGCAGGCTCCCAAAGAGGGAAGAAACAGGTGTCAAGTTGGACTTGCCACAGCAATAAGCAGTCGGCATAGCTGGGATGTTATACCCAGAACCTAGTCCGAGAGGGAGAAATGAGAAATTTCACTGAAAGACAGGTAAGAGCATGAGACCTAATTCCCCAGGGAGTGCACTCAGGCAGACCAGAAAGAGGACAGAGGTGCAAGCAGCCCCATATTGCCATGATTCAAGAAAGCACATAAGTAAATTCTTAAGTCTATCCTTATTCGGCAAAGATTTTAAGCAAGTGCTTAAGTCCTTTACTTCAATAGAACTTATGCACGTGCCTAAAGACTTTGCTGAATTTGGTCTGTTCTGCCACATCTTCAGAATCTTATCCTGTATTAAAAAACAAACAAACAAACAAAAAACACACACCAACTCCAAGGGGGCAGAGAACTCAGGCTTCAGAGAAGGCAGGGAGAGGGCATTGGAGAGTTCAGGCTCCCATATCAGTTAGTTACGCCTCCCACGCACTTAGCTTTAAGTAGAGTGATATAGTACTGCATCTATACAATCAGCTAGGATGGAAAGGTGGAGTACTGCAGTTTCTGTTAGATGAGCCAGCTGCAGCAGACGGACCTCAAGAGAAGAAACTGAAAGTCAGGATGGTGACATCAACAGATAAGTTTCACCAACTCTGTTTCAACAAGCTTCCCGACACAACACTGCCAGACGTGACAAGACCAGTTGCCTCTTTACCAAACTGATGGTAGGAAAGGTCTGTCAATTGTGCTATGAAGTTTTATGATAATCTGCATTTGCTTGCTTTCCTGTCTGGAATGCTGCCATACAACGCTCACAGACTGCACTGGTAGTCGAAGTAACCAGCCCCTTAAAGTTTGTCTTGTGAACAAAACCATGAAGAAATCCATTAAAACTTGATGGTAAACATTTTTAAAGGTAAACTTTTATACAGAGAACTATGATAGACCAAGGATTTATAGTTCGTGTTTTAACATGAATCCACTTTATTACATTTTTACTGATTTAATGCAATCGATGCATCCAATTTTACAACAGAAGCAAAACATGAAAACAGGCAGATCATATTTGAAGATATTTTATGGATTATAAAAATTATTGCTCCCTAGACTACCTAGTTGTACAGTAACTTTTGTTGTTCATTAGACACTGAATGAAGGAAGAGTCCAAGTAGTGAATGAATGGACAGCACTGGCTCACTTTAAAAAGTTGTTCTGCCTTCCTACAAATGTTATTGATCTGCTTGGAAAGCATTAATTATTTTCTTGTCTTGGAGAGCTTGGGCTCTCTCACTTTGTAACAGAAACTTCCAAGATATTGTGCGATGCCTCTGCAGTTGATTGAGATTCGAGTGACTGTGTCACTCTAGTCTTCACCCAAGAATGCAATTTACTTTCAAGAAGATGAATCACTCCAGCACAATGCCAAAGGCTACTTGTGGTTTCCAGCAGGGGATAATTAGTCTTTCCCAAGTTTAGACTGTATAGTGGTGGTACTAATAATGACATCTTGAATCCTGACTTGCCTGTAAAATAGCAAATTTAATCAACCACTGACAAAAGAGAATAGTCAATAAAGCTGGAGCACTTTCAAGTTAAGAAGGGATATGCAGTGGTTAACTCTTTCGTCTCCAAGGTATACCTTTTAATTACTGAAATTGTCATTTTTTCTTATAGACTAGTTAAAACATTATCAGGTACTAGACCATGGAAATGGAAATACACTATTAACATGTTATTCTGTCTCTCAGATGCCCCTCTGCTCATCTTTAGTGACTATCCAGATGGAAGTTAAAGCACTAGCACCAAATTCTGCTCACAGTAACACCTGTGTAAATCCAGAATAACTCCATTGGCTGTAACGACATCATTCAATATTTATTACAGAGCAGAACCTGGACCCTGATTGCCAGTCATCAGAAAGACTCTCATTGAATGAAATAGGCTTTAATATCTAAGGTTGTGTCTGACCTATTGTGGAGCTCAAAATAACTAGCTGCATAGTACAGTATTTAATCCATTGCTACATGAAGTGCTTTGAGGTATCATGACTATGAAAAGCATCATGCAAAGTCTAGACCATTTCAATTCTCTCAGAATTGCTCTTTCGATTGTGAAACGGTTTATCATAGACCACTTGCAACCCAAAAATATTCAGGGCTTCATTTCTAGAATTGGCTACCCAGACCAAATTTATAATGTGTGGCACATTTTAGGCAGTTTACGAATTTTCTCCCCAAGCAACTAACTACATCCTACAAAAAGCAAGATAATTCAGGGTTAAGTTTACAAGTATCTTTGTACCTAAGCATGACAAGTGTCTTTAAACATTAATTGATTGCATTTTCCATGTAACCTTTCTGCCAGACAGAGTTGGCAGCAGCAAGGGCCAGGTTCTATATCTAGGGGTTCCTGTCAATGATACAACATCTAACCAGCTCAAGCCCCCACCCAGTTACCTGGGAAATCACACACTATTCCCTGGGTGCCCCAAACAGCAATGCTTCCCCTCTTCAAGCACAGAGTCTGAGTGTAGAAAGTAAACCTTTTAATAACAGGAACGAAGGAACATAGCACTGGTTTGGGAAAATAGGATGAGCAGAATTCATGAACACAATAAGCAGAACCCACCTCATCCCCAGACTACATGGGGCATGTTCTTCACCTCTCCCTTTTTGCTTTACCCTGCACTACTGACCATCATAGTTGTGCTGTCCACCTCTCAGTTGTGGGGCACAGCCAGTCCCCTCCTCTGGCTCCTGCTGCCTGACAGACACAGGCTTGACTGGTCCACTCTGCTGCTCCTCCTAGCCCCGACCATTGCTGGCTTCCACAATCTGTGTGCCCCCTCCACTGTCTCCTGCGGGCCCTGACTGCTGCTGGCTCCCACCACCTGGAGACCCCCTCTGCTGTCAGTCCTTCAATGTTTGCCAGTTCCCCCTCAATGACTTCAGTTCTGTGCGTTTCAGCTGTTAGTGATTTCAGCTCTCGGAAACCCCCCTACTTCCACAGGAGCACTGTCCCTGCTGTGAATCTTGGGCACCTATCGGATAGACAGATGGATGCAGCTGCTGGCAGAGCAGAGCAGAGAGTCCCTGCTCTTCAGCCAAACAAAAGACTCCAAGAGAAATCATTATTTCTACTGTGAGAGGAGAGAGTCAATCCATGTCTGAAGGTAACCCTTTGTCAGGCCTAGTGCAGCCTCAACAAGATGACCCCCCCGATAGCTCTTAGAGTGCTCTAGCAGCTGTACACCTCCTTTGTTGAGTTCTGTTTAGATGAGTGAATCTTTCCATCAGAACAGGCTAAACTCAGTTCTGCTGCCATTTCTTCATACGATCGGAGGACAACATTTCATTACCCCTGCAATTAACTCTAGTGATTTGTAACCCAATGCCAGCCAGACTGACCATTTCCCATCATGCTCAGCACCTAGGTGTACTCATGCAAATACAAAGCCTATGCAAATAAAGTGCCCCCCTTTCAGCTGGCTGAAGTAGGGGAGGGCTACTCCAACCTTGCTTATACCCTCCCAGCTTCCCCCTGGTGGGTCTCATGCTTTACCTTTGCTATCTGCAGTCAGGGCACCCCCAGCTACCTCATCTCCCCTAGCTGTAGCATAGCTATCTCCGTGCCTGGGAGAGACCCTTCTCCTGCAGCTACCCCCCCACACCTTCTAGCAGCTTCTCCCACATATATTCCCTGCCCTTCCTTTAGGGAAGGCAGGGTTTAAATACCCCTGGCCCCGCCCTTCATTAGGCCCAGGTGTCTTTAATTGCCCTGCTGTGTTTCCACTCTGCCTTCAGGCAGAGGGTTTTTAACACTTTCGGGCCCTCATACCAGTCCTGGTATACTCTTTTATAGCCATCTGGCATGACTTTACCACACCTTATGATGTGCCAACCCTTATAGATGTCCTAAAAGCCATTCTCTGGTTCACTTCAAGTCAATCCATTTGGCATCTTGACTTCTTTCACAACTACACCGAACCCCATCAGAGATTTGTACAGTGTAGCAGATGTCCTCAAGGAGAAATTCTTAAAACAGTTTGTTCCCATCTAATTCTTAGCAAACAATGTTCTTTCTCCACACTCATCTGCACTGGCACTTGACATTTTGATTTCTACAGCTGCTGAGAAATGAGGACATTGGGACCAATTTGTCTGTACATTAAAGATCCCATGGAACATGGTGTAAAAACAGATGTTTTCCGCCAGGGCTAGATCCACAGAAGTGACTTAGATTCAGTGTTGCAGCACCTAACTTATGCACTCTGTTATCTAGCGGAACTGACAGCCCTGAGTTAGGTGCCCAGGCTCCCTATACAATGCATGGAGAGAGTTAGAGGCCTAAAAATGGGATTCACAAAAGCCAGCACAATAAGCAGGGAGCTGCCTAAACAATAGGAAATGCCCAGGAGATGGGTGTGGCCTAAGCCATGCCCCTCAAAGGAAGTTAAGCACCTCCCTCCACTTGAGATTCACATCCTTGAGCTCTCTCCTGGAGTTAGGTATTTAAATCAGTTTAGACCTTTCTCGCAAATTAATAGAAATAGGAGGAGATGGTGGTTTTTTCCCTTTTTACCCAATAGTCCAGTGGTAAAAAACACTCACCCGGGATGTGGGAGATGATGTATTTGAACCCAGGTCTCCCACATTCTGGACTAGTGGGTCTTTCTACCACCTCTTCTTCCTCCTCTTGTGTTTTGTGCAGGCCCCACAGATGAGAGGTGGAGGAACATCTAGTTTGGAATCCCAGCAGGCATAAGGCATGACCTACGTGCAGAGCCTCAGTATTGAGGTAGCATTGCTTGGGCTCACCAGCAGAAATGTAGGTGTCAAGGGAACTGTAGAAGCAGAAATTTATATACCATGAGAATTTAGGCAGCTAGAGAGTTTCACAGTAGTTGTGTTTTGAGAATCTAAATTTTGGATTTAGGTGCCTAAATCGCTTTGTGGATCTTGCTCCCAGAATATAAGGCTAAAATTTTTACTTGCCCGCCTCCACTGTTATGCAATGTATTACGCAGCCCTGCTATCCTCCATCCCAGTAATGGCACACTTCATTCACAATGTATTGATTCAGTTTATGCTGCTTTGGAGCCAACTTGGATATAAAATGCTTCCAATTTTAAGAAAAACTTTCAGGTCCAAACTCTGTTCTTCCCTTATCCCTACCCTTCAACAGGCACACAGGGCCCAAAAAAGACAATGGATTTGATGATGTACTGCGTAGGCAGCAGAAATCCTGTGCTGGAGGGTCAGAACTTCTTGTGCTTTTTGGGGATTCCAAAGGCAGTAGTATTGAGATTCTTTGGGGGTATGGAAAGAGGACTGTGGTCATTTGCACCACCACCCAAAGCCTGGCTGCTTCAGTGGCCATAGGAAACAAAAAGATTCTGCTCCCCACATCACTTTACATGAAGAACTCCAATGCAAAGTCCATTTACTCTGGATTTTTGCAAAGAGAAAGGATTTGGCCCCTTAGCAAACTGTTTCTGAGAATGGTATGGGCCTACTGAAGAACTTGTTTTTTAATCTGTAAAATGGCAGTAGTTAATGTCTTTCTCCACCCAAAAACTGATTCAATTTGTTCCATTGTTAAACAATCAAAGGTGACCACTATTACAAATTGCATTTGTAGTTCATTGAAGTGCTCTTACTGTAATCTGACAACAGATTGTTATCTGACAACAAGAAGATATTATAAATATGACTATTTCTGAAGCTAGTGAACTTGGACTGACTTCTGCAGTCATTACATTTTGAAGAAACAATTATCTGATATCTCAGTAAAAAAAGCTACTTCAAAATAATAAATTATCCATTGCAATTTATAAAATAAAAACCTACATCCATCTAAACTTAACCATCATAAACACACTGAACCAAATTCATCCTTCTTGTGAAGGACTTACACTGGGATGAATTTAGCCCAGGATCCATAGCAATGACTGAGGTAGAGCTAGAGGTGGCGCTATCTGATGATGTGTTTCTCCTCACATTGAAGTAATAGGTATGCCTAGGTGAAAGAATTTTCTGAAATCCTTAGGTTTCTGGTGCAAGTTATACAGGTCAGAAGAAGATCTTGAAGAAGATTGCAAGCAAATCACTTCCACTATTCAAAGAAGAAATGAACAAGCATTGTCAAAGATTTAATAAGGTAACTGGGGTGTTGTAGCTATGTGCATGAGCGAGGATTTTATTCAGCTGTAACAGTATTCTTGGGAATTTATCAAAAATTCTACCCCTACATTATCAAAACAGTGGATGGAGATTTAACTGTGTGACTCCATTGACTTTAATGGAAATTTTGCAGCTAAATCTTCAAATATCATTTTGAACACAAAGGGATTATTTTAATTTGTTTTTCCCATAGCTGACATTGATTGATATGATTGTGCCTTTGCAGCATTATGAATTTTGAACATAACCAGCTCCACTGAAATGCAATAACTGGAATCTTTTCAGTGGTGATTCTAATCTCTAACAAAATGTAAGGATCATTTGTATTTCTAACACGACAATATAACAATCATTGTATTTCTTTTCCTTCTCACGCCCCTTCTTTGAAAAGTGAATTTTAGTCCATTGACAGCTCAGAAACCAAAATGTCTCTTTAGCCACAGGGGCCAGACTTTCAAAAGAGATCACAAACCTATAGCACCCAATGTCCTCTGCCTAGTCCTGAAGTGCTCAACTGAATCTGATGGGTGATCAGCACTCTTTAAAATCGCCCCCATAACACCTACAGCTGGCATGAGCTGTGCAAACTTATTAAGTAGCTATTCCTGCCTTATCAGAGAGCTTTCATTCTTGCCTGTAACAAAAGGGTGAAAGAATAGTTTAGTGCTCCCATTCATTCCTTGGGGAAGGATCAGTCTGAGGGGATGGCAGATCTGTCTGGTAATTAGTGCCAGTTGTGATAGCAGCTTTTAAAGCTCAAAAACGGCTCCTAGAAATTTATCTCGCCTGATCCACTGTAGGAATAGGCTACTGGGAATAATAGCTCATGGAAAGAGATATTTGACAGCATTTCTTCCACCTTATTTAGCACAGCACTAGCTTAGAGTAGCCTTGGCATCAGTACATTGCAAATTCACGTTGTTCCCCATCAGAGCCTATATTTAGGTTCTCATGCACACTGTCTAACACCAGAAGGTTCAATTCTTCGGTGCAAAGATTGTGGGAACAATTCTCTGTGGGAACAATTGAAGGGGTAATTGGTTGACTGCATTAGATCTAACCTTGGAGAAGACAGATAAGAGACATAAATGCTACAAGTCATAACTTGGAGCATCAGCTGCAAAACTATGATTTCTGTGTACAGTATTTTCTGTTATTTACAAAAGCAATACAGAACTGATGCAAGTTCTACCTCGCAGAAGCCATGTAAAAGAGATTTAGGTAAATAGCACAATATTAATTACATTGCATAAAAACAGTAGCTAGACCATTTGATGGCAACTGCATTAATAATAACCACCCACCCCACAGTATTTGCCTTAGCAAAAGTCTTTAGTAATAGCTTATTTTTTATATTAAGAATTTGAAAGTCAGTCAGAAAGGTACAGAATGATACAAAGGCATTAACCACTGTTGACATTAACAGAGTAAACTATAGTAAGAAAGGAAAGTGTGGCAGTTAAGAGAAACTCTAAGATTGGAAGAATCACACCGCTATATCTGACAGCTGTTAACTCATTAACTTAGGCAGGAGTAGTCAATTATTTGTTGTCAAGCTCTAGATTTCTTGGTCAAGGTATGGTCAAGGTCCAGACTACAGAGAACCATTTTTCATATCACAAGTGCCCCTGTTCAATGAACACATACAAGGGCTGTGTAATATACCCAGGGCCTTCTGCAGGATTAGTCAATAGGTGGACCATATGCCAATTCCAAATCACCAGAGGCACTTGATCAGACTATGTGGGCAGCTAGTGGATGGGTGGGGTGCAGACTAGGCAGGGAGAAGAGTGACTTGCCACATGCTGGAAGGCTTATGGGGGCTGGTGCCTAAGACTGACAGGTAACTTAGGGTGGCTGGTGCCCCCTTACTTTCCTTAAATGGATCCTAGCCCCCACAGGCTGACAAGGGGAGTCCTGGCAGGCCCTGGGGCTGCCTCATAATTTGAGGGGGGGAGGGTGACCTGCTTGCCCTCCCTAAATGGGAGCCCTGCCAGATGTGCTGGGATGCACCGGGGCTTCAGCCCAAGGAGCATGCCGGGGCTTCCACCCCTGCCAGATGGGCCAGCATACCTGGCAGGGGCTGAAGACCCAAATCCTGGCACAATTCCCTGTGTGGCTGAAGCCCTGAACCCCAGCCCCTCCCATGGAGCTGAAGGTCCAAGTCCCGGTGCACCCCACAGTCTGGTGAAAAGCCTCTGCTGGTCCGGATTTGGACCACAGGCTGCCTACTGACTACCCCTGACTTAGGGAGAGTGAGTTTAGGGAAGCCAGCAGTTGTTCCTGCATTTGAAATAATATAAATGATACCCTGGGGGGTTGGAGAAGGGGCGTTCATGGAAACCATAGCTAAACAATACCCAAGAAAGAAGAGAGGTGTTACAACACACTGACCAGTTTTATTTCAGTTGAAGTGACCTTTAAACCCTTTACACCGCTGACTGCAGCCTTGCTTACACAGGGTCAATACACAGAGCTGGTGGTGTTTAAAATTCCTAGCTCCTACCACAAATGAGCCATACCCACACAGGATTCTGACTCCTTACAAGTATATGGTAAGGACCATGTAATAATCACTGGGTAATTATGTGAGGTTCCGTCTTTAAAATTAAAGCATAATCATAGACTCATAGACTCATAGACTCATAGGTCAGAAGGGACC
>ML675604.1:62978189-63224139 GCA_007922155.1 Mesoclemmys tuberculata | reverse complement strand
GAGCAGACTTATCTGCCGATAATCCAAAATCAATTGCTCAAATATGTTCTGTTGAATAATTAAGTTACATAGTAATTAATCTTTGATTTACTTGATATTTCTGAGTTTAATTACCAGCTAAATCTGCTTAATTACACAATTACTATGATCTACAACATATATGGAGTTTGCCATATTGCTACAAGATGGGGCCCACTCCTATAAACCCTTACTCTCATGATTATTCCCATTGATCTGAAGGTGCTCAATACCTCACATGATCAGGTCCTAGATGTACATATTGGTATGTGTGCCTGGTAAGCCAAAGAAATAACTATAGATTCACAAGCAGTGTAACTCGGTGAAGGAACTAAAAAACCCCGTATCTTCTTAAAAAAATAGAAATGATTTCATTTAATTCCGACAAAAATATATATTAATGATCATATATAATCATCTTAAATGACACAAAGGCACCATCCACTTTGAAACAGAAGCTTCCATCTTTCCTGTGTATGGATACCATTTCTGACAAAGGAAACACTGCTCAACAGCTTAATGGATGAAGGACTAGATGCTTTCACAGATGGTTGTTCTTATAATTAAACTATGGACTAGATTCACTTTCACTGCCATGCACCACTGATGTTACAAAGTAACTGTAAACCTAATTTAATTGGCTGGGTAAACTGGATTGATGGCTGCTTTGCAGCACTGGAGTTGCACAAAACCATCAGAACATACTGGTGAATCGGGCATAATGAGTTCTTCACCTCTGCAAACAATACTGATATTGCAGGACAATGTAAGTACAGTATAAGGATGAAGGATATTCTTTTAAAGAAATATGTTTCCTGTACTACTGCCCTAACTTGGTGTCTGAAATCAAACTGTGTTTTTGGTCAGCTTTTTACACGAGCAACCACAAATCATCTAGAAGATGATAGCTGCAAAAGATATATGATAAGGCAGATTGAATTCTGCTTATTTTTCCACACTCATATTGCTTTTGAAAGGTTGACAGCGGTTAAAGCTTTGCTTTTGGCAGTAGACAAAGCAGGTGCAATTTGGAAGACGTTTGGGGAGCAGGTAAGTGCAATAACAAGAAACCATTTTAACAGTTCATTTTGTGTCTCACATTACTGTTTACAGGGAAGCAGACAAGATGTGATGTTACAGTGTAGTTATATTCAGAAAACTATCTATAATAGGCCCTTTTGCTACATTGCAAATACAAGTCTGTGAAAGCAAACATCTACTTGGTTATAGTGAATAAAAGAAAATATCTATGTTGACTTATTAGGGAGACACTGGAGGCTATGAATTTAGGTACATAACTACCACTTTAAGTGTCCAAGTCTAAAATTTAGAGCCTAAACCTCTACTTGGCTGACACCTAACCCTGTAAGCCTCTAAAGTCCCTAAGCACCGAAGTTTCTGCCAAGAAAGTCCCCAAAACACCTAAATGTCTGTCAGCATCCATGTGCACTGCGATCTCTATCCTGAACCTGCTGAGGAACTTGGTGCCCAGTTCCCAGTGGGATCCGCAGTCTAGGTGTTTCCTCCATCTATCTTGCCTGTGGTTCCTGATCCAGCAGGCATTCTCAGAGGCTACCTAGCAGATCAGTGCCTGTGCAAAATAAGGAGACGGTGGCTGCCTCCTCATACCCAATAGCCTGATGGTCAGAGCACTCACCCACACATGGCAGACTGAGGTTCAAATACCCACATGGATCAGGGATTTTAACCCTCATCTCCCATCTTCCAGATAAGTGCACTAATCACTGGACTATGGAGTATGCTGGCGTGGGTCTCTCACCTGTTGAAGCTTTTCCAGTTTTGATACGTTATTTAAATATTTATTGGGCCAGAGAGAGAACAAATGCGAGAGACTGACTCCACCGCCTGGTGGCTAGGACATTCATGTTGGAGACCCAAGTTTAAGTCCCTGCACTCTTGAATACATAAGTACAGGGGGGAAGGGGATATAGCAGCAGTGGCAGCTCCTCATCTTCATTTTTTTGAGAGTACAGCCTGACCTGGCCATAACGGCTGGTCTTTCTACCATACCACTGTGCAACTCATCACCTTGGAGAGCATTTTTAGATACACTAGGTATGAAAGGCAACGTAAAACCAGGTTCTGTTATATATACACCCCCCCCAAATTGTCTCCTAAACTACATTACCTAATGATGTGCAGTGACTTCAGCAGGACACAGTACTGTTCAAAGCACATAGTTTATGGATGACTGATGACCACTTAGATAAAATCCCTGGTTGGGAACACAGAGAATTTAAAATATATTATCAATGGGATGGCCTACTCCACTTGAAGGGGAAAAAAATGTTAATCCCTTATTTCTGAAGTCTTGTTATTAAGCAGTATTCCTGAATTCTGGAGAAGAAAAGTGAGCCACAGATCATGAATAAATTATTAATCATGTCTTTGTACTAAGAAGGTCACCCTAGTCTGTGTGATTTATTCAGACTCATCCTACAAGCATGCTTATTTTTCTCCCTCAGTCTTGTAAAGTAATTTGCTCATCAGCCAGCAATCAAGGGAGGTCTGGTTTTAAGTGCTGAAAGAACAGTGTGAATTAAAGTTGTTGAAAAGGACTGGTAAAAGCTGCTTTTTCTCAGATAGCCTTGAAATGCTGCAAATCCGATGATGTGAATATGCTGCCACCACCCTGTTTAGGGCAAGTTGTTAATTTTCTGGCATTAGAAGAAATGACAGCTTTCTCATTAATATTGTTCTCTTTCACAGCCTCTCTGCCAAGGGAATTCTGCCATAAAACAGAGCTAAAAAGATACTTAAAAAGTATATTGATTATATATTATATCTGTAGGTTCACAACATAGGTGAGAGTAGATAATATTATCCACATGCTAAATTGCACAAATAGGGAAGAAGCTCCACCTCTGACTTCTCCATTTGCACGCTGCCCAAAAATTTTTTTCTGCTAACACTATTTTTAACATCTCAAACCTTTTTTATTTTTAAACAATTACCTTTAGAAAATAATAATAAATAATAATAATAATAAAAGCCACAAAAAGAATTTCCTTCTTTTCTCCAAAGATTACACTGGCCTGATATGAAAGACTGAGCATATTTAATATTGGACCATGGGCAGATTTCATGTCTGCTATATCAGTATCCATCAGAGATGGAAAAAGAGGTAACAAAAGAACATAAGAATGGCCATACTGGGACAAACTACTGGTCCATCTAGCCCAATATCCTGTCTTCTGACAGTGGCCAATGCCAGGCACTTCAGAGGGAATAAACAGAATGGGTAATCTTCAAGTGATTGTCGCGCCTTCCTAGCTTCTGGCAAACAGAGGCTAGGGACACTTCAAAGCATGGTTTTTCCATCCCTGCCCATCCTGACTAATAGCCATTGATGGACCTATCCTCCATTAACTTACCTAGTTCTTTTTTGAACCCCCTTATAGTCTTGGCCTTTACAACATCCTCTAGCAAGGAGTTCCACAGGTTAACTGTGCGTTGTGTGAAGAAATGCTCTTTTGTTTGTTCTAAACCTGCTGCCTACTTATTTAAATTTGGTGACCCCTATTTTTTTGTGTTACAAGAAGGAGTAAATAACACTTCCTTATTCACTTTCTTCACACCAGTCATGATTTTATGGACTTCTATCATATCCCCCCTTAGTCATCTCTTTTCCAAGCTGAAAAGTCCCAGTCTTATTAATCTCTCCTCATACGGCCTCATAGAGCTGTTCCATACCCCTAATCTCTTTTGTTGCCTTTCTCTGTACCTTTTCCAATTCCAATATATCTTTTTTTTAGATGGGGCAGCCATGTCTGCATGCAATATTCAAAATGTGGGCATACCATGGATTTAAAAAGAGGCAATATGATATTTTCTGTTTTATTATCTACCCCTTTCCTAATGATTCCCAATATTCTGTTAACTCAATGTGCACCTGCACTCAAAAAAGTTACGTTTTCAGAAAACTGTCCACGACTCCAAGATCTTTCTTGAGTGGTAACAGTTAGTTTAGACCCCATCATTTTATATGTATAATTAGGATTATGTTTTCCCATCTGCATTACTTTGGATTTATCAACACAGAATTACATCTGTCCCTTTGTTGCTCAGTTATCTAGTTTTGTGAGATCCCTTTGTAACTCTTCTCAGTTTACCTTCGACTTAACTATCTTGAGTAGTTTAGTATCATCTGCAAATTTTGCCACCTCAGTGTTTACCCCTATTTCCAGATCTTTTATGAATATGTTGAACAGTACTGGTCCCAGTACAGACCCCTGGGGGACACCACTATTTACCTCTCTCCATTTTGAAAACTGGCCATTTATTCCTACCCTTTGTTTCTTATCTTTTAACCAGTTATTGATCCAGCAGAGGACCTTCCCTCTTATCCTATTATAGCTTACTTTGCTTAAAACCCTTTGGTGAGGGACCTTGTCAAAGGCTTGCTAAAAATCTAAGTACACTATCTCCCTTGGATCACCCTTGTCCACATGCATGTTGACCCCTCAAAGAATTCTAGTAAATTGGTGAGCCATTATTTCCCTTTACAAAAACCATGTTGACTCTTCCCCAACCAATGGTATTCATCTATGTGTTTGATAATTCTGTTCTTTTCTGTAGTTTCAACCAATATGCCTGATACTGAAGTTAGGCTTACTGGCCTGTAATTGCCAGGATCACCTCTGGAACTTTTTTTAAAAATTGGCATCACATTAGCTATCTTTCAGTCATCCGGCACAGAGGCTGATTTATGTGACAAGTTACATACAGCAATATTTCTGCAATTTCATGTTTAAGTTCCTTCAGAACTCTTGCGTGAATGCCAGCTGGTGACTTATTACTGTTTAATTTATCAATGTTTCCAAAAATCTGCTCTATTGACACCTCAGTCTGGGACAGTTTTGTCACCTCTGATTTGTCACCGAAAAAGACATGTGCCTGGATTTGATAGATTCCCTGCTTTCCAATTAAATAGACAGAATTCTAGACCCACAATGACCTGAGGTATCAGACCTTAAAACTGGAGCACTAACATAAATAGAGACAGAAAAGTTACGTTATGTATTTTTAATGGTATTTTAAGTTTTATTTACATTTTGTCTGCCTCAAAGGTCTGGACTAGTCTGAACTTTTGAGGCCAAATGCTACTGAGTTATACATAGACACCTCCAGAGGAATTAGGCTGAAATCAATTAATTTGTCTCAGATTTACACCGTTGTAAATGAGAGCAGAAATTGTCTCATTGTAACTAAGAAATTCTGGCTTTACAGATCGAAATACACCCAAAAAATAGCTCCAATAAAATTTTTCATCTCTCTAAAACATTTCTAAAATGTTTTCCTATAAAGTAGGTGGTGTACAGAGAACAAGAGATGCTGTGGGTAGGATCACCTGAAGAAGTCATTTGGGGCATGGATGAAAACAGTACAATTTTAAAATCTCCAAATATTGAGAGACTTATTTTCTCTATGATGTTTTCAAATCATCCTTTAAAATTTCATATAATGTATTACATTTTAAAGGATGTTTTTTAAAAAGAGACAAAACTAGAGAAAACTATTCTCTCAAATTCTCAAATTCTATTCTCCTTATGGGAAAACTCATGCAAAAATACCCTTTATACTACCCCCTCTCATCAAAAGGACCTACGAACCATTTAAGCCTGATTAAGACTTGTTTCATTTTCAGAAGTTTGGTCTCATCTCTAGATTTTATTTCACAGATCATTGTGGATTTCAGGTTACGTTAGATCTATTGCGTGAACATACCCTGTACTGATTATGGCAATTTATACTTGGAGTAATAAAAAGGGACAGTGAACATTATAGTTCTTTTCAGCAAGCTAAAGCCTATGTAATATGTTAACTGCTCTCTGATTAAATTCAACATACAATATCAAAAGGAATGTCTCCTATTACTTGCTCCTTGGAAGCCAACAGACAGAGACACTAAATTACAAAGATACTGTATATTTTTAAAAAATGAAGTCATTTCCTAGTTATGTGCGACCCAAACTTCTCTATGACAGGATCTTCAAAAGCAGATATTTAACTGATCTGTAGCAGTACTGTAAAGTGTTCATTGTGCCAGCCAGGACTGGATGTAATAATCTGTGTGGTCAATTAATCAGAGAGTGTACCTTATGTCTTCTTAGTTCATAATTAAATGGATCCAGAACTTGTAACGATGATTCATTCTAGAAGAGAACTCCTCTTTTTTAGTAGTTGAATATTTTTTTGAAAAGCTAATAGATATCTGACATACATAACACATTCAGCAGAGAGAGACTATTATCTTTAAATGGAAATGAGCCCAAGCTGTGAAATTCACATGTAGCTGTAGATCTGAACTTCTCTAAAGTTAGTAAGGATTCAGATGCAGTCATTTTCAGAAGTGACTAGTGATTCTGAGTACCTCAATTGTGACTCACTTTCCCCAACTTCAGAAACCATAAAAGGGCTTGATTTTCATAGAGTAGGTATTTTGCCCTTTCTGAAAGTCAGGCCCCTTTAAGGTGTTTTAGGTTGGACATCCAAAAATCAGTTAGTTTGGAAAATTTAGCCAGGGTTCCAGCTATACCCATATATAAATATAAAGAGAGAGAAGAGAGGCAGGCGTCTGGACCATGAAGTTTGGATCCAGTGCACAGCTGAACTTCCACAAAATTTGGACCTGTGACTCAGAATCAAGCCTGCATCTATGATTAAAATAAACAAAAGCCTGGACTGTTTGAAAGACAAATATATTGACACATACCTGAGAAGACAAAATGTCAGTATTTCTGCGTTAGAAGATAGCAGTGTTTGCCCCAGCATATGTTGAGACTTAATGCCACATTTTATGCCACTATTTAATGTGACTTTGAGTCTAGTTGTCTCCGCTTCGTCCTTATAATTTGTTCACATACAAAACCCACCACCCAGTCTGGAACCATCTGTCATAACTGGCAGGTGCTGCTCAAGAGAGGCCCAATATGGCAGTAACAGGATGTTTCAGCTATGGAAGTGTTAGGATATTTATTTGTTTGTTTCCTTTTGCTTTGCTTTGGAGGGGTGGGAAATATTATAGTAAGCATATAGCTTTTTTCCTTTGCTGAGAGAATATTGCATAGCCCTAGGACTAGCCCTGCCTTTATTATATTCAGCAGTAATGCAAGGAACCTACAGGCCTGCCTCCTGTAAGACATTAGCTTCATCAGTTAGCATAAGGCTTGAGGCCTATGAACTTTAGCAGAGATAAACAGCTCAATGAAAAAGCCCAAGTATTTGAGAGCTGAAAATAGAATGTTTAAGAGGAATTTCTGACTACAGGAACATGACCCAACCACCAGAGTGTCATGGCAACGAATTGGCATATATGATAAATTGAAATAATTGATATACTAACCTATAGGAGGATATTCCAACATTAGTAAAGTAAGGAAATGCAAATAAGGAAAAGGGGGAATACCCCTACTGAATATGCATCAGACATAGTGGTATCAGTGTAGCATATTATAAAAGTTGCATTCCATCCAAAAGGGCAGTAGGAGAAGGAGATGTAGTCCAAGAGGAGCAATGAGGGCAAAAAACCTAGCTGGCTTCAAGACTGAGCTTGGTAAGATTATGGAGGGGACAGCCTAATTTGGCAAACTGATCTTTGACTACTAGCAGTAAATATGCCCAATGGTCTGTAATGGGATGTTAGATAGGGTGGGTTCTGAGTTACTACAGAGAATTCTTTCTGGGTGTTTGGCTGGTGCTCGGGGTTTAGATGATTGCCATATATGGGTCAGGAAGGAATTTTCCCCCATGGTAGATTGGTAGAGGCCCTGTGGGTTTTTTGCCTTCCACTGCAGTGTGGGGCCCAGGTCACTTGCCGGTGGATTCTCTGTACCTTGAAGTCTTTAAACCACGATTTGAGGACATCAATAACTCAGTCATGTTAGGGGTCGATTACAGGAGTGGATGGGTGAGGTTCTGTGGCCTATGTTGTGCAGGAATCAGACTAGATGATCATAATGATCCCTTCTGACCATAAAGTGTATGAGTTTGAGGTGCCAGAATGATGGCCCCTGGTGATGAGGGGGAAGGTGATAGTGGTGGCTAACATTTCAGGTTTGTTCAACAAGGGATGGTATGAGTATATGGATGTACAGATGTACATTCTGCAGTGTCTCTATCTACCAGACTGAGTTGAGATGTTTGTGACTGCTAAATGTCTTAATAAATTATTGGTAAACATAGAGGAGTTCCTAGAGTGAGAGTGTGGCAGCTATGCACCTCAGGGTTCCCAACTATATAACAACTTGAATAATACTGGGCCTGATCTTGGGATGAGAACCTGTGTCAACCCTCAAAGTGATAACTGGGAATTCTTAAGCAATCAATATAATTAGTACATATTCTGTAGATCATGCTACCAGCAGCAGATTTTTCCACGACTTTTCAGCAGAGTGAGGTGGTAGCTCAAATGAGACCTGTCTCCTGCCACCTTAGGTCATGACTAGATGTTAGACTGGGAGGGGGGCATCGTAGAACCAGGAGCTTTCATTACTCATTGATTCATCCCATCACTGGACAACCACTAATTTGACAAAAGTACTGTAGCTTGCCTCACTCTTTCGCTCTGGAACATTCATGACTGGATTTTGATATGCTTGAATGTATTTATTATTCAAATTCATCAAATCTATATTTTAGAATGTTTTACTTCCTGGCTGGATCATAGTTATCCAGAGTGTATACTAGACTGCTTAGCTAAGCAGTCACCACTTAAGTCACATGGTATTGTTTTTCTTACCTGATTGGATGACTACGTAAAACACTTCTGCCATGAATTCTGAAATTCACATAATGCAAAATTTGTGCCAGTAAACTGGATAGTGTGTGAATGTTTGTTCAAACTGGACACAGAAAAGAAATGGACAAGATCAGAATAAATTATATAAATTCAGATACACATTCATTGGAAAATTGGGAGGGAAGGGGGCATGTTTTCACCTACTTCTACTATCTAGAGTGACCACTACAACAAAGTCAAAACAAAAAGTATACAAGTTGCAAAGGCTCTAGAAAATTTCACTGTTGTAATTCCAGTCATGCTGCATATACATCTTTCCACTCTACCATACTAAAACCAGACAGCAAAACCAATACGAAGAAACGACATTATGCTGTATGGCATAAGCAGCAAGCATTTCTATAGTCTATTCTACTCTATATAGGTTCTTATACTACCCTCATCACCATAGTATCTGTGAACTTTCCGGTAGTTCATTAAGCGATGTGACTAACGTGGCATGTGTGGACTTGGCTCTACTCTGCAGGAGAACTCTGCATGCAATGTAGTGCTTTGCTTGAAGGTTGTTTTTTAAGTGGATATGTGGCTATGTGTTTATGTTAGAGAAGGTAAGGTCAACAAAATGCACCTTGGAGCAGAGTTGGTGATGAGTGTGATGGTCCTCATTTCATAGAAGAGTTCATTCCACAGTATGGAACTGGCCTCCGAGAAAGCTCTGTCTCTTGGACAGATATTAGTTCTGATTGCTCAATCTAAGAAGTCACTTCATCAATTATTTTCCCTGCTACATTTGATGCTGGATTTTTCTTTTTCTTTTTGCATGTACTGTAGTATTTGCCCCTCGAGGGACACCTCACAGAATCTGTTGCTTAGTAATGGTATCCTTCATGGAACTTAGCTCAACTTCAAAAGCTCATAACATCTCTTATTAATCACAGGTTTCAAGGTAATGAATTCCTCTGGGAAAGTTGATTAAGAAAACCAGCCTTCCAGAAACACCACGCGAAGCCTTCCATTGTGCATACAAAGACACTTAGGCTTCTGAACACCATTGTCATAGTGAACCTGTGAATAGAAAGAATCTCAAAAGTAAATAAAGAGGTACAAAGAAAGGGCCTTTTCAAGACAATTATTAACCTTATAACTCAACTTTGATCAACACTAAGCCTGGGGTATCCTATCTCCTACTGTAGCCAACACCAAGTATTTCTGAAGACATTATACCTATATACACCTACAGAATGGGGCGTTGACCTGTTTATTTTGATGACAATAGGATTTTGCTGAGGGATGAGCCCAATTAAGGTGTTTAGAAACATACAAAATTGTATAGTGCAATGAAATTGATAGCTGGGCACCTAGACCTATGCAATGATGCCTTTTTTTTCTTTTTCAAAATTTGAAATAAATTACAAATTTGTATTATAAAGACAAAAACAAAACAAAACAACCCAAAATTTTACTCCATGCCGAGCACTGTAGTTAAATTGACCTAACCCCAAGTGTACAGACAGCTAGATCAAGGGAAGAGCTTTTCTGTTAACCTAGCTACCTTCTCTAGGATAGATGGATTAACTACAGTGATGGACAAACCCCTTCCATTGTTGTAGGAGGCATCTACACTACAGTTCTACAGAAGCACAGCTGCAGCCTTATAGCTGTACAGCTGTAGTGTAGACAGGCCCTTAATATCAGAGGAAAGTCTGGGATTAAGCAAACTAAAGCCTGGTCTACATTTAAAATTTAGGTTGATCTAGCTATATTACTCAGGGCTTCAAAAAAGTGTTTCCTATTTGCCGTAGTTAGGTCAACCTAGCCCCAATGTAGACACAGCTAGATCAATGGAAGAAGTTTTCCATCAATCTACTTACAGTCTCAGAGAGAATTTACTACAGCAAAAGAGAAACTCTTCCGTTGCTATAGGAAGTGTCTACAATACAGCAGCATAGCTGCAGCTATGCCACTGTCATGCTTGTGTAGACATTTTACTCCTGAATGAAAGCATCCACACAGGGGTTTAATGTGCTTTAACTTCACATCTTTAGTTAATTGTTCTTAACTTTCCTGAATTTCCTCATGTAGACAAGCCCTAAAATGTAGTCTACTCTCACAGGCTATAATCAATCTTTGTCTCACTCGCACACTTATAAATGTCAGCCAGTCACATAAAAGGGGTCAATAGCCCCAGAAATTTTTGGACAAGGAAAGGGAAGGTGGTTATGGGAGAAGAGAATTCCAATTTGTATTGTTGATGAACTAAACTGAATTGTATCGAACCAACCACAGAGTTTTCCATGCAATGTTCTGCTTCAGGCAGAATGCCAGTCGCTACTACAAGTATGTTGGCCTCACAGTTGCTCTGTTCTTCAGCCACACAGCCGTAAGCTGAGTCTTTAGACACTGACAAATAAAACAGGTACCAATTCTGCTTTAGAATTACTGCATTATGCAAAGCTTGCAGTTGTATAATATTTCATAATCTGAAATATTTCAATTTCTGAACATTTTAATGTCTCTATAAATGTGTTATAAAATGGTTGCACAGCTTGCTTTAAAAAATCAACACTGTGTGCATAAAAAAGCACACTATTTATATCTTTGATAATAGCATCTGAATTCAGGCGCATCTTTCTGGTAGCAATCCATAGAAACTGTGGTTTTGCTGAACAGTCACAAAATTACAGAATGATCCAAAAGTACCAGTATTTATTTGTTCTGAAAGTATTAATAATAGCATTGACTTTATGATGTCCTTTTTTCCATTTGGTTTTCTTCTGTAATAACAATATTACTCTATTTTCTCAGACTGCATAAAAAGTAACACTTGCTAGAAAAAACAGTTGCTTCCCTGATGAGAATGGCTGTGGGGGAAAATGTTAGTCATATCAGAAATTTTGAAATAAATTGTATTTCATCACATTTTCTGCCAGGCACATTCATGCTGAGGAGCAATTCACTGGACTCCTGCGCAGTTACTTATACTATATGGGCCCAATATAGAAAAGCATTTAAGTATGTACTTTAGTCCAACTGATATTAATGGTATTTAAGCACATAAAGTGCTTTGCTAAACTGGGGCCTCTCCCGGTGAACATAATCTATATACTATGCAAAGCCACATAAATGAGTGATGTCAGAGACACATTGGGTCCCCAATACTGCAGTAGATCCCTGCTTAAAATGTGAGCAGCATCCTGTTTACACTTGCACTCTAACCACAGTTACCACTAGCTAAGTTTCCCTGTGTAAACAAGTCTTTCTACTGGTATCATGTCACCTTCTGCCTGTCCTTTAGTACCACATTGGTTCTCCATAATTTTCAAAAATTAGTGGCAGAGATGCAGTTCATTTGCTAATTGAAAATTCCCATAAAACCATCAGATGCTTATCACCCAGTTCACCCCAATTTTTACTTCTAATACTGATGGAAATAATCCATCACTTACAAATAGGCAGAAATTGAGTCATAAAGGTCGCTGTCATGTGTGGAAATTAATCACGCCATACTGTACCACTGCCCGTGACATATGTCCTATTTATTCCACACCAAGATGATTTTAAATTACTCAGCTATAGCCAAAAGGCAGCACACCTACTTTAGATGGAAATAAATAAACTCATGTATTCTCCTTTAGGGCTTTCACGATTTCCTTCATTCAAAATGCTAGCATTTGTTTCAGGATATATTGGCACCCTCTCCACAGGAGTTTTAACATTAATAAATTTTTTGTACGATCACTATACAGGAAATAATGTTTTGGGTTAAACAAAAATGATATAGGAAAGTTTCTAATGGTGCAGATATAGTCTTCATTGTATGAATTATAAAGGAAACTTGAAAAAATATTTGAATTAAAAAATCAGATTATTAAAATTATTGGCATTTTGACAGGCCTACATTTCAGTGTGAATATAACAATCTTAATATCACTGACTTCTTCCTTATGGTTGAAGAAAGCTCATGTTTATTTTCCTTTTTTTTCAGTTATTTTCATTGGTGTGATATGTACAGAAAATACAACACAATTCTACTTAGCAATTTGTTTTCAAAACAATAAATTCAAGGTTTCTCCACATAGGTAAATTACTACTGCTCAAAAAGATTAAACCAGTTCATAATGACAAAGTAGTGGCTTCAGGAAAAATGGACTTTTAAGAAATTCTTCACCATTTTAGTTGCAACAAATTTGTGTTCTGGAGTTCTCCTTTCACATAAAAAATAAACCAATATATCTTGCATGACTTGAGAGTGAAAAACTACATATGTTCTGAGAATGCCAGATATTAATGTTCTGTCATTTAAGCATAAAACCAAATAAAAGAAAGTATAACAATATCGGGCATAAAAGTGAAAATCAACAGAGGAAGATAAGAGACAAAACCTTTTTCTCTATATACATACACACATAAATACCTTAACATAATTAGCAAAAACTATCAAACATCCCTTAAGAGTACAAAAAACTCATTTTAGCAACAGATTTGTACAAATGAAAGTTGTGACAGCTTCGTGCTTTGACTGAACAACACTGAGATAACTGCAAAGTAACAGAAAATACATTCATCTTCATCTTCAGTACCAAAGAATTGTCAAGATATAATTGAAGGGGACACAGTTCAGTAATGAGTTAAAAAAAAAGTCATTTTTGGAGAGAAAGAAAATATTTTAAATATCCTGGAATTAAAAAGGATCAAATTTATTTCACATTTTTTTAAAAAAACCCTAGTTAAAAGTTTTCTTATGTAATGGCCCAAATACTGCAAACACCTGTGTGTAAAATTATGTGTTTGCAGGATCATGGCCAACGAGAGTAAGCAGTTTCTCAATCTTTAACTCGATCCTAGGAATTCAACTGAAATTAACAAGGCACTGCTCCATAACAGCCAATTGGACACAATAAGCTAAATGGTGCTGTAAATAACACATTGGTAAACAGGTCTGATTTACATGTTGAGCAAGCCACTTTTGCTTTATTGTACTCCTTCCTGGTTAGCTCGTTTGTTTGTCTGCTAACTTCTCAATCACCCAAATCCATACAGTGTGTATGTTACACCCGCACTTAAGTCACCTCTGAATTTGGCCCAATACAGAGATTCTACATTAACAGATCAAGCACTGAGAAGAGAACATGCTCCAATGTGGGCTTAAACACTGCATTACCAAGATAAATCAAATGTTTGACAGATGGAATTTCTACTTCACACTTTGCACAGATCAGAGATTATGAAATCCCCAAAAGGTCAGGTTCCCCTCCAAGGAATCATTTAAGCAACCTCATTGGATTACTCATCGTCCTTGAATTATTTTATTACATCATTTGAAACTGGTTTTACTCTTCTGGAAGACAGAGCAAAAATACCTGTTCCTGACAGTGGTAGAGTGTGGATACTCTCATTGTATTATATTAGTTAAAGCGCAATTTTTCTGTTTTCAGAGGGAAAAGGGGTTGCTAGCTAGATCCGAAACAGAAAATCTATACCAAGCCAGGCCATAAACTGGAGCCAGAGATGCAAAATTAATTAAAAATAAGAGTTATGCTCTCAGAGGAGCACACAAAAAGCAATGTTTTGCACTAAAACTCTATTGCTGCCTGTCATCAGATCAGAGGATTTTTGTTTCACTGATGCAACTGGAAGTATTAAACGTGGATGTAAGAGCTGACTTCAAAGAGGCCCTTTTGTTTTAACAACACCTTTGCCCCTGGTGCTTTGGCTTGGAAGCCCACAACCTTGTCAAATCTGCATCGAGCGGCAGTGCTTTTATAGGTTCAGAGCAAGATACTCTTAAGAAATTAAATAAATCAAGGCAAAATTCCTCCTTTAACATGTTCAATATCAATTACCCTTTTATCAATATTATAGGTGAGAGAAGTAGAGATTACTTTTAGAGTGGTCTTAACCCTTCACGATATAGCTTCATAAAGTCCAATCCAGACCTGCCCTCCACATAGCGAGGGGCCTGTCTACATTCATACAGAAAAAGAAGCTTCTTTTGCACCCTCACTCCCTACCCCTAAAGCCTTATGCAGCTTGGAAGGTGACACTGAGAAGAACAGACCCCGCACTCTGGAGATCACATGGCCTGCTTACTCCTGGAGAGCAGAATGCTGAAAGAGGAGGTATGATGGAAGCAGGGCGATTAGTCTATTCCCTACTTGGAGAAGGGCTGGTGCAATCTGCTCCTTCAATTAGTGGGGTTCTCTGTGGATGGAGCAGGCTGCACTCCTCCCCTGCACAATAACAGCCCAGAAAAGATTGTGCCTTCGGCAAGCACAATCTCCCCTGTGGTACGGGCCCTCCTCATCTGATTCCCAGTTCAGGGCTGTCACTTAAAAAACCACAAATTTGCCCTGTTTATCCGATTCACCTGTCCTATTCAAGTTTATGTAGTTAATAAAAATATATGCCTGGATTCCGATCACTGAGGGAAATCCACCAACATTTTTCCTATTCTCAGATGAGAACGGAAGTTTTCAAGGCAGTTATCAAGAAAGGCAAAGTCAGTACCTGACGTGAATCCAAAAGACGGTTTGGCATTCCAGTGAATGAAGCTTCCACTCAACAAGCTGATTTGTAATACATGATAAGTTAGAGAGACACGTAGTGGGAGATGGTAAAAAAACCAAACCAAAACACAGTGTAAAGAAATACAGGACAGAGGTAGGGAATTGGACTTATTCAATCCCACTCAAACCCCACTGCCCAATTCTCCTCAATCATAAATTCTGAAATAGTTTTCCAACCTTTTCCCATTTGCGAAACCATCTCCCCAACTTCTTGTTCTTACAAAATCAGATTATTTCACCAAAAGATTATCTCAACTTTTTGATGTGGTTATAAATTTAGGGCTGTGGCCAGGCGTTAGATGAAGGTGTTTATTATTGCTCCCATACAAAACATGGTTCATGTGTGGTCCTTTTTTTTTTTTTTTAAACCCAGAAGGACCTGTTCCAATTGTCCCTTGGCCACAGACTCTGAGGTTTGATTCTGCCTATTTAGAAAGTCTGTGTGAGTGGAATGCTGCACCTAGGCACCCACTAACTTTTTTCGGATTCTCAACGGGAACAGACATATTGCCCAAATACTGTAAATCGCAGGATCACAGCCATAATTTATAACTGACTTTTGGACATAGCAGTACATCTGGAAGTTTCATAACCATCAAAGTATTAAAATATGTGCGATTATCAAAAATATCAGTTTTTGCATGAACCCATTTTTTTTCAGCACTTGTGTTAAAATATCATGCCCATAGTGTAAGGTTATCTTTTCAATTTTCCTCCATTTTTCCTCCCAATGTGATTAAAGAGTTAATATACCATTTTGTTAATTTTCAGAAACAATATCCAGCAAATCAGTAACTGTAGTTGTAGATACACCAATATAAATCTACCCTTCTAGACACTAAACAGATCTTTCATTAAACTACCACTATAAGTAAAAACAAATTTTAAAAGCTCCTCTACAGGCATCACAGGCATTCTGAAAAGCAAATTCTGTAGCAAGTTTTGTAAAGTGCACAAAATATTAATGGACATATTTTAAAGGGTTCTAATGTCATCATGAAAACTCTTGAAATTTTGTTAAAATTAAATAGAAGTTAGCTAAATGTGACTTTTTGGCTCTAATATCTTGGCAGGAAGCAGCAACATTTTAGAATTACACCAACTAAATATACTGTACCACAGCAGCATAAAAATCCTACAATTAGATATAATTGCAGGCTTAATAAGCAGAAAACTGACAAATATTAGAAATGTAATTTTAAAAAAAATCTGGGTTTCCATTGAATCCTGGAGGTAACATTTGTAATTTTGTTTACATTGTTTCTGACAGCAAACCCAACTCTAATCAATCACCTTTTTCCATAAAATTGCACAAGATATTGGAAAACATACACAAGTTATAAGATATGGCAGTTGAAGGCGCCATATTAAAATAAAACAAATAATCCCAGAAAATAATTGTCATGTCAAATAGGTGCAATTTTACACGACCGACCGGTGCTCCCCACACACATAGATGGCACTGGGCCGAATGCGTCTTCTTGTGTGACCAGGTAGCTGTGGCAAAAACTTGAAGTATTTGGGCACTAAGTCTAAGCATGCATCATGAAATTTCTTAATCCTCCAGTAGTAAATCAATGGATTCAGTGCAGACTTGAGGTAGCAGAGCCAAAGGAGCCAAGTGCTTATCTCAAAAAAGTTGTGCTTGTGGTAAAAGTGACTGTTAAATGTGGCAATAAGGCTGTAGGTGGTGAAGGGCATCCAACAGATGATGAAGACAATGAACAAAATTAATATGGTTGTGAAGGCACGAGTTTTAAAGCTCATATCAATGTTCATTTGAAAAGGTCTCTGAAGGCTCATAAGACCAAGCTTGCTGGCCTGGCTGAGGCATATGCTGTCAGGATGACTATGGATACGAACTGCATTGTGGCGCACGGTGTTGAGTATGCCCATAAAAGAGTACAGCATCACCATGAATGGAATAAAAAAAGAAATTAGTACAATTAATATTACATAGGCTTGGTAGCCAGGACTTGTGGTGTAGCCAAAAACACACTGAGGTGCTCTAGAAGGTATCTGCAGGTTGGGGTTCCCCACAGATAATGGAAAAGCCACAACAAAGGATGCAGCCCATGAAACAGCAATGAGAATTTTTGCACGGTAAGGATTCAGTTTATCTTGCCTCTGCACTATAATAAGGAATCTATCAATGCTAATAATGAGTAGGATGGCCACCCCTTCTATGACAAACAGCCAGAAAAACATGGCAGAGACTCTGCAGAAGATATCCCCAAAAATCCATCGCGTGGTAATGATGGTTATCAGAGCAAAAGGCATGTTCAGCACTGCAAGCAACATGTCTGCAAAAGCCAGGCTTGCTAAGAGAATGTTAATTGCAGATCGCATGGCAGCCTTCTGGTAGACCATCAGGCAGACAACAAAGTTTCCAAGAAAAGAAACCAACAGTATAAATATCATAGCAGCAGAAAGAATGATCTGGAGTGGCAGACTCAAGCTCTTGAAAACTTCTTGTGTTGGCAGGATAGCTGTACTGTTCACTAATAAAGTATTTATCTCAGTGGTGACCATGGCACCTGAACTGTATTTCAATTGCTGTGTTGTGCCACTATGACGCAAAAATTGGGGAGTGGTAAAATTCGTATATGCAGTTTCATAGACAATAAAAGTAGCATTCAGTGCCCTAGAGTGGGTAGATGTTAACATTGCAGAGAAAACCATTGCTTTGGGAGGAATGAATGCAGAGCTGAGGTCCTCAAGGCATTTCAGCTTCTAAGGGCAGTATCATGTTCCTTGGCCATGGACCAAATCAGGATTCTACAAGTGAAAACAGCAGAGCTCCAACTTTCCTGACAATATTTATGTCTGAAAAAACAAAAACAAACAGGAATGAAACTTAAAATGAGCAGAAAGAAAATACGGTTCTTAGACATCACTAAGCACAAATAATGTAATAAGTTTGAGAACCTCTGTCTTCTGATATTCTCTGATAATTCTGTAATTGTTCCACCACTTTCCTCCCTAGCCCTAGACTATTAATTTGAACATTCTGAAAGTGTTGTGGAATCTGAGTGAGTATGAGACTGCTAGGATTTCATGCCGGAAGGGAGATGGAGCACCACACCCAGAAATACAATCTCTGCCTAAGTTTTATTTGGCAGTGGTTTTAGGTATACTTTGAAGTTGAAGTGTAATGAGAAAGCGTAAATAGGAGACGACCCTATCTGCTCCAAAACACAGGTCAGCACAGGGTCAAAATTCAATTCTTTCCCGGGCTGAAGTTTGTAACAAAGAAACAAACAATAATAAAAACAAATCATGAACAAGTAGTCCAAACTTTTAGCCTGACTTCTCCTAAAATTCCTAGCTGAGGTCTGTTCAGATCACTGTCTAGGACCTCTCAACCCTCGAGCCTGCTTCCTCCACTTCAAGTGCCCCAGCAGGAGTGGCATACCTCTAGCTTCAATATGGCAGGTGTTGCACGGCAAGGCCACTTTCAGCTTCTGTTGTTAAGAAAAACCTCTCAAGCTCTTCCTACTCTGGTCAAGTATGGTGTTCATTCACTCCTTCACAGGAAGGTACAGTATTACTATGAATGTAACTATACTGCTGATTCATGAGTTTAATTATTTTCCCTTACTGCTTGAAGGAGGAGGATTAATGTTTTTTTCCCCTCCTACCCTTTTACATTTCAGAGCCCTGCTGGCCTCCTAAACTATGTAATGAGATTCTTGTAAAAATGCCAGACAAACTAAGTTACCTTGTTTCAGATTTTTTCTTCTCCTTATTTCTCACCCTTCATTTGTATTTAACTTCTCTTCAACAAGCACAAATATTAATAATAAACTAAAGCACAAACAGTGAGAAAGTGCCCCAGAACTTACTGAGAGAAAAAGCCAAGTTAGATATTTTCCTCTAGTAGTAGTCTCCACCAAAAACGTTAGAATTCTGTCTGTAATCAACACCTAATACGAACTGATCCCACTCTTTTCAGATGCAGATGTACAGTAATTTTGCCAACATGAACATCAAAATCCTGTTTAGGAGACCCACAATGGCCTAATACTAAATAAACATGGTGCAGTGAAGAGAGAAAGTAGCAGCAGTGTTCCATAAGGAGTGATTTGAAGGGGAGCATAAAAGCAACAAATAATTCATGATTTAGAATGGTGGATAATTGAAAATAAGGTTCCACAGGTGATGTCTGTTAGGCCTCTATGGGGAGTGGGAACAGGAAGCCAAGGTGGATAACTAGGCAGGAAAGGCACCTAACACTCAGCATACATTATGAGCAGCAAATGGAGGAGATCCTGAAGATATTCTGATTCAGAGTGAGGGATAGAGCTCAGCATGAGAGTGCTACTAGGCCCAACTTCATGCTTCAATTCAGAAAGGTGCTTAAGCACATGCTAATAATTAAAGTCAACAGGACTATTTATAAACTTAAAGTTAACCATCCATGTCAGCAGGATCAGGGCTTTAAACATCTTCAGACGATCAGATCCAGTTCTGATATTTTAAATCTAGGATAGCCTTAGGTGCCCAGATACTACAGTGGAGGATGTTGAACAAAACACTAGACAGAAAACAAACAAACAAACAAAATCAATCTAAGGTGTTCTTGTTTGGAGGTAAGGAATTAAAAATATATGGCTTTTATGATGAATTACCCCTATAGCAGAAAACAAGTTGGGGAAAAAATATGAGCCACAATACTGTACCAGCCCAACAGCACACATGCACTGCTCCTTCTTTTCTATTTAACTTCTAGTAACTAATATATGCAACACAGAAAGTGTGAAATTCATGCAGGTGCAGAGAGCCAGTGCAAGGTTTTCTGCACCATTTAATCCCTTCTGAAAGGTTGTACTGGGGGGATCTCTAAACCCGTTAGGTACTCAATCAGGATCAGTGGAACTGGAGACAGAGGTCCCGTGTTCCCTGGAGGGATTGCTATTGATAGACAATGGGACATCAGAAAAACAGGCAACATAGGAGTTAGGCTGGGAGCAATTCAGCCACATGGACAGAGCAATGCTCCGTGTTTAAATCAGCTCCATTTGTTCATCTTAATCTGTATTCCACTTCACTCCCTGCAAATGAAACTGGTACAGAGGACGGGGTCACCTCACTGACTCCAAATAAGGCAGCATTGTGGATGAGCTGCTAGGTCCATGAGTAAAAGAAGCCATATAGGGGCATAGAATGGCTGTACATACTTTTCCAGCCCATTGGGATAGAGTAGGGAGCAAGGAAGAGCTGAGCTTCAACCTTCTGCCCTCCATCCAATCCCACAGAGTTCATCCCACAAAGTCTGAGCAATCAAGCTTTTTACACAAAGAGCAAATTGCAACAAAAAGGTGTCCGAGTTGTCCTCTCCTCCCACCATCGAGCACATAATCATTTCTATCACCCATCCTGTGTTTCCCTCCTCCAAAAATATTTGTAAATAGAAACAGAAGTTGAAAGGAAGTCAGAAAGAAAGGAGCTAAGAGGAGTTCACAGTGGTTTTGTTTCACTCTTCACTTACTAGCAGTGAAGGTCAAATCCTACAGTTTCAAACTGAGACAGGTGCATTGGATAACAGTTATTGAATTGAGCAAAAATGAGCCCATGGATTAAAGATAATCTAAGTGGGCAAATTTGTTTCTGCTCAAAATGGACAAGTATGATGCTGATACATTTTGGTCACTATTCTCATTTTTGGAACATGCATGCTCGTCGATTCTTTTCAAATGCAAAAAAAAACTAGACAAAATTACCTTTTTCTTTTCAATGCAGAAAATTACTGGATATGCACATTTCATCTGAAGCTAATTTCTCACTCAAATGCAACTCTCTTTATATGGAGCATAATAGACATAATTGTTTCTGATACAGTGTAAATTTATAGCTAAATATCTCTCAAATTTCATTCATCAAATATAATTATTGCTAGAACTCTGGTGTTTGAATTTAGCAGGTTTTGAAGCCAAGGGCAAATACATATCTGTTTAGAATTTGGAAAATTTGCCCAACTATCAAAGATGATGTCTCATGTAAAAAGACAACGTGAATCAAAACCAGAACCTTATAGCCAAATGGGGAAGAACTTTTTCTTTTTACTTGTAAATACACTAGAGCAGCAACAGTTGTGTTTGAGGCAGAGTAAACTAGTCTACATTTGGCTGTTGCTCAAGTATGTCATTACATTTAAAGTTCCCCTTTTTAATTTAACCCATTTCTGTACCAAAATTTAGCCACCAAACAGTGACTTTTTTCACATTCTTAAAGTTGACAGGTTATTTAAACACACAGAAAGCAAAAAATTTAACATGCCATATTACGTGGTCCCATTTGGGTTTTATTTGTTTTTACAGTTATCATGAATGGTTTATTTTAATTCACCTTTGGTTGAACTAAAGATCACCTGTAATGTTCATTTTTTTACTGTGTTTATTATTATGTAAGTCTAACTGCTGACTGACCTAAATAACAAGGGTAACAAATACATTTAGCACAAACAGGGATATGGGCAGGTAGTACAGATTAGGGAAATTTTTTTAAAATACAAAACCAACACATTATAAGCAATGTAACAAACTTTGTATCTTTTCTTCAACCTCATATCTGTGTAATGGGGCCTGGCAGATTTCTCTCACTACACTGGAGGAAAAGGGTTGCTTCAATGTCTTAACATTCAGTTCCCTGCTTCAGGCAGAGCAAGGAGTCGGGCATAGAACCAATGGGAAAGGCAATTTACTTGTTAACTCTACTGACTTTCCACTGGTGAGACAATTGAATTTTTATAGCTACTTTCCAGTCATGTAGACTGGAGTGTCCAGTATCACCAGCAGAACCATTCATTCATTCATCTCCTTTTAAAATGCCAAGGTTGGGTAGAGCCAAGGCTATGAAAAGATTCCATCCACATCTGTTTTGAGTCACCATTTCCATATGAGCCTGGTGGGGTGTTACTTGGGTGGTCTTTCAGACTTTAAGGTCAGAAGGGACCATTATGATCATCTAGTCTGACCTCCTGCACAACTCAGGCCACGAAACCTCAACCATCCACTCCTGTAATAGCTCCCTAACCTAGGACTGAGTTATTGAAATCCTTAAATCATGGTTTAAAGACTTCAAGCTATAGAGAATCCACCAGCAAATGACCCAGGCCCCATGCTGCAGAAGACGACAAAAAAACCCAGGTCCTCTGCCAATCTGCCCAACTCCAAATATAGCGACCAGCTAAACCCTGAGTATGTGGGCAAGACTCAACAGCCAGACACCTGAAAAGAATTCTCTCTAGTAACGCAGAACCCACTCTATCTAACATCCCATCACAGCTAATAGTCAAAGATCAGTTAATTGCCATATTAGCCTGTCCCATACCAACCCCTCCATAAACTTATCAAGCTCAGTCTTGAAGCCAGCTAGGTTTTTTGCCCCCACTGCTCCCCTTGGAAGGCTATTCCAGAACTTGACTCCTCTGATGGTTAGAAACCTTCATCTAATTTCAAGTCTACACTTCCTGATGGCCAGTTTATAGCCATTGGTTCTTATGTCCACACTGGTGCTGAACTTAAATAATCTCTCTCCCACACTGGTATTTATCCATGTTATATACCATGTTATACCACTGTCTCCTTGGATATCCACAGCCTCTCTTTCCATGCACTCTTCCATCGCAAACAATTTTATGCAGTCAGTCTGGAGTCAATCTGGCAACATGACCAAACCATTGTAGTTTGCACCCTTTTATGACTCCAGTCACGCACTGCACTTTCAGTCCGTTGTCGATGTCGTCATTTCTGAATCTACATGTCAGACCTAGGATGTGGCACAGACACCTTATTTCAACCGTTTGCAGCTTTTGTTTCAGCACTTCGGTAGCCATATTTCACAACCATAATGTAATGTGGGTATAGTGACTATTGTATATAATCTGATTTTAGCTATTATGGATTTAACATTCCAAACATTTTTATTCAGTGACATGAATGGTCTCCTGGCAGTAGCTCTCTGCTTGTCAACATCATCTTCACAGCAATTTTAATAAGTTATAATTGAATCTAAGTAGCAGAAACTATGTACTAGTTCAATGTCTGCACCATTAATGACCAGGTTAGCCAGTTTCTTGATTCCTGATTTCACTAATTTCACATTAGTCTGATCATTCGTTCATTCATTTTTAATCCCCATTCTCTGGCTATTGCGTACAAGCTAATTGCTGCTTCTTGGCTGTATTGTCATTACCATATCATCTGTAAAGTCAAGATGACTGATAATTTGCCATGATATCCTGAAGCCTCCACCCATGTTACACTATGGGAACTGGACAAAATGTTTTTTGAGGCCAGGGCTACACTACAGCAGCACAGCGAGGGTGCTCTAGTTATGCGGCGGTAGTGCCATAGTTTAGATTAGTGGTTCTCAACGTGCACAAGCTGCTTGCAGCCCAGTCAGCACACAGCTGTGGCTGACGTGACATCCACAGGGCCATTCAGATAGTATATATATTGTGTGATGCAGCCTACATAACACACAGAGCTGCATATGTGGCTCACAATGGTAAATAGGTTAAGAACCATTGGTTTAGATTCTTACTACAGTGATGGAAGGGAATTTTTCATTGTTCTGGAATCTTCACCATCAACCTAGCTATGTCTATCTTGGGGCATAGGTTGGCATAGCTATGGCACTCAGGGATGGGATTTTTCACACCCCTGAGTGTTGTAGCTATGTCAACTTTTTAAGAATAGATCAGGCCTGAGTGTAGAGCAAAAAACTATTGGATTGAGTATGCACCAGTTTTCACATTAAATCACTATGACAGGTCACTGCTGCCTTGTATGTCGAGCTATGCTATACAGAATCTGCAACATTTGAATCAACTTGCTGCTAAAATCATACCACTATCAGGTCCCTGAAAATAAGCAGGTCTCTAAAAAACAAGGCACTTGGTCCATATGGTATCCACCTGAATTGTTAAAAAAATGGCAAAATAGGCATGGTCATGCTCCTTTGCAAATTATTTAACCTCATTTGGATGAAAGGTGAAGTCCCTGAAGACTGGCATAGTTTAATCACTGTATCACTCTTTAAAACAAGTGACCTAACAGATTGCAACATCGGCAGAGGAATAAGTCTTATAAGCATTCCTAGCAAGATAATTCTGTTGAGTGATTTTCAGCCAAATGCAAAGAAGAGCACAGGAAATCCCTTCTGAGTCACAAGCTGGCTTTAGACCTAAACCTGGTCTGTAGAGAAGATATTTGTTTTTTTCATCAATTTTGGAAAGACACAGAGTACAAACAAACCTCTATTTTGCACATTCATTAACTTTAATAAAGCATTTGACTTTGTTAACAGAGAGGATGTGTGGAAAGCATTTCAAGTGGTCTGATTTTAGCAGAACTATTCATAAAAAATATTTATTTAAAATTGGAGCATTTTTCTCTTTTCCACTTAAAACTATGACTATATATTTTCAAAGTGAAAAGTGCTGAAGTTACAACCGCCACTTTTGGATCAAGCAATTAGTGACACTTAATTGCCCTCCTGTGGATATGCCTTCTGCCCTTAATTCAACTGATTGTTAATGGCCAAGAAATGTCCCATATGAAGTCATATTACTTTTCATATCTGTTCATGGTTTGTAAGAAAAACAGTATTTACTTAGCTCTTCAGAAAGATCATGGTCTAATCTTTAGATCACAAGAAAGGTCATCAAAGTTCTAGGTTAATTGCCAGTACTGCCACTGGCTTGCTGTGCCCCAGTTTTCTGATTAGTAAAACAGTTGTTATTCACCAGCTTCACAGGGATGTTGTGAGGACTAGTTAGTGTTTGAGATGCTCTTCAACATCATTGAATGAAGAGCACTAAAGAAGTATTGCTGAAAATTTGCACTGCCCATGAGATGGTGTTCCATGGTCTTTGCTTAATTGTTAGATTAACCAATGGAAAATCAATTTTTAACTTCATTCCCAAATTTCTGTTGATTTGTATCCAATGTCACTTTTTCCCAGCACAAAAATCTAAAACATACCAATCCAGGCAGGATACCTTGAAGAGAATAAGGAATAGTCTGAAAAAGTCATCTTTCGGGGCCTTTTGTGAGGTTGCATCGATGTTCAGCAGAATCTTCCCTTTCCAAGCAGCCTGTTAAAAAATAAGTAAGTCAATACTACTGACACAGACCTATCTTGAGGCAATTGTATTTAAGGTTATGACTGTTATCTGAATGTTTGAGCCAGCCTTAAAAGTATGAAAACTTCAAAGACCATTATATTGAGATGTGCCAGATGAAATAGACACATAGAATATTCATAGACTTTTTTATCAATACATGTTATATGTATTGTGTATTGCTGGTCACTGGGGGCATCTGGAATCACGAGAGGGTGATAAATGCAAAATCCCAAGGCTGATTATGCAGCTACCTAGCCTTTGAAGTCTCACCTCCCAGAGGAAAGGGCACTGACTGGTTTTACCTGTTTTCAGAAGGCGGGGAACAAAGGTTTTGGAGATACAAAACAGACTCAGGGGTCTTTTTTCTGATCCCACAAATGGACATACCCTTTTGTCCGAGGGGGCATGTTGCCCTGCTGAAGGTATAAAAAGACTGAACCTGCCACAATCCACCCTGGACTGTTAAGTGATTTGCTGTATGATTAGTATGCATTAAGAACTTTTATTTGTTTCATGTGTGTTTTCTCTGTATGTTTTTTTTCCTAAGTAAATGCACTCTGCTAAGAAAGCGCTGGACATGCTTAAAAACCTTATTGCGTTAGAGGACAGATCCGAAGCCCTCTGAAATCAATGAAAAGAACAGCATTTAAACACAAAGGCTGCTGTGAAACTTCATATGGAGGGGTAAATGAAGTACCCACAAAGTAACAGACATCAACGCAATCATATTAGAGAAGTGAAAATGTTTGGACACCTACAGTAACAGGAATGGACACTACTGAGTTTCACTTATGTTGTCACATGCCTCTTATTTTTGTACATATCATCAGACACCAGTCACCACCACTGTCCAGTCATCACCAGGATATTGTTCTACTTTAGCAGATATCTAATGTGACATCTGTCAAATCAGCTATGAAGCCTGAGTATTACTTTTTCATAAGGCTCTGGTGAATTCAGACCATCCATTTTCAAATGAGCATTTTGGCAGATTCTTCTACTTATTCTCAAAGGGAAATGAGAGAGTAACAGTGAGCCTTGAAAGCTGAAACATCTTAATGCTTTTTGGCAGCTCCCAATGGTCTCAGTTATTTACAAATACTATGTATACATAAAAATTAAAGCACAAGGCAAATGTAGTGAGAAACAGCTTAGCATTCCTCTGGAATGTTCATGGACACTTGCCTTCTGGCTTTTAAACAGCTGGAAAGGCTTTGACCTATTTCATGATCACTCTATCAAAGTTTTCCCAAGTGGTCAGAAGTCAGTATTAATGGATGTTTATCTTGCAATCAGCTCAAAAATGAATGTGTTTATTCCAATAAATTGGATACGAGGGAATATTTAGTCATGTATAAAACACACAAGATAAAACACAGCGATAAAATTATGATAGGCTTTCATCATTAAATCTGCTCCCCGTTTAACAAGATCAGCACAATAAACTGTTAATCTTTTCTCTCAGCCTCACTAAAGCATCAGCTAAGCGAACAGGTTTGCCAGCAGGCAGGAGATTCTGCCAAGAACTTGGAAGGATTACATTCAAATTCAACTTGTCAGATCTTCCCAGAAGGTAAGCATATTCTCTGAAATTATTTTTTATTTCTTGCATGCTAGAGAAGGTGTCATCAGTAAGAGCTGATAGTGTTTTTAAAGCCAATTAAAAAGCCATCTTTTGACACCTAGGTAAAACTTTAACCTCAAGCTGCAAGCAGGTGGATAAAAATAAAGCATTTTTTAAAGAAATGAAAGCAATTTTCTTAGTTTGTACTGTGTCCAATTGATATTTCCCATTACATGTATTGTGGTAAAGTCAGGCAAGATAGCTACAGAAGAGTATACCAGGGCCAGTATGAGGGCCCAAAAGGGTTAAAAACCCTCTGCCTCCCAGGCAGAGGGAGGAGCACAGGAGGGCAACTGACGGCACCTCGACCCAATGAAGGGCCAGGCCAGGGATATTTAAACCCTGCCTTCCCTAAAGGAAGGGGAGGAAACACTTGCAGTAAGGGCTGCCAGAAGGTCTGGGGAAGCCAGGAGACAGAGCTCCACTACAGCCAGGGAAGGCAAGGTAGTTGGAGGGCGCCCTGACCATAGAAGATGGAGGTAAAGCATGAGATCCACCAGGGGGGAAGCTGGCAGCTTGTCACAGTATTAAGAAACTCTCATCAGTAGACTCTATCAAGATGGCAAAAAATTATTGCCCTGGTCCTGCAACAAGTTGTGTGTAGCTGAAACCCCATGCATAAACAGAGCTTCACTGATGTCAAATGGGGCTCTGTGCAAGCCCATGTGTCTGCATAAGTTTGGCCACAGTATATTAATAGATGTACTCAAAGAAATTATAAAGAATGCCTAAATTATTATGATTTCAAGGTCAAAACCAATACCTTACTAAACCATTAATGAGTACTGCTTTGCGAAGATACATCACCTCACCTCTCCTTGCTTTTCAGAATAGGGACTGTTCTTTTAGGTATGTCTACTCCTAAAATGCTACTAATTGTGCTCCACCCTAGTCACACACTGCAGCAATGGAAGGGATTCTCCGATCACTGTGATTAATCCACCTCCCAAAAGGCAGTAGCTAGGCTGACAGAAGAATTTCCTCTATCGACCTAGCACTCTCTACACCAGGGGCTACGCTAGCATGCCTACGTCTCTCAGAGGTGTGTATTTTTCACACTGAGAAACAAGGCCATGGCAATGTAAAGTCCCAGCATAGACCAGTCCTTAGCATTTGTTCATATAGTGTCTAGCACAAAGGGGCTGCAAACACAGATGAGGTCTTCAGATCCCACTGTAATATAAACAATACTTGCAAGCATTCAGAATCATCCATCAAGACAGAACAGCATGCTAGTAACACCCTCAAAAGGCTGCAAAAGCTTTTAAATACATACAACATCTCCCTTTTGAAACTGGTCATAAATTTTGGCAAAATATTATTTTCTGAGAACTTTCCATGTTTGTTGTCAATACAACAACATTATTTTGGCTAGGTTTTGCTACATTCGGTTTGGGCTTTTTGGGAATGTAACATACGATACCATTTCTGAGCTCTTGTACTTAGATAAAATAAACCCTGCTTACTTTGAATGGCTTAAGCTGCACAATCAGGGTCAAATACACCTTCCAGATGCCCCACCTGAAAACCTGGTCTGCACACTGACAAGGTGGTAGGCAGAATACGGGACAAGTTCACTCTAGGCTACAAAGCTGCTACAAAACTACTTTAGCCACCTGGCTGATGCAGTCTACATATCACCTACCACACTCTTTTGTGGTATGGGAGGATCAGATGATCCATGCAGCATCCTTTCTTGCTTTGTCCACTGGGCAATGCCAAGAAGAGAGAACTATAAACTCAGGCTCCATGCATAGCCTCTTCCTTGGCTTCCCTCTACACTTTTATTTATGTATATCCTGGAAATATACCTGTTCTGCTACCAAGGAAGAGGGAACTGGTTGGATTTGCTCCTGAGTCTTTAAAAGTTTAACAAAATGTGAGCAGATATCTATGAATGAAACTTTAAAAGTGCACACACAATGTCATTTCTATGAGATAACAAATCATTATTGAAATGTCTTTATTTCCATTACTGACAGAGCTGGGCAAAATATGCAAACGTATCTCTATCATTACATAGATACTTGCCTGACTGTGAAGGAGTAAGGATTTGTGATGGGAGAGAGTGAAGTATGGGTGGAAATGGAGGTATTAGAATGACTGGGAAATATGATTATTTTGTATTCTTTATAAATTGTGGGCTATGTATGTTGGTCATATTGTATCTACTGACTGACTCAGCCTGCCCTCTCTGGTCCAGAGGGTTGGCAAAAACCTTCTGACAGTATCTGTCAGAACTTTGCAACTAGCAAACTTTGCAGCCACAATTATCCACCAGAGGTACAACAACGTAGACATGACTAAACTGTTTTTATCACCATGCTGGTGACTTTTATGCATTCTGTATTGTTGTTATTTTAATCCTTGCCCATTACTTAAATAATTTTGTCCTATTGCCTATTTTTACATTTATTTTGTTTTAAATCTGCCTCTGATTTTTTCACTCTTATTCTTATTTACTGATACACGTCCTGTTGATTTACAGCCACCATATTTTTTTTCCATTTTGATTTTGATTATTAATTCTTTATTAATTAAAAGGGTCCTTGTTTCCTAGGCTATGGCTCTGATGGCAATGCCATGATGGCAATGTCCAGCTTTGGAGGAACTGAGATTAGAAGGGGAACACCCCTACCCATGCCAATACCACTCACTGCAACCAAAACTGCTACTTCCCAGGATTTTTACCCAACCCTACTTCCAAATAAGTAGATGTTAGGATTCCTTCCCCCTTATGAATACTGCAGATCTCATAGTGTTTGGATCAAGAAAGAACAGTGCTTGTGACTCGCCATGTTTCAGCAATGGAAGAGTGCAGCACAGATTGGAAAGTACCACAGAATCCTCCAGGATAAAAAGAGGTCATATTAATATAAAAGTTTGTTATTTATTTTGTATCAAATATATAGAATTTTTATTTTCAACTAATACATAAAAAGATAGCTGTAACGAAGAGTTAAGATACTTCAAGAAACAGTAGTGACCTGCCTTCTCCTCACACAAAGTCACCTTTTACCACCCAAAATCAAGGCACATAGTGGCTGTTCAAAATTTTGAATTATGTGGGAGTGGGGCTTGGCTGGGTACTGTTTGTAGTACAAATCTGTCTGTGTAAGAGAAGCAGGAGAGAAAACACCAGAGAAACTAAGACAGACAAAATCAGCCGCAGCCTGAACAAGCATTGAATATGTGGTGCTGGAAAAAACTTACAGAAGGAGCGTTGGGGCTGAATGCTGGCTGAAAGGGGGCTTCGAACTGTGAGCAAAGAACCTGTATGTCTGGTGTTCAGGAGGAACAGGGGGAAAATCTCTATTAACAAACAAAACAAACAGACTCCATGAGCAATTTCTCCTCCTAAAGAAAACAACCAGCCGAGCCGCAAACTCTCTCAAATATTCTACTACATCTCCCTTATCACTTACACAAATAAAAACCAAAAGAATTTTCAGACTGCTATCAGAATATTAATTAAAAATCTGGACAGGACAGGATGACATAATTGGAAGTAGTTATATATTAACTCATGTTAAATCAGTAAAGCAGACTGTGACTGCCTCATGGAACTGATGGACAGGATCCCCTGGGAAGCTAATATTAGGGCACAGACACAAACCATCCCAATATGCAGAAAAAATAGCAAATATAGCAGGCGACCAGCTTGGCTTAACAGAGAAATCTTCAGTGAGATTAAATATTAACTGCGCAGCACAGAATGGTGAGGAGGTGAGCAGCCCTCAGTGGTGAAAGAATAAGTTCAGCACTAAATAGAAAGGCTAGACATGAACAAGTCCATGGGGCAGGGTGCAATGCATCTGAGGGTGCTGAGGGAGTTGACTGATGTGATTGCAGAGCCATTGGCCATTATCTTTGAAAACTCATGGCGACTGAAGGAGGTCTTGGATGATTGGAAAAAGGCAAGTATAGTGGCCATCTTTAAGAAAGGGAAGGAGGAGAACCCGGGGAACTACAGACCAATCAGCTTCACCTCAGTCCCCAGAAAAATCATGGAGCAGGTTTTCAAGGAATCCATTTTGAAGCACTTGGAAGAGAGGAAAGTGATCAGCAACAGTCAGCATGGATTCACCAAAGACAAGTCATGCCTGACCAACCTGATTGCCTTCTATGATGAGATGACTGGCTCTGTGGATGAGGGGAAAACAGTGGATATGACCCTGACTTTAGCAAAAATACTGGTCTCACTATTCTTGCTAGCAAGTTAAAGAAGAAATATGAGTTGGATGAATGGACTATAAGGTGGACAGAAAGCTGGTTGGATTGTTGGGCTCAACGGGTAGTGATCAACCACTCAGTGTCTAGTTGGCAGCCGGTAACAAGCAGAGTGCCCCAGGGGTAAGTGCTGGGGCCAATTTTGTTCAACATCTCCATTAATGATTTGGAGGATGGGGTGGATTGCACCTTCTGCAAGTTTGCAGATGACACCAAGCTGGGGGAAGTGATAGATACACTGGAGGACAGGGATAGGATACAGAGTGACCTAGACAAATTAAAGGATTGAGCCAAAAGAAATCTGATAAGGTTCAACAAGGAAAAGTGCAGAGTCCTGCTCATAGAACAGAAGAATCCCATGCCCTGCTACAGACGGGACTGACTGGCTAGGCAGCAGTTCTGCAGAAAAGGACCTGGGGATTACAATGGACAAGAAGATGGACGTGAGTCAACAGTGTGCCCTTGTTCCCAAGAAGGCTAACAGCATGTTGGGCTGCATTGGTAGGAGCATTGCCAGCAGATCGAGGGAAGCGATTATTCTCCTTTATTCGACATTGGTGAGACCACATCTGGAGTAGTGTGTCCAGCTTTGGGGCCCCCACTACAGAAAGGATGTGGACACATTGGAGAGAGTCCAGCTGAAGGGAACAAAAATGATTAAAGAGTGGGGCGTATGACTTATAAGGAGAGGCTAAGGGAACTAGGTTTAGTCAGTCTAAAGAAGAGAAGAGAGGGGGGGATTGGAAAGCAGCCTTCAACTACCTGAAGGGAGATTCCAAAGAGGAAAGAACTAGGCTGCAAAGCAGTATCTGGTGTTAGATTATTGATGCTCATCATCTGCTGAAATATCTGGCAGAAAACTACTCAAGTTGAATCCCAAATTCAGAGGTTACTTAAAAGTTATGGCCTAGGGTGACTGGAAAACAAGTGAAATAACATCACAAGAAACAAGAAAGTGAAAACCTCAGCTTTAGAGCAACTGCAAGGAGAAAGGGCTTTAAATCTGTTTAAAACTCTAATTATGTTAAAACCTATTTTTAATTCCAATAAATAATTAACATTTTTGGAGAAAGGAAGCCTTAGTTAAAAATTCTCTCTCCCACCCATTGAATTAAAATGTTAGAATTAACAATAGACATCCTGACACCCAAAAGGAGAGTCCTGCAGCAAAACCCAAAGTGACATCCTGATATTTCTAAAATAAAAATTTGATCAGAAAAAACATATAACTCATAAGCAACAAAAATCACTAATCCAATTGTATAGAGCTTTTTGCAGGTTGCCTCAAAGTCTAGCTGGTTACTAGCAATTTTATATAGTTGATCAAAAATTTTTCCACTGAAACAGTTTTCCATTGAAAAATGAAGTTTTGATTTGTACAAAACATTTTGTGGGAATGTGTCCTTTTTTCCAAAAAAAAAATAAAAAATCCAACTGAGGATTGTCAAAATGATTCGCTTTGACTTTCTTCTTACATTTATGTCAAAACTATTCATTTAAACTCATTGTCTGTGAACTACATTTCAACCACAGTTTTATTGTTTTAACTTTATATAGCTATATAATATAATAATGTTTTGATGTTAGCAGAATGAAAGTTTTAATTTACTTAAGCAAAACATTTAAATGTTTCAGAAAGAAAATTTTTCAGAATCTTTATTTCATGAGAAATTTTGTTCCAATTCAGAATGCAAGCAAATTTTGAAGAGTCAGAATCTCCAGCAGAATGGAAAGTCTATCTTCCAACAAATTCTACATACTCGACACTTTTCCTCAAACCTTCATATTTTAGCTCACAGATTGCTTTTGCTAGACCAACCCCAATAATTTTTAATTCTTCTTCAAATATTTTCAAATCTCTTGAAATCTCTGCAGGAGCATCCAGTGGCAAGTCCCAGCTCTACAGGCCTAATCAGCACCATCTTTGATGCCTGCTAAGAGAAGAGGCCTAGTTAAATTATATTTATATGAAATATGGAAAGGTAAGTCATTCCCCCCCACTTCGATCTGTCCATGGAGCATCAGAATCAGACTGTCATCCTGCAAACATACATGTGTTAAAGCATAGGCACAGTCCCCATGAAATCAAATGGACAACTCATATGCTTAAACTTAAGCATGTGTATAAACATTTGCAGGATGGAGGCCTTAGTGAGGTAGGTCTCATCTAAAAGAAGGAGAGAGACTTCCAAAAAGTGTTTTAAAGGAGCACTGAATGGCATCTCTCTGTTTATACTACCTTGTTACAACCTGACCCAGTACACTCACCAGTCTGTTGCAAGTGCACCCAATTGCTGGATCCCATTTGCTTCCAAGCCAACTGGGTCTAAGCAGAGTCTAGTCACTATTCCTAGTTCTGGGTCCATAGAGTACACTCCTAGGCTCAGAACCCTTGTTTGACACCTTGCAATCTATCCACCCTGGACCCTGAAACCAGTGCTTTACAAGCAGAGCCTTCTGAGCCCACAAAGTCACTTACACATGCTCCCCCAGAACTCCAACTTAAGCAGTAGCTCAACCTTAAGCTTATTAAGACTAAGCTTGATAAGTATATGGAGGGGATGTTATGATGGGATAGTTTAATTTGAGCAATTGATTTTGGATTATCGGCAGATAAGTCTGCTCAATGGTCTGTGGGAATGCTGGATGGGATGGGAACTGAGTTACTGCAGAGAAATCTTTTTTGGGTGCTGGCTGGTGAGTCTTGCCCACATGCTCAGGGTTTAGCTGATCGCCATATTTGGGGTCGGGAAGGAATTTTCCTCCGGGGCGGATTGGCAGGGGACACGGAGGTTTTTCGCCTTCCTCTGCAGCGTGGGGCATGAGTCGCTTGCTGGTGGATTCCCTGCAGCTTGAGGTCTTCAAATCTCATTTTTGAGGATTTCAATAACTCAGTCATGGGTTCGGGGTTGTTATAAATGTGTATGGGTAGGGTTTTGTGGCCTGCCTTGTGCGGGAGGTCAGACTAGATGATCATATTGGTCCCTTCTGACCTATGAGTCTATGAGTCTATGAGTCTATAAGGCTGCTGTCTGGAGCACAGTTTGATAGGCTTGCCTTGGACAAGTTTAGATATGTCATAAAGACTGAACAGCTGTTATGAAAAAATACGTTTGGGGTGGGAGGAGAAGCTAAGGTAATTCAAGTGTGGAAGAGATAGAACTACCAATGAGGATGTCAGAGTGGGTCTGAGCCTGAGAGTGTGCCCTATAGACCATCATCCTCCTTGGTAACGCTACCTCTTCCACACTTAACTTCTCTTCCCAACCCAAAAGTGTTTTTTTTTTGGTTTTGTTTTTTTTTAATAGGACCATTCCTCTGTTTGGTCTTTACACATCCATCAAACAGTTTTGATGATGCTTTTTATGGCAGATGTTTTATTGTAGTTTCTTAATGCTGATATCATTTAATTGTGAACCACTGTGAAGTGCCCCATGTACACTGTGGGCACGGGAGGGAACTGAAGTACTGTGACAGGGCCAGACCTGATGGCTACAAGAGAGTAGTGGAGGATATATATATTAGCCCCAGGATCAACAAATCTTTGTTCCCTGGGTGATTCAGCTGGGGTTACTCTAGGGCAATTAGGTCAGCTGAGGCCAATTAAGGTGCTTGCCCCAGCAGTTAAAAGCCTCCCTGTCAGGCTGATAGGGGCAGCTGAAAGGGAGTTAAGAGGAGGAGCAGAGCAGCTACAGTGCATGGAGTGGTTGCTGTTGCTACCACAACCCAGAAGGTCTGAGAGTCAAAGGAAAGCCTGTCTGGGCACGGCCAGGGATCATAGGCACAGAGGCCTGAGGAAGGACCCTCACCCCAGTTCCAGGAAGGGAACCATGAGCTGTGGGGCCAAGGACAGTCAGTAGCTCATGGACCAACAAGTTTGAGGCAACTCCTCACAGGGTCCCTGGGTCAGGGCAGAGGGCGGGCCTGGGCCCCTCCTGCTCCCACCCAGCTATATCACCAGCTTAGCCGACAAGGGCGCAGGACCCATGGAAGGGCGGAACAGGCCACCCTTGCCACAGTACCTTTAGTACATATAAATGGGCAATAAAAATTAATGAAATGTAAAACCTAGGAAATTAATATTTCATAATTTTATCAATTTTATTTATCTAGCTATCTAACTACATGGGTTAAAAATACCATCTTCAAACAGTCTGATATTCTGGGGACACTCTGCTACCACTACATTTATAGTCTGTTTCCTTAGCAACATGATATAAGCCATCTGGCTGCACACAGCTAAATTCTAATACCATATTCTCATCTATATCACAAATAGGCTAAAAAGGCATTTATATTCCAAAAAGTGTGTTGTCACTATGTTAGCTGAGTATGCTAATAAAACAAAAGTTAGTTGTGTTCTTTTGGGGGTAGGGAGAAGTACACACACTGGCTTGATCGACTGGATGCTTCAGAGGACTGATAGCGGAATACATAGTCTTTCACTAGGCAGCCTGAAAAACCCCTCTCCTCTCACTGCAATCAGCAGAGCTGCTCAAGATGACAGTCCCTTGGTTTTAAAGGCAGAGAGTTGCTAGCAGGTCATTTTCCAAGAAGGATTTTCAATTTTAGAACTTTTCCTTCATCGTAACCCTGCTGTGACCAGATGTATCAGAGCCTTCAGGATGTACTACAATACTCACTTATTCTCTTGGGCCTTTCTGGGAGGAGCAGTTTGAGGAAGCTGGGGGGTAATGCTATACATGGTGAGCTATTAAGTGTAATACAGTCTTATCATACAACTAAGCAGGTGATGATGTGAGGAGGGCTGAAAGTCCGAATTATTTATGGTAAGGATATTTATCCTTCAGGGGTCTTTTTTGTTTGTTTTTTGGTTTTATTTTTGTTTTTTAATAATTGTACAGGTACCTAGAACTTGTCTGCATAGGCGATTTAAATAAATGTAAAGAAATACATTCAGCCTAGGTCAATATTGCCCATACACTGCTATGAACTGATATCCACTAGTCTCTGTGAAATGAGTGAATGAATACAGCCCAGTTCCTAGTGGTCAGGTGTCCACATAATAACTGCAGTGGAAACCTCTCAGGGTAAAGAGAGATTTTGCCTGCCCCCTTAGCGAGTCAGACACAGTACAATATTTCCCTGCTCTCACAAACACTGTGAACATGCCAAGGGGAGTCAATATTGAGTATTGCCGTAACTCTTTTGCACACCTCCACATCACAAACATTTGGAGTCTCAGGTCTCGTCTACACTACAGTTAGGTCATCTTAAACAGAATGGTCAGGGCTGCAAAAATCTTCACACCCTGTGTAATGTAATTAAGCCAACCTAAGCCCCAGTGTGGACACTGCAAGACTGATGGAAGAATTCTTCCATCATCCTAGCTACCGCCTCTCATGACGTCTACACTACGAACTTTTGCTGACGCAAGTTGCACCAGCATAATGCCACCGCAGCTAGTACATTGTACACCATGGTTAGATGCCCCAGCATGCAACTCTCAGCCATCCAGCACACTGTTTCAGAAGTTTTGGCACTGCAAGGTAGGGGCAGAAACAAGTCATGCTTGGATGACTGGGAAAAAGGAGTTAACTTCCCAGCATGCAACCTTCTCCATCCCATAATGTCTTCTAGATCACAATTTTGGCACCCTTTATAAAAATCTCAAACCCATCTGGCTCTCCTTGCTGTCCACCATCTCTGACAGAAGCATGGAACCTGCACAACTCTGCACTATTATCATGAGTATTGCAAGCACAGGGTGCACGAGCCTTCAGTATTTGAAGAGCCACCGAATCAGAGGGACACATGATGATTTTGTGGAGATAGATTGTCATGGGACAGCAAGAACTAATTCAAGGTTGTTGGTGGCATCACAGAGCAGCTGCAGATGATGAAGCGTTGCTTCTGGGCCCGAGAAACATGCACTGATTGCTAGGATCACATCGTAATTCAGGTTTGGGATGACAAGAAGCGGCTGTAGAACTTTTGGATGTGCAAGGCCACATTCCTGGATCTGTGTGATGAGCTTGCCCCAGCCATACAGCACAGGAACACCATAATGAGAGCTGCCCTGACAGAGAAGCAATTGGCAATCGCACTGTGGAAGCTTGCAACAACAGATCTCCCACTGACTGGTAGCAAGCATTTTGAAGCTGGAAAATCCACAATGGGGGCCCCGTCATGCTAGCTTGCAGGGCCATTATTTGCCGCCTGCTATGCAGGACTGTGACACTCAGCAATATGCAGGACACAGTGGATGGATTTGCAGCAATAGGGCTCCTGACCCGCAGTGGAGCAACAGACAGCATTCGTATCCCTATTTTGGCACCAGACCACCTTGCCACAGATGCTCACATTTTTAAGAACACAGGATTGTTCAAGCAGGGACTTTCTTTCCCCATTGGCAGATTACCACTGGTGATATTGCAATGCCAATATTTATCCTGGGGCATCCAGCCTACCCCCTCTTCACCTGGCTCATGAAGCTGTACACCCACCACCTTGACACACCAAGGAAAACTTCATCTCTGGCCTCAGCAGGTGCAGAATGATGGTTGAATGTGCTTTTGGTAGATTGAAGGGACGCTGGCATTATTTACTCATAAGACTCAATCTCAGTGAAAACAACATCCCAGTGGTTATAGCTGCCTGCTGTGACCTGCATAAATAACATGTATGAAGCAAAGGAGGAAATGTTGCAGCCAGGGTGGAAGTGGAACAGCTGTTGGCTGGGTTTGAAAAGCCAGACAAGAGTTATTAGAAGAGCTCAATGCAGAGCTGACCAACTCAGGGCAGCTTTGAAAGAGCACTTTAATAGGAAGCCACAGTAATGCGTTGTGAGGTACTGTGTTCTACCTCACCCTGCTGTTTTGAGGCCTGTTAGGAACTGTGTGGTGCTTACTGCACATGTATGAACTGTCCAGGCACCTACTGATTTATTTTGTGGTGTTTGTTACTGATCCCATGATCACACTGTACAACAACAAATAAGTGGGTGCTTTCAATACAGCTAGGCATTCAGCAGCATATGTTGGGAACTAACAAAGATTAATTATTTTCCAAACAATAGAATTGTATTGACTAGCAAAAATATTGCCAAAAAATCTGTGCAAGTTAAAAGCAAGTACTTTAAAAACTTAAATAAACGTATGGAACAAAGCGGAAGAACATTAATCTATCTCCATTTTAGCAACACATACAGCAACTGCTGCTCTCACAGGTCAGTGTACGTGATGTTGGGGTTGTCCCTAACGTTCCCTGATATGGAACAGCAGGAGTAAGAATGCGACCCCAGATGCCATTTGGAATGTTGAGGGGGGCATAGGGAGGTGCTATAATGGAGTTCTTCATGGGCTGCAAAGGGAAATGAGCCCATGATTGCTGAACCTGTAGCTGGTCCACAACAACTTGCAGCAGCTGTGTTTTCCACCAGAGAATCTCCATTAGGTACTGGTGCACTCCCTCTCCTTTTCCTGCTGAGACTCTCTCATGTCTGTTCTTTCCTTCTCCATACAGTCTGCAATATTCACCCTCTAGGCTCTCTGCTCACAGTCTGATGCAGCACTAGCTTGCAGGATCTCACTGAATTTGTCATCTTCATTCCTCTTCTTTCTCTTCCTTAACTGGCTCAGGCATTCTGCAGGTGTAGAGTGGTATGATGGGGGCATCCGCCCCACACTGGCACCGAAAAGAAACAGGCTAGGTAGGCCGCACAGGGAGCAGCCAATCCGAAAGAGGCTGCAAGGAAAAGCCAATCAGGACGAAGCAGGTCATACAGAAGGCACTGCAGTTCCTGAGAACTACAAGAAGGGCTACGGGTGAACTTCGGAGAAAGAATGATGGTGTCCAGACTGCGGAAGTGGGTGTCAGCCTTGAGCTAATCCCAGATGACCAGTAGGAGGCACCAGTCCATCAGTTAGGTGGTAAGCCCCATCACAAGCAGAAGTCCCTAAGAGATCATAACAGCAGCAGCTACAGATGAAACACTACAGAGGCACCATTGTGACTACAGTCACAAAAGAAAGCAAAAGCTAAGATTCAGAACTCCCTTCCCTTGCTCCCTTCCCTTGTTTTACACAAGACATGTTCATTGACACTTCTGCTTCAGTGTGCTTGTGCCCAGCACCACTCACTGCACCAGCCATGGTGAGCGTGGCCCTCCCGGGGTGAGGGAAACGAGAAGAGAATTGCTCAGTTGCATTAAACCATGAGAAGAGGGAATGGTATTGAGCACTGGCATCATTTTCCACAGGCAGTGGTGATTTTAGCTGACGTCTCCTGAGGATGACAAAGGCGCTGTTGGCATCCTGAAACCACCTGGGCTCTTATGTTGCCTGCCAACGTTATCGTTGACCGGCATAGGAAAATGTCCTAGTGCAGAGAAAGAAATAGGGATGCCATCCATAGAAACCTTCAGGGAAAGGACTACAGAGTTCCTCCATGAAAGCTTTATTAAGAGCTCTCAGGAGGATCCAAGGGACATGCCTGCATAAATAAACAAACTGCTCCACTTGCCCCTCCATCCCTACCTAACTCTACAAGGGAACAACAACAAAAAAGCAGATAATGCTACCCCTCTAGTTGTACTGCTGCCTCTTCTATCAGGAGTAAATTAGAGGAAGAAAATCAATAGCTGTGCCCTGTTAAGTTGGGGGCGCCATCAGTAATTCATGGTAATGGGAAATACATTAACACACTTACACAAGAGTCATTCCCCAGCATCAGGCTCACCAGTGCTTTACTGGACTGTGCTGGAGTCCAAAGAGGTCTTGGCTTGTAGCATAGCTGGACCAGTCTCCGCCAATCACGTCTCCCATCCTCCTTCTTTTCCTTGTTCTCTCTGTTTGAGGCAGGGTCCTGTGACTCAGGCTCCTTAGAAGTGTACGCCATGCTTCACGGGGTCTCCGCCAAGTATGGCATGCGCCTCTTTGTAGAAGCAGCTGGTCTGTGCCTCAGCACCAAATCAACCATTGCTTTGCTTTCATGTGGCACCACGGTTAATCTGTTGTACCCCTTCTCCTGCACCCCTGTGCAATCTGCTTCTAGATGTCCATATTTCTATGGCTAGTCCGTAGCTGTGCTTGCACAGCCTTTTCTCCCCACAGGCCCAGCAGATCCAGTATGGCCAGTCTACTCCAAGCTGGAGAGCATCTGAAGCGTGTTGCTGGCATGGTCAGCTGGGCAGTTGCACACAACAGTGGAGAGTTTAGTGTGCTCAGTAAACTGGATAACCAGGAAAAAGCATTTAAAAAATTTGCAGATTTTTAAAGTGTAGGGGGTGGGGAAGAAGAAGGGAGGAATCTCTTTGACTCCTGAACAAGGGAGCTCGCAATTGTGACCTGAATGGTCAGGGTCAGGTATTGTGGTACTGCTGCTGAAGGACTGTTAGGATTGACATGGGTAACGTAATGTCTGCACTCGCGTCGTGTCGACCTCAATACATCAACCATGGCTCAGAGAGGTGGTGTAACTGGGTCACCATAATGGGGTGCTAACATCAGTGGGAGACAAATTTAGTGTAGACACGTGCACAACTAGGCCGATGCAAGGCAGCTTACACTGATTTAACTTCAGAGAGGTGGATTTACTACAGCAACAGAAGAACCTCTTTGATCCTTGAAGTAAGTGTCTGCACTTGAAACTTTGTAGCATTTCTAGCCTAGACAAACCCGCAGTAAATACTCCAAAGATTCAGGCCTGATCTACATTTAAAAGTTAAGTTGACATAGCTATATCAGTCAGCAGTGTGAAAAATCCACACCCGTGCCCAACATAAGCTATGCTGACCTACCTCTTCAGTGTAGACACTTATGTTGATGGAAGAATGCTTCCACTGATGTAGCTACCCTTATTTGGGGAAGTGGTGGTGTTCCTACACAGGGTGCATAAAAGTTGATAAAATTAAAAAAAAAAAAGATTTTTTATATCAATTAAACACAGATTGGTTTAGGTTTTTTTTTTAAATAAGCCTATTTAAAATTAAATTTGAATGACAACATATGTAGAGGCCTAAACTTCTTATAATCTATTATAGTTTTTGTGTTTAAATAGTTTTAAGCAGTACATGTTTGCTGCCAAGGTTTAAAGAAAGTCAAACCATTGAAATGGAAGTCACTGGCTTAGCTTCTGGAACCAGAGTTTGCTGATGTTCCTAATCTGCCTTTGACAGAAGTAGTCTCTTCTGCAGGTTCAGAGAAATCATCTTCTTCATTTCAGTTTATTCAGCCACTTCTGTTCAATGACTAGTTCTTTCAAAGTTACGAAACCAACTGAGAGTTGAAGAAGTAGATGAGAAGATGAAGTATATCTATCAGTTCAATTGACTAACTACAGATAATACTTCCTTTGTTTAGGAAATCAATTTTCAATGCAAAAAACCTTTTGATAAGCTTAATTTCCAGGGTATTCATCTAGTATTTAATAAAAATATTTGAAATACTGTTTTTGAGCATTTTTTTAGTTCTATCCAAATAGAGCTTGACAAACCACAAGAAAAAATCATGATCTAATTAATAAGAAATGCATCATTCATCATTTTCTAAAATAATTAAAAATGTAAAAATTAAGAATCTGAATGAATGTAAATTAACTTATAGAATTGCTTAAGTGTGTGAGGGGGGAGGGAAATATGGCATATTCTCCTGGTAAGCAAAAAGAAGCACCAAATAGTACAAATACTATATTTAGTTGCAAATCACCATTTATCTAAAATACAAATGCAAAACGTGACTGAACTCTATTATTTTAATTGTTTCCTGCTTACTGAATTAAATCATGATGAAAATCAACGACAGGAGTCAATTCCTATTACTACACCACCGGAAAAATCCCTTCTGTCAATGTAGGCTGCATCTATGTTACAGGATTATGCCAGCATATCTATAAGGACATTGCTATCAATGACTGCCAGTACAGTCTCCATAGGGTAAACAAACCCTCAGTGGTCCTGGAGACTGAGCTAACTTCTCAGGATTAATGATGAGCCCTTCAAATCACAATTACGGCATTGCAGGGAGGGTAAAGGGAGAGGGGGAGAAGAAAGCTCTTCATTCCACTAAATGAGTTGATTCTGCTCTGTGAATACAGAGGGAGTCCATCTCCAGGGCTGTCAATACATGTACCTTTCTAAAGCACTTAGTTCACACACACACAAACCTCTGAAGAGAGAATGAGTTCAAGCAGGCAAGAGCACACTTCATGAATGATCCAAGGAGGGTTTTTGATTAGTCTGGTTTTTTATAAATTATATAAAATATCATTTAGAATAACTTCTTGTATCATAAAGAGAGTTTGTGTACATAGGTACACACAACTTTTTTATTTATAGTACAAGAAGTTATAACAAACAATATCCAGGACAGGACAATATAATTTAATAGCTTTCTAGTTATACACACACAGACCAACATACACACCAACTCTTGTCAACAACATACAAAATCGTAAACAGACTTTGGGAGGAAAAACCTCAAAAGTGATAAATGACACAGAAGACTTTAAACCTAAATGATCTGACATAACACAAGACTCAACGGAATAAGACTAAAATATTAAATTACCTGCTGAACATTAGAATTTAAGCAACATATAATTAAATGTTTCTATTTCAAAATCACTTAAGACTTTTAAAAAGGCCTCTTTTTATTTTTATTTTTTGTGAGAAATCACTTTTACATTATTTTAAAGAACTTTGTAGGATGCTCAAAAACAAAGTGTAATTTTGTGCAGCATAGTAATGATACAAAAAATCCTAAAGCAATAAACTGCTCTAATTTTTTTTATATTCTATCCAATTTGGTTTAGAAAGATACGATTTTTAATCTTCATATAAAATCTGCTTTTTTCTTTGTACATCTGTTGCATACATTTTCTCTTTGGACTTTAAAATAACTCAAATTGAATACACTAAATTACTGGACACCTTTGACTTGATCTTTCTATACCTCAACTTCCCATCATAACATATAGCTAATACCACCTCCTAGCCTCACAGGGATGTTCTGAGGATAAATTAATTAACGTTTGTGAAACATTCTGATGGTATACTGATGAACACTATCGAAAATTAATCATGCAACAAATAATTCTGCCTTCAAAGCCGAGATTGAATAGTGTGCAGCAAATAAAGCATGGGACCACACTCAGAACAACAAGGAGAAAACAAAATATTGAACAGCTGCTCATTAAGTGAGCACTACTGATCCTGTGCACTGAATGAGAAACAAATCCTGTGGAAAAAATAGCATGTGCTTATGTAGTTAAAGACTGTATCATAATGTATAAGCACAAGGGAACTGAATTAAAGGATACGCAGGCATTTCCTAACTTGCGCGCTTGTCTTTGCAACCTTAGTGGTCTTTTAACACAGTTTTGTGTGTGTTATATTGTAGGCAGGGATAGTAGCACTACTGATTACTGAGGTTCCCAGATATTTCCCATTATAAGACCCAGTTTTCACTTGCTTATAACTTTGCCAAAAAAGCCCCCAAAACATCCTAAATATTCCTGGGAAAGTTTCCATGAAAATAATTCAGCCACTTCCAAGAAAAAGACTACAGAAAAATATGTTGTTTTGCCCATATTAAAAAATTCTGGCGGCCTTTCCTTTCTTGTGCCACCATGCTTCAAAGCAGGGACTTTAAATTCATTGGGAAGAGAGGTGGTCTTTTGCTGCCCCCCAAAAAATCCACCCAGATTTGGCCAAGTTATAAGTCTTTGGGGGAAAACGTCAGTTTGCACATGCTCTGTAGAGACTTTTTATAGTTTAGCAGCTAAATTCCCAAAGATTCCCTCCATGCTGGTTATGCTTCAGCACAGGACTGAGTAGAACTCTCACTGAAACTGTAACTCTGGGTGTCTATGGGCCCTACTGGGATAGGGCACCAGAACTGATAGCAGGGAGCCAGTCTCTCCTGTGCTTTCAATAATCTCCCTGATGGTCATGGGCAGCACGTAATGCCTGCCTTTTGGGAGGCGCGGGGGGAGCCACTAGCCCTCCCCTGTGGCCCCGTCCTCTCCTTGAAGGCCCCATTCACGCTCTGTACAGGCTGCACTCCTGGAAAGCGAAGGATGCCTGCCCTCCCTGCCTGGTGGCACGGAGCCCAGCTGGCATGGGAGGTCAAGTGGGCCTGGCTCCCACTTGGCCTGCTCGCACCTCTTTGCCCACTCCCCCGCCTGCTGCTCACACCTGGCCCCACACTATGTTCCATGCAGCGCTGGAGGGCGGTAACTGCAGCACCGGGCCAATCCCAGGCTAGATCTACCATGTGCAGAAGCATCTGCCAGGGATAGAATGGGCCGACTCCTTCTGCAGCGACATGTGGAGGCTGGAGGTGGAGTGTGGGTAGGCGGAGAAGTTTCCGCTAGCGGCAGGTTGAGGAGGTGCATAGGCAGAGTGGAGGAGAATGCTGCCCAATTTGAATGCAGAGATAAAAAAGCGTCAGAACTTCAATGGAGACAGGGAGAATAGACAAAACAGCTGGAGAGTGGGGACCCTGGGACTAGGAGTGGGAGCTGTGGAGATATTGAGACTTGGCCATAAGCCAGGAGAGGGTTATAAGGAGGTGTTTTGGAATGGAGACTGGGATCAGCTAGGCAAGAAGGCTGGAAATGTGAGCTGGGAGTGAACTGACTGGCTAGGCAAGGAGATTGGGATGAGGAAACAGGGATTGGGACAAGGAGCCTGATGTGGGGAAGAGACGGGTTGTAGGAGAAAAGGCGAAAGGGTCACACTTTGGGAGAGAAGAATCTGCACCCACTACAGCACACTTCCCCTGAAGAGTCTCGAATGGAACTCAAGATTTCAGAGTCTCACCATTCCTCTGCTGTCAACAAATAGCTGTGAAATCCACCTGCAGAATGACAACCTACTACTGCTATCAATTAGCTGGTTAGCTTAATTGGCACAGGTCTGCATGTAGTTCAAGGTTCAAAACCTCTGAATGCCAACTACACAGGCATCAATATGATGCCACATGATGGAATTTCTGCTTTTTCCGTATGCTTTTTAGAAAAGCTAGGAAATTACACACACAAAAACTAAAGTTAAAAGAACACAGGCAACATTAATTCTGGCATTTCCTAACTTTTGAGTACTGGACTTTGCAATCTTAATGTTTATTTCAACAGTTATTTGTGTGCTATCTATATATAGATGAAAGAAAATTACACCCAACTCAACAAGATACTTCAAAAGTGACATTGAAGTCAATGGGACTACTCCCATACTTCCTATTAGGCATGTGCTGAAATACCTTACTGAACCAGGGCCTTGGACAATAAGCTATGCTTCAGAAAAGAAACGTGTTGAAATATTTTAACACTGAAATATAGCACATGCTTGTACCTTATGAGGTTTCTGTCAAGTGAACTTACATGGAATGACTACATAGAAATGTATACATAGAAAGGTATTTCTGTTCAGGAAAACGTCTTAAGCACTTGCTGTGTCTCAGTGTGTACTTAAAGTTAAGTGTGTGCTTAAGTGCTTTCCTGAACAGCAACCTAACTGATTAAAAGCTTCATGTCCCTGCTCTCTCCCTTTTTACTAACAAAGCAATAAATAGCATTCCTCCCTCAGATTGTGAAAACGTTTTATGGAACTAATTTAGTCTTGGGAGTCTTGATATGTAATGTATAAAACTTAAGTACTATGTTTTATAATGTCACCAGACTTCCTTGCTGAATTATTTCCCACATTTTAAATATCACTGCAATCCATCCATGGTCTTCATCATTTGGGCTCATCAGTACATGAGATAACAAGAAAACCTTCAACAAATACGTTAGAAGCAAGAGAAAGACCTAGGACAGGGTAGGGCCCGTTACTCAATGAGCAAGAAAACAACAGTAAATGTGGAAATTGCAGAAGTAATAGATGACTTTTTTGTTTCACTTTTCACCAAAAAGGTTAGCAATAACTGGACATCTAACATAGTGAATATATCTGAGCCATTAGCAATTATCTTCAAAAAGTCAGAAGATGGGAGAGATTTCAGGGGACTGGAAAATGGAAAATATAGAGTCAATCTATAAAAGGAAAATAAGGACAACCAGGGAATTATAGACCAGTCAACTTAACTTCAGTACCTGGAAAGATAATCGAGCAAATAATTGAGCAATCAATTTGCAAACAAATAATAAGGTGATAAGTACCAGTCAGTATGGCTCCATCACGACCAAATCATGTCAAACTAACCTGATAGGTTTCTTTGACAGGGTAACAAGCCTTGTGGACGGGGGGAAGTGGTAGATGTGGTATATCTTGACTTTATTAAGACTTTAGATATTGTCTTGCATGACTTTCTCAGAAACGAACTAGGGAAATACCACCTAGATTGAGCTACTATAAGGTGGGTGTATAACTGGTTGGAAAACTGTTCCCAGAGAGCAATCAGTGGTTCACAGTCAAGTTGGAAAGGCATAGTGCTTGGGGTCCTGAACGGATCAATTCTGGGTCCAGTTCTGTTCAATATCTTCATCAATTTGCATAGAATACCATGCTGGGAGGAGTTTGCAAGTGCTTTGAAGGATAGGATTAAAATTGAAAATGATCTGGACAAACTGGAGAAATGGTCTCAAGTAAATAGGATGAAATTCTATATGGACAATAGGAGGGAACAATCAGTTGCACACTTACAAAATGGGAATTGACTCCACAGGAAAGAGTACTGCAGAAAGGGATCTGGGGGTCATAGTGGATCACAAGCTAAATGAGTCAACAGTGTAACACTTACAAAAAAAGCAGACATCATTCTTGGATGTATTAGCCAGAGTGTTGTAAAAAAGACACAAGTAGTAATTCTTCCGCTCTACTCCTCGCAGATCAGGCCTCAACTGGAGTATTGTGTCCAGTTGTGGGCACCACATTTCAAGAAAGATGTGGACAAACTGGAGAAAGTAAAGAGAAGAACAAAAAGAAAAAATGATTAAAAGTCTAGAAATCATGACTTATGAGGGTAGATTGAAAAAACTGGGTTTGTTTCATCCGGAGAAGAGAAGACTCAGGAGAGACATCATAGCAGTTTTCAAGTACATAAAACGTTGTTACAAGAGGAGGGAAAAAATTGTTCTCTTTAACCTCTGAGTTTAGGACAAGAAGCAATGGGCTTAAATTGCAGCAAGGGCAGTTAAGGTTGGACATCAGGAAAAACTTCCTAACTGTCAGGATAGTTAAGCACTAGAATAAATTGCGTAGGGAGGTTGTGGAATTTCCATCATTGGAGATTTTTAAGAGCAGGTTAGACAAATACCTGTCAAAGATGGTCTAAATAATACTAGGTCCTGCCATAAGTGCAGGAGACTGGACTAGAAGACCTCATGAGGTCCCTTCCAGTCCTATGATTCTATGTACCTCTATTTCCCCATCTGTAAAACGAAGATAATAATACTGATTTCCTTTGTAAAATACTTTGAGGTCTTCTGATGAAGAGTGCTATGTAAGAGCTAGGTATTATTATCTAGACACATCAAGAGATCTTCCCTCACTATCCTAACCAAAAAAAACCAAACAAACCATAACATACAGTACACATACAGTACACGCACACTCTAGATCCAAGACGGGACCAAAAATCTGAAAAACCACTATAGATTTGATGCAAGAAGCAAGATGCATATTTACAAAACTCCAGAATGATATAACATGCCCAAGATTTTTTCATAATTCTGATGGAAAAGGACCTGTGCATCAAGAAAACTTCTTGGATTTCAACCATGCTAACTTCTTTAAAACAAGCTTTGAACTATTTAACCCAAGTATTGTGTAGCACTAGTAGTTGCTCTAGATACCCAGAGTAAACAAATCTGCCAGAGAGTACAACATTTCTTCTGTCGAAATTGTTCTTTGCAATAAAACAAAAGGTTTTGGTGTAGAATATTGCCAAGCTATGGGTTGAATTCTCATACCCTTAGTCACATTGAATAGCAACTGATTAACCCAGTGGAAGTGCCCCAGGAGCAAATTTGGAGAGGGAGAGAAAGTAAATTGTGCCATCCTTTTCCTGGCACAGCTTCCTTCCCCCTCTGCTGCACTGGCCAGTGTATGAGGAGGTGGGGGAATTGAGCCAAGCCTTTACCCACTCCATACCTGCCCACATGTGCAGGAGGGAAGAGCAGCATTAGAGACACAGCTGCTCTCCCTGTCATATAAATTGACCATGTGGATAGACAAAACAGGGGAATAAGATAGAACCTTAGGTTTCCTTATGCCCCCTATGCAAGTGCATTAAACCACTTATAATTGAGCCCACCGAGATTAATTGGACTATCCACTGAGCAAGTTGTTACTCAACATGGATAAGGGTACCAGAATGTGGCCTGAAATGAGTACAGGCAAAACACTGGCATTGGCAAAGACAGGCCAACATATATTAGCAGACATTCTACCCAATTAAGATATTTCATTGATCTCAAGCTCTTTTGTTTACTGAAGACAGTCATAGGTGCTAGAACTAAGGATGTTGCTGCACCCCCTGGTTTAAAGTGGTTTCCATTACATAGAGGGTTTATAGTTTGGTTCAGTGGCTCTCAGCATCCCCACTATAAAAACTGTTCCAGCACCCCTGAAGACAGTGGAATGTAATATATACTGGTGTGAAATAGTCAGAACTTCCACCAGTGAAATAAGGCACTAAAAAGCATATGATAATCCCTATTCATGTTTTCATGCCATATCATACCTACAGCACTTCAAATCAGAACCAATGTCTTACACGGGATGTAAGAGACATCTCCAGGTTTCTTTCTACTACAGTAAGCGAAGTTACCTACACACAAATGGTTACACATTAGCAATACCTGTTTCCAACTTTGTTACTTAGAAGCTCTCCTGCTGACATAGCGCTGTCCATACAGGTGCTTATGTCAGTGTAATTAATGTCACCTGGGGAGTGGAATAGTTACACCCCTGAGTGGCAAAAGTTTTGCTGACATAAGTGGTAGTGTAGTCATAGCCTTAGTCTTAAAAGGAGATTTTCTGAGTGCTACAGGAATGAAATGTGCGAACAATTTGATCAGGCATTACTTTATGGAAAGTGTCGACGTCTCTTAATAGATGAGCAGATAATGGGAAATGAGTATGCTTCTGTCAGTTTGGTCCTGCTTGATTAAAACTGTTAATATGCAGATTTTGCATATGTTCCCCAATATCTGAATGATTCATATTATTTTCTCAATTTATAAATGTACATTTGACAGACATTCTAACAATAAGGCCACTGTCTAATACCTTATTCATGTAAACTTGCATAAGCAAAGCATCTAGGTTTCTAATGTGTGATAACATGAATGCAAAAATTCAATTTCAGTTACAGAAAGCAGTAAAAATTATTGAAAGATTATCACACTGGCTAAAAAAAAAAAAAGAAACCTCAATACTACTGGTCGGTGTCAAATCTGTTTCTGTAGACAGGTTCATTACAATTAGATTTTTTGGTCTAAAATGACCCTGGGAACTTAACATCAGTGCTGAACTTGACATCACTGAAAGAGAGAAGAACACTTTGCAAATATTGAAGCAAAACATATTGAAAAGCTGGCAATGCTAGGTTTTCCATGCAACTAACTGTCTTTGAAAAACAGCTTTTAACAGATATCCAGAAATGGTCTATTTAATCTGTGAGAAATTGTCCCGCAGATCAGATTCTTATTCTCTCTGCTGTAAGAGCCCATATGGCCCTCACAATAGCAGAGAATGCATTGCACAAAATATATTTCCCAGTACTTAAACATTCATTCATTTCAAATGAACAATTTTTTTTGACAATCCCCTCAGTCACACACAACTTGCTTGCCACACCTTCTCCTGCCCCATTTTGCAAATGTAGATGTTGCCTATATCTTTCTGCAAATATATTCCTTTGCTTCACTCCATTTTCATGGGAAAACAACTATACTTTAATTGATCTGCCAAAAACCTCTTTACAATTCTATTTACTGAAACATTTCATAGTCTGACTTGTATTATTTGATTTTATACAGTCATGTATGAAAGATGCTACTAAAAAAGTTATCATATACACAAATCAAATTGTTCTAATCTGATGGGAAAAATCAGTTCCCTCATGTTTTCACATGGGGCACTTTTCTGGTTAACAGTCACTCTTCAATCAATGGGTGAATATTAGAAAATTAGAATTTTTGTCTAATCAAGAATTTTGCAAAAATCAAGGTCTTTGATACCAAACACAGTGCTGGTAACTACAGAAAATACTAAAATAACTAGATAGGTAGTACTGCTGTTCTTACAGTCCAAGAATTCGCAAGTCAATATGCCTTTCTTAGGCAAGAAACAACATGCATCCTCTGGTAGAATGTATTTTGGACTTGAAATTTATTTAATATATTTTGAAGTAGAAATATGGGTCCCCAGCCACCCCATTTAATTAGCATTTCTGCAGATAAAATAGTAAGACAATACAGAAAGAGAGAGAGAATTGGAAGGAAAAAATAGGTTATAACATCAAATGGTACAGAATCACTATTAAAAAGGAAAGGGAAGAGAAGAGATGACATTCATGGTAGATATTTCCAGGGCTGAATGTATCTCCCAGAGGATAATAGGGAGCTTTCATGTTTGGATTGCATACTGAACTACAGCTTTTATTTAGCAGCCACTCTAAAGAACAAGCCCACACCTCAGGCGATAACCAAAAAAAACCATGGACTGTGGGTTCTCAGCACCTTTGCAAAGAGGCCAAAGACCACTATAAAAGGCACGTGTTTTACCGACAAGTTTGAGCAGATATAATGCCGGAATTTGGGGGAACCTGAAGGAAGGCGAGGAAGAAGAAAGTGAAAGGTCTCATGGGCAGGTTTGTCTGGGGAAACAAGTGGGTGAGAAACCTAAAATGTCCACATTCTGGCTGATAAAACCTTGCCTTTCTATACCTATAGATTTGGAAAGAAGAGGCAATGTCTTTGACTGAACTCCCCACTGTGATCAGTCAGTGAAACTGCTGAAGCCTGTTATAAAACCCTAGTAACCACTCTGCCTATTAATTAGTGGCTAGATACACGGCTCCTAGAGTAAAGCCTGAAGATGAAGTGCAATTTCCCCACCTTGAAGCCTGGCTGGAGCCCACTGGAATTGGCTAGTTGCTCTGGGGCTCAGGGGTCCAAGTACTCTTCAGGGTGCAGATTTCTAAAATGGCCTAGCTGCTTCGAGACAACGGCCTGAGTGAAAAAGCCCCAGCCAAGTGCCAGGCAGAAGCAGTGCTGTAGCTAAGCCCCAGATCGGAGAGAAGGAGTCTGGCGAGCGTGTGGCCTGAATCCGCGCTGTAAATCAAGCAAAACAAATGCACCTGGGATGAGCGCGCAAGGAGCCTCCAGGCAAACAGCGGGCCCAATCCTCGGGCTCACCTCTCCCACCCAGATGCTCCGCCGCGCGCGCGCACCCGGCCCCCCCCAACGCCGGGAGCCCTCCACGGGGCTCGCCCCGCCGGCTGAAGTGTGTTTCGGAGAACAAAGTCTCACCTCAGCGCGCGCCCCGCGCCTGGCGGAGCCCCCGCCTGGCCCGATCCGGTGCCTCCTGGAACTTCCCCGACATAGCAGCCGCCGCTCGCCGCTCGCCGCCCCCGACTGGAGAAAACAAAAGGTTCAAAGCCGGGAGGGGGAGGCGGCGGCAGGGGCAGCCCGGGAGGCGCACTGCTTGCAAGCTGGGGCTGCCGCTGCCGCTTTCTGCGGACGCCGCTCCGGGCAGCCCTCCCGCGCCCCGCTCGGCGCAGCCTTCCCCATGGGCTTGGGGATGGAGCGGCCGCTGCGGCTGGGGAAACAGAGCGAACGTCCCCCAGCCGCTTCCCTGCAGGCACTGACCGGCCCGGTCTCTGAGCGCGGCGGCGGCGGCTGGGGCGGGCCCGGCCCGGGAGGGGAGGAGACTCGGCGCTCCGAGGACGTGCACCAGCGGGCCGGCCGCGCGCTTCAGCCGAGCGCCCCTCCGCCCGTGGGCGGCCGCGCCAGGTAGGCGGCAGCTCGCGCGCACCTGGCACCTGCGTGAGCGGGCGGCCCCGGGCCTCCGAGCAGGCGCGCGCGAGCGCCCGGCGGCGGCCCGCTGGACCGGAGCGGCGCTGGCGCTGCTCAGAGCCGGGCTGGACCTGCCCGCGCCAGTGCCGGAGCGGGGGCGCGTGCGAGGGAAAGTTTGCTCTGGGCACTGCCCAGGCCCGGGAGCCGCCTGTGGCCAGTTGCCCTGCTGTGGGTCACTGGGTTCCGCGGCCTGCTGGGCTCCCTAGCGAGGGAGCGCGTGGCGCGGTGACAAGTGCTGTCGGTAGCGGTGACATCTGGAGAGAGACGTCCCCAGCTGGTCCACGCGCCGGGTCGCTCACAAGCCGCTCGCTGGCCGTCCTGCCGTCCAGTCCGCGCTCTTCTCTCGGCGGCCTCTCGCACACCGCGGCTTGCAATGGCACGGCATTGCCTCCGCGGCTGCTGGGGCTGCGATCGATATCAGCTTTGTAGAACGCAGCACCTTAGCCAGGAGAAAGAGCCCATTTGGGTGAAGGCAAGGCCTGGCTAATGTGCTGATCTCGCCAAAGTGCACCTGGCCTTAGCAAATGTCATTCGCTTCCACAAACTGCTTTTCCTCGCCTGCAGACTATACACCTCAGCCTAAGGAAGCCCTGGATTGAGATTCCTTCTGAGGACGGGCTGGATTGAGACATCATGGCATTGGCTTGGTGCGCAACAGAACGTAGTAAGAAGAGCATGGAATGGATTATATTAACACTATTCAGCTGCTTGTGAATGATTGTGACTGTACTCCCCTGGGCATGCCTGTGCGTGTGTGTAATTCTCTGTTGAAATCTCTGAAAATTTTGCTTAGTGACATTTTTCACTCCTTTTGAGTGCTTAAACAGCTACATCTAGTGACTTTTCAGGGTTTGTCTGGTGACTTCCTGGTAGGTGGAGTTGAAACACTGTTTGTGTGAGGTCTGCTCCCTTTGTGGATTGAGTCCTATAGGCTGACTTTAATGACTAAAATAAGGCTTTACTGCTTTTGATTCCCCCCCAGAGCCAATACAGTCAAGAAGAAGGGGGTTGGATTCAGAACTTCTGTCTCATGCATCATCAACAGAAGTGTTAACTAAGTCTAACTTCAGAATCTTCATGCAAGGTGCATATTAATTGCCTCAGTAACAATTCGGACAAGGGATTAAGTTTAGCTTTCAATTAATGTTGTTTACTCATTTTTATTAAACTTAATACGTTTGATTCAATGCATTTCAATTGATATTATTTTCAGTTTAATTTGTGGTAAGACTAGGTGTTTCTCTATAGGAGAAGTCTCAAGACTGGAAGGATACAATGCCACTGTGAAAACCCCTCTTCTCTTTTAACGTATAAACTGAGCGTATTTGATCTCTCACTCGGAGAGAGACAAACATAAAACTCCAGAATGCCATTTTTACACAGATAAGGTGGGTGAGGTAATACCTTGTATTGAACCAACTTCTGTTGCTGAGAGACAAGCTTTCAAGCCGCATGGAGCTCTTCATAGTCAAACTGCACTTTGGCGATTACAATGACTGTAATAGGCACTCAGCGTGTCTATTTATCCAATCCCCAGTATCGGATAATAACCCAAAGTGAGAGAGAGAAGAAAATGAGGATTACAGGAAGCTTTAAATTCTTTCATATTAATTTCTTGAACACAGTACAGATGGTGGAAATTGTAACACAAAGAGGTTCAGGCCCATATTTTCAATAATAGCTACTGAATTTGTGTCTGACCTGTGTTTTTTGGGGGGTGGGGGTTTTTTTTTTTTTTTTTTTTTTTGAGGTGCTGGCACCTGTAGCTTTCAGTGGGTTGAGCTGGAGTTGTGAGTGCTGAGCATTTTTGACAATCAAGTTTGGGCATTCAGAAATGAAGGCACCCAAAATCTCTGGCTGCTTTTAAGGAATTTGACCCAAGTGACTTTTCTGAGGCCACATAGCAAATCAGTGACAGAACTAGGTCTAGAACACTAAGGAAATTGTTGCTGGTACTAAATCATACTGCTTTTCATCTAAGAAATAACATCTTACTTAATTTAAGTATATTAGCTGTAAATAACTTGCAAGAATCAAAATGAAAGAGCTGTAGTTACTAGAAAAAGTGGTTAATGGGCTCCATTTGGTTCAGAGGATGCACTTTGGAGCCAACCCGATCTGAAATGAAACATAGCTGGACAGGGAGATATTACTCCATTGAGGCTTTTGATTGTGTTTTCAATGTGGCTGGTTAAAAGCTTTAAAGGCTTTTACTTGTGTAGGAAAAATAATGTACTACTTCAATTTGAAAACCCTCAGATATTTTCAATACACACCATTTTGTGGAAAAGGCAACAATGCACGCTAAAATTAATCTTATAGAATTGTTTTGAGTGATCAAACCAACAAACCCAACCAGTTTTATTTGTAACTTCCTGCCCAAATAAGAGATGCAAGTAGTGATGGATGGATGATTTGCTATCAAAATGGAAATTAACTCCTTGAACATTCTTAAAACATCTCTTTAAAGCTTACTTTATTGACAACCTGTTATATCTTCACTGAACAAGATTATGCTATTACCAGCTAACAAGGGGATTAGCATTCGGACAGCACTGTGTGTTTATTTACTGATTTTACTGTATGCATACACAGTTTGTGCTTTTATTGAAAGACGCGTCAGTTGAATATACCTGAACAATTAACTTGCCAGGCCTGCATCGATAGTGGAGTTTCATCCCAGAGAAAAGAATACATCTTGCCTTGACCTTTATATTTTCAGTCCATCTGGATAGAATGCAGCAGTTTTCCTCTTTGCTCCCCTGAATTAATGCATCAGCTTCACTTCTCTTTCGTCTTTGTTTGAGGGAAGAGTCTTGTTACTCCATGGAGGGCTGTACATTGTTGGATCACCCTTAGAGCAACACTGCTCTCTGATGAATACAAACAGTGCACTTCAGAAGAAGGGAGCATCTTTAAACACTAATACAGCTGGTCTTCCTAATTGGGAGTTCAAAATGCCTAAGGAGACCAACTGGTAAATCATTAGTCTTTCAGAGCGTACACAAAGACTCTATTATGGCAACACTGGCTCAGGTAAACTGGCTCATCGTTGGACCAACTATGAGAAAGGAAATAGAGGAGCTCCACTTGTCTATGTAGTCAAGACCCACAGAGCTGGTCAAGAAATGCACACAAATGAGCTCTTTGCCCCCCTCATCCTTCAAGTAGCCTTCAGTGAGTTTTGAATCTTCTCCATTGAGCCCATTCTGACCACACAGAACAGCTCCAAATAATGAGAAAATGATTGTAGAGGTAAAGATACTTATGGCATAGTCGTACCTAGCCAGCGCAGGAAGAGATTAACAGCCTTACTTGGAATCAGGGCAGTAGAAAGGCCAATCCTGTAATAACTGCCCAAGATAAGATACTGAGTCTGGAGACAGGGCCCTTTGACAAACTAATGAGTAGGAAAAAGTACAAGGAAGGGTTACTCTTGGCCCACAGGTGGAGGAAAGCTTGGGTTTTTAGGCCTGTATGCCAGGAAGAACACACTGTCTCAATGAAAAGTAATTAGACGGATCTAAATGTACCTATTAGTGTCCCGGAATAAACAGGGACTTTTCTGGTCATTTTACCCCAGAAGCAAAGAGGGGGGCAGGGGAGAGTTTCCCTGACAAAAAAAGACTGTCATAAGGTGTCTACTACATGCAGGTGTCTTTGAAAATCTTTCCCATTGCCCCAGTGTTGGTATATGTCCACTAGTGGTGGGAATGCAAGCAAAGACTGGCTGTTTTTACAGTTGTTTCTTTTAGCACTGCAGGTTTAGATAACACAATGGTCAAAACACTACTGGCTGGCCCACACCAGCATTCCCACCTTTACTAGCCCCTGAGGAGCTGCAGCAGAGCTAAAGCAGTGGGGTGATTTTAGGAAATACTTCAGTGTGGACAAAATCCTGGAAACCCACTTTGTGGACTAGTATGGTAGCAAAGACTGGTCTATGTTAATGCCTGATCTATGGGAATAGGCAATTTTGAGGGTAGAGACTCATTTTAGATTTGGTTCTTTGCAGAAGGAAACCCCCAGAGTTAAAATCTTTGTTTATCCGTTACCTGGTGTAGTGTTCCAATTTTTGAGAACAGTGGGTAACCAACTAAAATGTTATTGGCCTGTCTTACTCACAGTGCATAATACAGAGTGACTAGCACAAGTACTATGTAATTTATTTCTTTGACTACAGCTGTCAGAATCCTTGAAGCAATCACTACCCACAAACATGTTACGTGAGCGTATTTGTGTTGTGTTTAGACTTTTTGAATTATTTCGCTCACCCTCACATGAATGTTTCACTCTCTGATCCATAATGTTGCTTTTTCAACCCAGCCTAAGAGGTGGCTGTGGGAGGGTGGCTTTCAGCAGCAAAAGTACTATTCTGGTAGCACTAGATTCTGCACAGACTTCCAACAATAGCACTTATTTTATTATGAAGCAATTATATAACATTAAATATTTAGAGTCCTTTATAAAGTACCATCATGTGCTAACCAGAAACAGGGCCTGAGTTTCAGTACTTGGTCTGGATCTGAACTTTTTCCCTAAAGTACAGACGTTTGGATCTGGGGGCTTTGGTTCTAGCACATCTCTAGTGCCAAGATTTTATGATGTCCACCTTCTTAATGCCTGCTTCTTCACTGTAATAGTGAATGAAACTTGAAGACCGTGAAAGACACAAACCTCCACTGCAATAATTAGGGCTCCAGTCCAGCAAAGCATATGCACAATTACATGAACTTAGTTGGGATGATTCAAGCTTAAAACTACACACATGCTTAAGTGCTTTTGCTGAATCTAGGCCTAGGACACATGCAGGTACATCACATTAACTGGAGTGAGTGAAGACAGCCTAGATGAATAAAGGTTATGTTGAAAAAACAGACGCTCTTTTTCAGTGGAAGCATATAACATCTATCTGTTAACTGATGCAGAAAACTAGTGAACTGAAGCTGAGCTTGAAATGTAGCATGAAAATGGTTTCACACCTCTCAAAGTCATCCTGTGATGTGTTCTGAAGCTGCCTCTGCTGCAATGCAAACATTCCCACATTATTTCCTCATAATTTCAGTTCTCTATCTGCCTTACTAGGGAACAAAACAGAAGTCAAGAGACAATGATCACACATTACAGGAAACCTGAGATTTAAAGAAATTGTTATTGACAAACAAATCTTTAAAAAAAAAAATCTAAACATAAGTCATGCCCAAACATTTTTAAAAATAAAGAGGATAGAACAAAAGTGGCTCTTTTGTTACTTCCCTTGCCTTTAGACCCAACAAAGATTTCCACAACAAGGATTTGTAAATGAACCCTGTTAGACGTCTCTGAAAACAGTGACACGGATGAAGACACCAGATGAGATAATATCCTGCCATATATCTGTGCACTGAAGTGAATGGGGCTTTGGCACCAATGATAGCAACCAGTAAGAAATTTGCCAACTTACCTGAGCCAGTAAGAAACTTGCCAACTACCACCCTCTCAAAAAGGCCACTCACAGTTGTTGCAGTATGGATCTGCATGCCTTTGAAGTAGGAGACATGAAAGAAATCTTGTGAATTTGTATGTTGTCCTCAGTTTATTTAATTTGGGTGAAATTCAGGGTGCCATTTGTGATATAGGAAGCCCTAAAGAGCCTGGACCTTAGCAATGTCAAAGCCCATCTTCCCTTTTATGAAAACAATGCTTGATTTTAATAGGAGTTGGGCTCCTATCTGCATCTTCAGGTGCCTGAATATGTTTAAAATCTGACCCTTTGTCTTCCTGTGTCAGTGTTTCCCAACCAGTGTGCCACGGCCATCAGGCCTGAGCAGGTGTGCCACGGAATTTCTTGAAAAACTACTTGAAGAGTTCTGAGTTGGCTCATGAATATCCATGAGTTCATTTGGAGACTACATGGTGGTGTGCCTCAACATAATTAAAAGGTATCAAGGTGTGCCATGGCAGAGAAAAGTTTGGGAACCACTGTCCTATGTGTTTGTAGAGAACCTAGTATTATAGGCTCCAGTTCTTGATCCCATAAGACAAATAACGTATGACCACTTTTTTTTGCAAACGGTTGGTATTGCTATGGCACAAGACTGACTGAGGGAAAAGCAGAGTGCTTGATAAGATTTGAAAATGCACTTTCACTCACTGAAGCAATCACAGCTTAACAATCAACATATGCTTCCTGGTACAAGCTGTGATCTATTGTGCTAATACCCTCATTAAATTCTAGTCTCACCTTTTAAAGAAAGGGATAAGTCCCTTCGAGCTTCCAAGATTCAGATAATTTTAGAGGAGCCATCTAATGGTTGTGGTAGTTCAGAGGTAGGAAGAAGAACAATAAAATATTACTTAACACTTAACTAAATAATAAAGATCTGTCAAATCCTACCCACTTTATTCAGACAAGTCTTGGTTTCACTGTTTTATTTTTACCAGTGATATAAGATAATGGGGTAAGCAGGAATAGAATTTAGATCATCCTTTTCCAAAAACACAGGCTACTACCACTTGATTTGAAGGAGCATCTCCAAGGTTTAGTTTCAGTGGGATCATTCTCAGCCTAAGAGGAACAGAATTTGGTCAATAGTTTGCAGAGCAGAAAAGCACCAAAATTGTTCCTATTTGTGGAAATGCTATTTTTCTTTGTGGTTGTAACTCAGAGAGTTGAATGGTAGAACATTCTCCATGAAGAGTTCACAGCTTCCATCCTTGGTCCTAAACAGTCACGAATCTTTGAACTTTTGGACATGCTGCAACATCCATCTGTTTTTCCCTCAGTGGATAAATAGATTGGGACCTGATGGGGAAATAAGATTTGGTGGAGAAAGTCCCATCTATTGGGTGTGTAGGGGTTGTAGTTTTTCCTAGCGGGTTTCTGCTGGTTCTGTTTTTATTGGATTGTTATTGAAAATAAAATCCAAGGCATCATATCATGTTCCGTAAACTGCAATAGATACATAAAACAAGAAAATTCTTCTGAATGATAATATTGGGAGGATATTGTAAGTCATTGAAAACAACCTTTGAAATAAACTGCCTTTTACTCTCAGCCATAGCTACAAGCAATGCAACTGTGATCCTAGAGTGTGTGTCCGTGTGTGTATTTAAATATTCACTTTTGTATATTTTTCCTGAATCTATGAAATTCCAAACAGTAAAAGCAGGCCCTAGCATTTGTTTAAGGCATGTAGTCTGCTCTCTGATATGTGCACATTGCTACCATTGGAGCAAATACACATCCAAAGTGGAGTTGTGGACTAATACAGTAAAGAATTCTCCATTATGGTTTGCAAGTGAGGAATGAACCACCATAAGCTGGAATGCTTACCTAAACCTCTGGGGATCTCTACCCAACTGCTATCAAATCTCAATGTCCTACTGCCACTGCTGTCATTTATGGCTAGAGCTCAGAGCAAAGCCATGCTGCTGGGTTCCAGTGCACTGCTCTCTGCTAATCTGCCAACATCCGTGGCTTTCTTGTTAGTTGTCCTTTTCAAGCAGTCCAACGATAAATATGTATTTGAAGTAGAAGTTTAGGTCATGGAGATTTTATTTTTTTCTGTGTCCAAATTATTTTGTCACTCATTCAGTGTAAAGTTAAGGACAACGAGCAAGAAGAATACAGAACGCTTCTGCTAGAGACCAGAAATAACCAGCCTGATTCTCCACTGCCTTGCACCTTGTATAGTCATTTACATCTCTGTGAAGTTAATGCATTGTGGGCGTACGATGCTACCATTCAGATTGTTGTTGAGAGGCGTTTATGACTGCAAGTTAAAAGGGACCTGTGACTTTAAAACAACTGCAGTAGCGGCACCATCTAATCTCAAAAGACACGCCCAGACTACTGTGACGGACACCATCCAAAATCATTAGAGGTGGACTTTGTGCCTCACCACAGAATTCAAAGAACTAAGAAAATTGCTTCCACATAATTTAATGAAATAATTGAAGCCTTCTTGCAGTCTTCACTTGGTAGAGTAAATGAAAAAACAGCGATGGAAGTATGTGATTCCCTTACACAGTTGGTTAATTCTGTTCTACATTGTGGTTTGTGTGCATGGCAAGGGCACTTATTGTGTTTGATCTGGAAATTCATGAATATTGTAATGAATTTGTCATGTGAAATGGTTGGGGGAAAGAGAGGAACAGTTAAAGGCAGGACAATATATTACTTTCAATCTGACATCAATAACCAAGTGAGAAAAAAACATTCAACATTTTCCACAGTGTTCAAGTCTCATCAACAATCTTAACCAGAATTCACACACATCCCTTCAGCATGCACTTGTAAATCTGCATTTCCTATATGGCCTCCAAAGTATTTTGGAACAAAAGACCACTGCAAGACCACTGCAAAAATGTAATCTCTTTCTAGATATCAGATGTGGGAGAGGAGCACAGAGCTACCTATAGGAGTAAGAAGTAGAAGAGAGAGGCCTTTAAAAAAATCTCATTTTGGCAAATATGTATCAAAGTCATTCATCCAAATTCCCATAGGCTTTTACCAGTTTATATGGATCAGAAATAGTAAGAACAGGCTGCTCATAGCACAGCAAGATGGAATAGATCCATGATTATATGCACGAAGACTTTAGTAAGCAGATCTTTCCAGAAATAATTTAGTTTCTTGCCTGCTAATCTAGCGCATTATTGATAGACTAATATGGATTAGTCCAATTCTCAGTAGCTCTTTTTAGATTTCAGTCTCTATGTTTTAAAAAATTTAAAAGCTGTCTTTCAAATGGGAACTTAAGTATTCTTCACTATTTTGTGGGAATGGTCTTGGAGTCTCTACATTATTGGCTGGTGAAAACTGGAAAAGTGACATTCTAATGTCTTAAAAATGAAGGAACCCACCCACAGAACTCTTAAAAAACTTCTGGAGTTTGCCACAAGCAAAATCATACCTACAGGATAAAAGCATACATAACAAAATAGGGACACCAGAAAAAAGCAACTTCCTTTGCTTTTATGCCTGGTGTCAAGAGTATTAGGAAAACTAAATTTTGGCCCTCATGCTAAAGTTGCCCTTTATCCTTCAGCAAACATTTACAAATGCCAGAGGGAGAAAACACTGTTTTCCTGGCTTAACAGAAACCTCTGCACCCTTGTTATCCAAATATTAGGCAATGCTCCACATATTCTGATGAAAGAGCAAATCAGGTAATAAAGCGGATCACTGAAACTTTGACACTCAGTTCACAAATATCCTTGAGCTAACCAAAGAAAAACAGCTAAGTGTTTACTTATAATTGCAAGACAGCATTACCGTAAATTAGGCAAACAATTCACCATCAAGTATAATTTCTTCAGGGCCCTGAATTGGTAAGTAAACATTAAAAATCAAAAAAAGTTTTTCCCCAATTCTGAGCAAAGAAGGAGGAGAAAATAGTCTATCTTGAAACATAGCTTTAAATTAGAAGACTTTAACAAGAATATAAATTTGATACATTAGTACTGGCTACAATTTTCAATTAAGTCTTAGAAGAGTTATTACCCTACTTAGGAATCAAAGGCGGTGCATGAGATTAGTTGCTGTCTGTCATTAGATGGGGGGAGCCTGACTACAAATGTTTCTTGGGGTCCTTATAGGAAGGTATTAATCAACATTCTGACAACCAAGTTTTTCCAAAGAGACTTTTCAGCTCATACACTTAGAGCTAGGTATCATGGACACACCTGAAGACATCTACATACTAAATCTAGTAGTAGGGGATAAATCTAGCCAATTGTGCAATGATGTAAATTAGTTGGGGAGAGAGGGAGTGTACATGTGATTCTGAGTCCTTCATGTGATCAACTTACATGGTGCATCAGATATGACTATGGATTGCCCCAATGCAATAGCCCTTCCACGTGAAGTATTCCCATTGAAGTCAAACGGCATTCTTAATAAATGAATCCAAAATTATCATCTCTATTCTGAAAATCTTACAATATAGATAGACAAGACAAACACAGGATGGGAGAAAGGAGGTATTCTTACATCCATTTTACGAATGGGGGAACAGAAGTACAGAAAGACAGTGATTTGCCCAAAATCACACAAGGAGCAGGTGACAGAAGCCAGAACTGAATGCAAATCTAGTGAATCCCAAGCCAGTAACTTAATTACAGGACCATGGCTTCTCTCCAAAGCTAGGGTAAAACATTCTGGGATCAACAAAGACAGAAAAAGCTAGTTCATCGTTTTATTTCTTTAGCTGCATTAGCATGGGAGGAGGGAAAAATCCCTTATTGACTGAAATTAAATAGCATTACCTTTATTACGTTTCACTTTGCTCATTAATTCTTGGCCACTCATCATCCACACAAAAGAGTAATGCTTGCTAATGAAACTTGTGAATAGGGAAAGTACACAGCCAGACAATAAGCTATTCCTATGGTATACGTTCCTGCCCCCCTTCCCCTGTGCTTTAAAAAATTGGCATTTCAGAACAACTTTCCATTAAGAAGAATATGGTGCCATTTTTTGTTTGTTTTGTAAAGCACCCAAGGAACAGCCTTCATTTGTAAAGAAATGACTTTGTAGCACTGTTCCAGTCTCATGGAAGGTGAACACTCCAGAAAAACAGTATATTAATGTGAGAGACAAGGTAGGTGAGGTAATAGTTTTTATTGGACCAACTTCTGTTGCTGAAAGGTACACCTATCTTGTCTCTCTCATACCCTGGGACCAACACAGCAACAACACCACTGAAAATAGTATATTAATGTGTAAGTCAGGCACATGCCCTCCTATGGCAATTCTTTGCTATTAAAATAAATATCCCAGGGTCAAACAATGCTGCAAACATTTTGTTGTTGTTGATGACTATAGCCTCTTCTCTTCTCCCTTGGAATAGTGCCCTACAGCCACCGTCATTTCTGAACATTTTATTCAGAGTGGGGCGAACCACAGAAAATACAGTTCTTGCAAACATAGCATCACAAATTTAGGAAAAATAAGAAGTGTCCTTTTTGAAACCATGTTTACTGACACATATCATCCATACGTAGATCTTAGGACAGCAACAGAATTGGGTTTGCTAGCCACCCTTAAGGAATCCATTTGTGTTTATAATAAATGAGAAAAGACAGCTACTAGAGCAGAGCAGACCCCAGAAAAATTGTGGAGCAGGTCCTCACGGAATCCATTGTGAGGCACTTGAAAAAGAGGAAAGTTATTGGGAACAGTCAGCATGGATTCACCAAGGGAAGTCACATCAGACCAACCTGATTGCTTTCTATGATGAGATGGCTGACTCTGTGGATAAGGGGAAAGCAGTGGACGTGATATACCTTGACTTTAGCAAAGCTTTTGCTACAACCTCCCAAAGTATTCTTATTAGCAATTTAAAGAAGTATGGGTTGGATGAAAGGACGATAAGATGGATAGAAAGCTGGCTAGATTGTCTGGCTCAAAAGATAGTGATCAATGGTTCGATGTCTAGTTGGCAGCGGAGGGCAACAAAAATGATTAGGGGGCTGAAGAACATGACTTATGAAGAGAGGCTGAGGGAACTAGGCTTGTTTAGTATGCAGAAGAAAAGAAGGAGGGGGGATCTGATAGCAGCCTTTAACTACCTGAAAGGGGGTTCCAGGGAGGATGGAACTAGGCTGTTTTCAGTGGCAGTAGATGACAGAATTAGGAGCAATGGTTTCAGGTTGCAGTGGGGGAGGTCTAGGTTGGATATTAGGAAAAAGTTTTTCACTAGGAGCGTGGTGAAGCACTGCAATGGGTCTCCTAGGGAGGTGGCGGAATCTCCATTCTTAGAAGTTTTTAAGGTGTGGTTTGACAATGCCCTGGTTTGAATGCTTTAGTTGGGGTTGGTTCTGCTTTTAGCAGGGGGTTGGACTATATGACCTCCTGAGATCCCTTTTAACCCTAATCTGTGATTCTGTGAGCAGTGGCCACTGGGAGCTTGCTAAAGCTTTAATAACAGTGTCTTTAAAAAATCATTTTTCAGATGGGAACAACAGAAACAAAAGCCTTATCTCATATAGGTGTTTGGTTTTGTTCTCTTTTGTTTGTTTTTTTTCCCTTCACTCCTTATCTAGTTTTGTTCTTGGCTTCCTTCCTTCCAACCTGTGAATAATACAAAAGGAAAAATAATAGAGTCAAAGTGGGAGATGTATGCAGTGGTGTTGTAGCCATGTTGGTCCCAGTTATTAGAGTGACAAAGTGGGTGAGGTAATATTGAACCAACTTCTGTTGGTGAGAGAGACAAACTTTCAAGCTTATACACAGCTCTTCTTCAGGTAGATGACCTGAACAAGTTACTCTGAAAAGTTACTCCCTATAAATGGCATCATGGAGTTCCTTGCCCATTATCTCTCAGTGATTCAAGATCATATGTGCTTTCTTCACAGCATAAAGATGACTTCTCTTTCTCCCAGCCCTGCCAAATCAACCTGTGAGTAGGTTTTCTTTTCTGCATATCACCACTAGCAATAAGCTCACAACAGCAGAAAATGTACCTCACCACTGAGGTCCAGCAAAGCGAGAAAGAAATGCTTCTCATTACGAGGAAGTTAGCAATCTTCCAACGAGACTGAGACAGGATATATATACTGTAAATTAGCTCTTCCTCTCCCAGAGAGTGCAGTCCTGCAAAATGCTGTACCTTCCACTCCCACAGACATGTAGGCAGCGGTCAGCACCTCACAGGGTTAAGGGTCTATGGTTTTATTCCCATAAGCCTCAGGCTAGTCAGAACTTTTGATTCCTTCCCTGAGAAAGAAGTTAGTTGTGGACAGATGAAGAAAGCTGAACAGGACATGCCATAGTTGCTACTTAAAAAGCATTTGCTCCTATGAATCTGGAAGAGTATCTACAACTAGGAGGGTCAGTGGTAGTAGAAATGAAATCCAGATTTTTCACTGGATACTATCCCTTAAGGTTTCATTTGAAGTTTCCCTATCTGGTTTCATTATGGGTACGTCTATGCTGCAGCTGGGCAGTAATTCCCAGTGTGGGTAGACATATACACCCTAGCTCTTCTCAGATTAGCACCCAAAAATAGCAGTGTGGCATGGGCGGTGTCACACTTTCTCAGGATGTTCAGGACTGTTAGTCACCTTGTTACCCCACTGCCTCCAGCAAAAGGACGATTTGCTCGTGCTTAGATGGGTGTCATTTCCCTAACACCACCAATCTATCTCCTCAGGGTTATGCTAGCTCTTTCTTTGCCTTGTAGGTTAACAATAGGTTCACCCCCAACTTCCAAGCCCCCTTGAAGCAGTCCCCTGCAGTGTCTAGCCTTTAACCGTTGGTCAGTCTCAGAAATTACCAGGTAAGCTATCTCCAAAGAACAGTGCACACACCAGTTTGTTTGATTCAACTGAGGATCAGCTCCAATATACCATCACAGCACTGAGATATATTTACAGTGAAAACAATCATAAGTTTATTATCAAAAGATAAGATTTAAGAGAGCATGAGTAAGTATAACAATGGAAACTGAAAGGGTTACATATAAGACAAAGAAGCATAACACCATTCCTAGAGTCTAAACTTAATTGTAACAGGCTAAAACCCTTTGTAGCAAGGCACTAGAGCCCGGGCCCGAGCCGGAGTGGGAGGAGCGCTCCCCGGGGCCCCGGTGGACAAACCCTGGCCCTGCAAGCCAAGCCACCCGGAAGCAGAAGGGCGGGGCCAGGAGCCTGGGGGGAAGTATAAAAGCCCAGGCAGGCAGCTCAGTCAGGAGGAAGCTGCTGACCGAGTCAGACGTGCCTCGCCGGAGGCAGCAGCCTGGGCCTGACCCCGAGCCAGCGGGCAGGCCAGGCCAAACCCCGACCGACGGGCACGGGTGGGAGAGATCCGACCCGCTGGATATAGATGACTGGGGGGAGCGAACCAAGCCCCAGGACCCACTAGGGTCACCGGGCCGAGGCAGGCCGGGGGGGCCCCCCTGGCCCCTGGAGGGGGGCAGCCCGCCCAGCCCCTGCGGGTGGGCGCCGGACCCGTGGCCCCGAGAGAGCGAGGGGACCCCGGAGGCCGGCCCCGACCTTGAGGAACTGCCGGATGCCGACAACCCCTCTTCGGCGTGGCGAGAGCCCGACCGTCTCCAGGAGACCCCCGGGCCCTGCGACTTTGAGGAGCTACCCCTGGCCGACGACCGCGAGGAGTGGCCAGACCTACCGCCTGCCGACGGGGAAGGCTTGGCCGGACTGCCCCTCACCGCCTCCACCCCGGCCCCAGGGAGTAAGACGTGGGCCCAGGTACTCCGGAGCTGGGGGGGAGGAAGTGGCCCAGGGAGGCCACAGCTTGTGGCCGAGATAGGAGCCAAGCCCATGTCAGCGTGTTGCGGGCGGATCCCCGCTGACCCAGTGGCCATTGTCTCGTGTCACTGGTAGGGCCCTGGGCTTGGACGCAGTGGAGTCGGGAGGGCCTGCGTCCCCCTCCCCCACCCCCTTTCCGTTCCCAGACTTGCCCGAGTACCCCGAGACCCGATACGAAACTGCTTGCCTGCCCGCCCTGCTAGGGGCCGGGGCAATAGACTGCTGACTCGCCCGCCCTGCCAAGGGCCGGGGCGATAAAACTGCTTGCCTGCCCGCCCTGCTAGGGGCCGGGGCAATAGACTGCTGACTCGCCCGCCCTGCTAAGGGCCGGGCGATATAAAACTGCTTGCCTGCCCGCCCTGCTAGGGGCCGGCGCAATAGACTGCTGCCTCCGTGATCAGGCACGGAGGAGCTAAGTTTCCCCAAACTAACCAGACCTTGTGCACCCGGACAGGTGCGAACGTTTACACCCTTGTATAAAGTAGTTTATCTCCCCTAAAGCAATCTCCCAGCATCTCCAGCTAGCATGGCTGAGATCTGTCTTTCATGAATGCAAAAAGCTTTTTTTTTTTTTGCAAAATCCTTTTTGCTTCCTCAGTGAAGAATAACAAGGTATCCTTTTGCCTTTTCCGTATATCCCCAATATATATATATTAAGAAATTCCATGAGGGAATGAAAGCAACTATCCAGTATGAAAAGGAAACGTCGTCTAAGTTTAGCATTGATACTGGTATGAAGCAAGGCTGCATCTTAGTGCCTACTGGCTTTGGTATGTTCTCTATTCTTAAATACACTTTCAGAAATGATCAATCTGGTGTAATAATTGAATGGAGGGTGGACAGCAGTTTATTTAACATCAGGCAATTTTAGAGCAAAAGGCATGTTCACCCAACTCACTATTCTGGATCTGCTCTTCACAGATGACACCACATTCATCTCTAATTCACCTGATGAATTGCAGATCATGATGAATAATTCTCTGATTCATGTATCAAGTTCGTATGGTAATCAGTATTAAGAAAACAGTTGTCATGTCACAGGGCACCAACATTCCACCTAAAGTCTATGTCAATAATGAAGCTATGGACAACGTAGATCACTTCTGCTATCTTGGCTAGACTTTAACCAGCTCACTTAGCTTTGATATAGAACTTGATGCGAAAATCAGCAAAGCCTCTGTTACTTTCTGCAAACTTACCTCACATGTCTGGAGCAACAAGATGCTAACCCTGAATACAAAGGTGTCTGTTTATCAGGCTTGTGTCCTCCTTTATAACTGTGAAACCTGGGTGACATACTCCAAGGAGGAGCAGAGATTGAACAGCTTCCATCTTTGCAGTCTCAGGAAAATCCTTGGAGTCACTTGGGACCAATGGATCACTAACAAGATCTTTGAAAGAACCAGCCTATAGTCTATGCAGACTATGCTGGACACTCGCAGAGTTCGCTGGCATGTGGTGTGCACGCCTCAAGATCATCTGCCGAAGGTTATGTTCTATGGCCAACTCAAGAACTACCTGCGAGGCAGAGGAAGGACAAAGATCTGATACAGCAACGAGGTCAAGCAGGATCTCAAGAAATTCAGTATTCCCATTGATATCTGGAAGAGTCCTGTCCACAACCACTCAGTCTGGAGAAGCCAGGTTAAGGATGGTGCAGTCATCACAGAGTCATCAGAAAGCCCAAGGCTGAGGCCCATACGTGAGCCAGGAAGCAGCATGTGCTCCAACTTCCATCTGGTGAGTGGACTTGTAGCCACTTGGGAAGGTCTGCCGCTTGCACATTGGGCTCTTTTCCCACACTACTTCCAAACACAACTGACTGACTGATTTTGTCGTGCTTCCTTTCATCTGTCACGATGTTGGATGGCCATACATATATCCCCAAAGTTCATTGTTTTGTCCCCAGAGTCACAATGACCCCCTATGGTTTATTCCCTGGTGCTGGCTCCATGTTGCCATCACACCCTCATATTGACATTGTATGCTAACAGACTTCCATTGTGTCGGCTTACAATGCCTATTTAACATGTGAACAAATGCAGACATATATATACTGGAAAATACGGTTTAAAGTCTGAATCAAAGCAGGGTTCACAAGCAGATTTTGATACATTCTTTATCTGGTAAAAACTTGCTTGTCAGCCCTGCTGTGATTCAAACTTTAAAACATATATTCCAGCATATATACACAACTCCTTAAATATCATCCATATATACATCCCACAATGATTATGAAGATCAGTATGACATCTGTTATCAGCGAGCTCATTTGACCGTCTTTGGGCTGTCAAACAATTTAAAAAATAATCACAGTTAATTATAGGATTAAAAAAAATCACAGTTAGTTGCAGTTTTAATCACACTATTAAACAATAATAGAATACCAATTTAAATGTATTAGAAAAACATCCAAAATATTTCTATCTTTTCAAATACATTTATTTCAATTACAACACAGAATACAAAGTACTGTAGTGCAATTTATTTACTGTGAAAGTGCAACTTACAAATGTAGAATTTTTTTTGTTTACATAACTGCACTCAAAAACAATGTAAAACTTTAGAGCCTACCAGTGGAAGCATGAAGGGGCATACGAATGTTCAGCGTATCTGGCACATAAATACTTTGCAACACTGGCTACAACAGTGCCATGCAAATACATGTTCTCACTTTCAGGTGGCATTGTAAATAAGAAGTGAGCGTTATTACCTCCAGTAAATGTAAACAAACTTGTTTGTCTTAGGCTGGGTCTATGCTGACGGCGGCAAATTCGCCACCATCATATCGATTACTCTGGATCAACTGAGCAGTCTGTATAGACATGCTCAGTTGATCCAGCAAGTGACGCAGGAAAACCACCCCCGTAAGTGGAGTAGCGCTGCGTCGAAGGGAGCACTGTTCCCTTCAACGCAGTGCAGTATGGACGCCGCACAGAGGAGACGCTGCAAAGTCGACAGGAGATATGCAAGTGATTTACGTCACTTGCGTATCTCCTGTCGACTGCCGCCGAATTGCCAAGGTAAGTGTAGACCGGGCCTTAGTGATTGGCAGAACAAGAAGTAGGACTGATGGACTTGTATGAGATGAATTGAAAAATACTATTTCTTTTTTTTTTTTATACAGTGCAAATATTTGTAATAAAAATAATAATATAAGGTGAACACTGTACACTTTGTATTCTGTGTTGTAATTGAAATCAATATATTTGCAAACGTAGCAAAACATCCACAGATATTTATAATAAATGTAAATTTGATATTGTGATTAAAACTGTGCTTAATTGGAATGCTTTAAAATCTAGTAAATTTGTTTCGTGTTAATAGAATGCATTAACTGTAATTAATTGACAGCCCAAATAAATATTATGAAAGCAATGTGCAGGGTGTAGTGAGTTTGTCAGGCCTGTAAGGAATTATACTGTTACAGAACAGTGAACCCTTTGCCACTTGGCATTGAAGGATTCCTCGGGTCACAAGCAGCTACTCAGGCTGGTTGCCTGAGTACAATCTTTCCTGACCCACTGGGTATGTATTCAGGCAGCTAGCCCAAGCCACCACCCATACTGCTGCAGTCACAATGCTATTTTTAGGTGCTAGCTCAAGCAGAGCTAAAGTGTGTATGTCTACCTGAACTCTGAGTCTCACCTCCCAGCAGCTGAGTAGATGAACCCTTAGTGGTTGGAGTCCAACAGGATTCTGACCTTATGATTAATTTGAGGTTCATTCTTGAACATTTAAATCTAACTTTCCTTCAGGTAACAGTGAAGAAGTAATGGTTTGCAGGGTTGGGCCAATGCACGGAAATGTATTTCTCAGTGTTTATGTGCAATTTTTAGTGTATTTATTTCAAAGTGGTGCCTAACAGACCATAGCATCTGAAAATGGAAAAGATCTGTTAGATAACAGAGTTCATCCCACTGCAATAGAAAATGTTTAAGTCACTGTTTGACAGAATAGTATCAGTGTGCATAAGATACAGAGCAAATGCCAGAGCAGTTTGTAGTGTACCAAACAACTACTACATCCTCCCATGTATTTCTACTCAATAGGGACAATGGGCTAGAATTCACATTAGGGTTATTGCTAGTATTCTGGTTTTTTGGAATAGTTAAAACCTCTTTTGGGCCTGTCAATTTTACAATAGTTTTAGGCTTGCAAATGACTTTCCATTCTTGTTCACAAGCTGTAATTACTACACAAGTTATTGTAGATATATTTAAAGAGCATCCCTATGCTATAACTGGATAGGAAGATTCTTCAGCACTAATCATGTTAACTGGCAAGTTTGTTGTATTAAAGAAGGTGTGTGAAGCCAACAAATATCTCCCACAACAGTGCTAAACAGAAATTCAGTGGAATTGATATAAGAAGCCTTTTTGAGAGCAATAGAGCAGCATAATTTTCTAGTCTATGGCATAACTAAGTGCACAGACTGTAAGTATATAAATGGGGAACAGAAACTGAATAATAGAGAGCTCCTCATTTGAGCAGATAAAGGTATAGCACGACCCAATGGCTGGTAGTTGAAGCTAGACAAATTCAGACTAGAAATAAGGTAAGGTGCAGACTTTTAACAAGAAAAGTAATTAGCCTTTGGAACATGTTATAGGTTGTGGTGCAGTCTCCATCACTGGGAATTCTTAAATCAAGAATGGATGTTTTTCTACAAGATATGCTCTAGTTCAGATACAAATTATTTCAGGGAAGTTCTATGGCCTGTGTTATGCAGAAGGTCAAATAAATAGTCACAATGGTCCCTTCTAATTTTATTAATCTGGGGTAAGAGAGGAATTCAAGACACTAACAAATCACTGGAAACAAAATTTATCCTGTAATAAGTAATAGAAAGTAGAAATAATTTAGTTTTCATAGAAAGATACTTTCTAGATATTTTTGTGTTTTTAATAAAAAAAAGTAACAGTTTGCATTTGTATAAAACATTTTATCCAGAGTGATCCCACAGTAATATTTAGACTGTATACAGGGATTGTGTAATTCACTATTGAAATGCAAACACTTCTGGTGTGGAAATGGGGCAGCTATCCTCTGTCAGCAGCAAAACACCATTTTCTAGATGTCGGAGTGTTAGAACTACAGAGGCATTTCAGATAGCTTAAGTGAAAATACCTATGCTGAGTGACTTCCTCTTTCCCTACATGAAAATTGCCATGAGGAACTGTCGTGCTAACAGCAGATGTTGAAGGAAACACCAATTTATGAGCTGAATGACCTCATTAGGCTTGGGAGGAGGAGGGGAGAGCAAATAAAGAAATCCATTTTAAATTATCCCAGGATACATTTTTCTGGGAGTTCAGAGAAGAAGGATGGTCAGTATTAGCTTAAGATCTGAGAGACCTTCGTTCATTTCCTGGTTCTGCTGCAGACTCTACGTGACCTGGGACAAATCACTCTGGCCCAGCTCCACAAAGGTACCAGAGTATCTAAACCCCGTCTTTAGGTCCCTACATTTCTGCAATCCACCAAATTCCCATTGAACCCTCTAAACTCACAAAGTGCCTAAGTTTTCAGGGCAAAAGTTCCCTAGGCAGCTACGTTTCTGCTTCTGGATATGTACTTGGCTGCCTCACCTTAGGCATCCAAATGCCTATCTCCCAACTAAGCCCCAGTGTGGTCCATACACCAGGGGAGATAGGCAGCAGAATGTCTCTCTCCAGAAGGTGGACTCTGATCAAGTCTGCCAGATCAAGTCACAGTCAATTCGTGGTGTCAGGACTGCCAGGCAGTCTCAGAACTAGCAGTAGCTGGGAGTATCCCTCACAAAGAATTGACACTGAGCAAACTGGAGTGGCTGATTGCATTAGGAACCTATGTGCTTACCTGGCTAGACCCTTGTTTGTGGATTGGCTAGACCTTTAGCACTGAAAGGTAAATACCTCAGATGACTCCTCACGCTCAGTGCAGTCATCATATCTGGATGGAAGAAGAGGTAGTGATGGTTTCACTAGTCACCTCACTTTTAGCTCAGTGATTAGTGCACTCACCTCAGAGGTGAGTCCCCATTTCAATTCCCCCACAGGGGAAGTAAGGAAAGGATCAAATGTCTCAGGAGAGTTTACTGACCAGTGAACAATAGGATATTCTCATGTGTTCCTCCTTCAATCTCTCCTGTTTATTTGTGTAGCTTCTTACAAGTCCATATTTATAGCAACTGAGTAACACTGCTGATAAGTATACATTTTACCCCTAGTACAGTGAAAAACAATTACCAATTTATAAATACTTAGCTAAAATTACTGGAAATTTAGTCCAAATCTGTTATCCACAACTAACGTCAGCCCAGATCTGTGTTTACTTCAAATTCATGTTAACTTTTAATCATCATTAACTGGTACAGTTTACATACAACTCTAACTACAAAACGGGATCATTTATTCATATTTCATATTTACCTAGCACACATTTTGGTGCTTTATAAATAGGGTTGACAGACTTCAATTTATTTATTTTTTTTTAATTTTGATAAATAATGATGATGTTTATTTTAAGCATTTTTCTCTATTTTCATCTATTTAAATTTTCTCAGCTGAGCAAATTGTGGGTTTTAAGCATTTTTTCCATTTTTTTAAATTTAAATTTTCACACTTGTGGGAAATTATGGGGAGGGTTAGACAATAATTATTTAACTATAGTGAATGTTGAGATTCAAAAAGTTAATTTTTATAGCCATTAACACACAAATTGTCAACATGTCAAAATATATAAAATATACAAAGTCAATATCCTTAAATCAAACTGTAACAAGTTCTGAAGTGGCATTTTTCCTACTTTGCCTATCTGTAAATTTTGATTATCATCAATGGAAATTTTTTCATTGGTTTGTAGCTGATAAAATCAATATTTATCAATAAAAATCTATTCCTTCCAAGCCTGTATAAGTAACTGTAGGCAGTTCTACAACTATTAATTGGCTCACAGGGAAGAGGGACACTTAGTGAGCCATCACCAACATCGCTTCAGTACATTCCTTTTTCTTGGAAATCTCTTCCAGCACTCTACTTCTTCATTCCTACTTGGATTCTCATAAGATCACAGCTCAAAATGATATAGCTACTTTATCCAACATTCTCATATTTTATATTTATTAGACATTCAACATTTCGGTAAAAATACTGATCCAGGTGTTTGTGCACTACAGAAATTTTTTTTAAAATATATGTTCTGCTATGATAATTATCCCTTCTGCACTGTAATTTCCTTCACACAACCCAAAAATTGATTTATTCTCCAGGCATCCTTTGTTGTGGAATTAAATGTGTAATGGTTACAATAGAGTTATTTCAAACAGATAATTTAAACAATTACAAAAGTGTCTTTGTGTCCTCACAGTTCATGAGCACAATTAAACTGTTAACATTTACTTACTACAAAGTTATGACAGCTATTTCCTATTTTAAATAAAAGGGGGGGGAAACCCTCAGGACAGGGACCATCTGTTACAACACATTTGCACAGCAGTGGCACAATGAGACCCTGATCTTGTTGGCACTTTAGGACAAATCCTAATACAAAATTAAATAATGTCCATGCAACCCTACTGACTTAGTGAAAGAATTTCAAAATTTAGTACAATGTGTATAGCCATATGGGAAGCCCCATATACTCCATGAATCTACAATCATGGAATCTACCACTTGCCACATAACTGCTCCATGATCTAACTTTTCACAACCTTATACTTGTGAAGACAATCTTGTAAATGTGATCCAAACATATACCAGTGGACTGTTGTCTCATTGACGCTTCAGACAGCCTGAAATAGTAATAGCTCTGAAAGGCATGAATGACTTCATTTATGGCAAATGTGTGTTAATTCTGAAGCCTAATAACATTGACTGAAACGTTGACACTATTAACTGTTTCATCAATATAAATATCTAGCATCTGTACTTATCCCAGTCTCAGAATGGCTATATTGCTTCTTCAGGTGTGCAATTTAATTTCTAAAATCCAGATTCTGCCACCCCTGCTCGCAGGGAATATTATCATATTCTGAGAAAAGTTGCTGTGACCCTAGGTACCCCTGTGTTCTCACCCTACACACTATTGCAATGTTATTTGTATAAAATATGCCTTATAAGGCATTATTTGAAAACTAACACCACATTGGTCAGTAAAATCATTGTAAATGGATGTGACAATGCTGTGCGTAGAATTATGGATACTCACTGACAATGTGCTCTAAAGTCTGTGACTAAACCAGCCATGTCAGGGGAAACTGATGAACAGTTTTTTTCCAGACAAATAAAAGAGGCCAACACCTCTTTGACCAGAAGTGGTCAAATTCAATGGGCTATTCATTTGTCTCAAAGGTTGCCGGAAGGGAACATTTACATTGAAAAACTGCAGCAGGAAGCATCACCTGCCTATACTCCAGGGGACACCTTAATCAAGATGGAGTCAGCCCCCCTGAAGGATACAGGAGCCTGAACCCGAGGGGATCAATTTAACCTGAAACAAAAGCAGATTTTGAGATATAAGGAGACACAGAAAGACTCTGGATTATCCTTCATCTGAAGAGACAAGGAAAACTAGCATCATGGATTCTGTGGGGAATCATGGCTAAGAGTTAACCAGCTGGTGCTGAGTAAGGAAGCTTAGTGAGGAAACTACCTTGAACAAAGAAGTTCGTTTGTTATGATCTTGGCCATTAGAAAATGTATTTTACTTTTATTTGTTTGTAACCATTTCTATCTTTATTCCTTCTAACTGGTATCAGTTAACCTATATCTTTTGTTAATAAACTTGTTTTATTTTTACTATAAAGCTACTCAGTGCTGTGTTTGAAGGGAGCGTGTTTAATAAGCTGTAATGTACTCTTTAAAAGAGCATTGAATTAATATCTTCTGTGAATGTACAGTAACAAGTGCTATGCATTGCAGACAGACATCTCTGAGAAACTTGGGGGCTGGAGTTCATGGATTGTTACTTGCGAGGCATGGTTTGGGCTGTGAGATCCTTGAGGAGTTTGTTGGTGAGGAAGACAGATTGGTGTGGCAGGGAGCTGATGCACAGTCCAATCTCCAGCAAAACTCACTCTTGCTGAGGCAGAGAAGTAGTACAGTGGCTCGCAGCTCTGCCCCCACCAGCAGCATGTTACAATTACATTGGAACTAATACAGCTATTTGGGGAACAAAGTACTAATTGGAGTGATTATATGTGGCAGAATTTGGTCAAAGAAAATAACACAAGGGGCTTTTGTAATGACGTTATTCACCCTCATATTTCATACATTATAAATCTTTTTTCCCCAAATGAAGCTTTTGCAGAATTTCCCAGCAGAGTAACACAGAATCCAGGGGTTTTGTCACAAAAAGTTAAACCCATCTTGAGAGCACAATGGGGCCTTTCTAAAGGGCAAAGTTTGTCAAGACCACCCAAATCAGCCTTAAATTTGCTTATGCCATTTTGCAGTTGTTCATGGGTTCAAACTCAAAGATTTTTTACATCTCTTCAAAAATTAACATAATGGATCCAAGATCTGTTAAAATCTGCAAAGCAAATATTGTATTTGAAAGGTATCAGTCATTACACTATTTTAAAAGGAGACCATTTCCACATTTTTGGCTTTTTCACCACATCAGTCTTTATGCAGTGTTCTGCCTTTTTGGCAGTTGGTTGAGATTCTGAATCAGGGTTGCTGGAAGTTTCAGGCAATTTCTTCTAGTCTGCAAGCCAATTGTAGCTTGCTGGTGATTAGAAGATACTGTCAAGCACTAAATCGGAAATGCACAATCCGTCAGCTTTCACAGTGAGTCATCACCTGCAATTTTCAAAAGACTCAGCACATACCACTCAGCTCTCTTCAATAAATTCCTTTGGGGGGGGAAATCCAAGAAGATTCTGTGCCTGTGAAAGTAGAAAACATGTAAATAATCACGTCATGACAGTGTTTCCACGTATGTTAGTTTGCAATTTTTTAAAGCCATCTAAAGAGATTTAAGTAATGAATATAAAATTAAGCTTAATTGTTTCTTTTCTGAGAGGGCACTGTGTCTGCATGGAAACCATGGTAACTAGGATGGCATATGCTGGTACCTTGTTCCTGAGTGATAACATTGCATATAGAGTAGGTTTTGTGCCTAGCAACAAAGCCTTGCCAACTGAGTTTTTAAATAGCCCTTTCCTCCTCTCCCAAGCCTTTCTTGTCCCATATACATATGCACAATCTTGACACCCTTATCTTCACTAAAGCACCTCCTAAGCATGCAATAAACAGCATAAAATACACTTTCACACAAAAGACAGCGATGTATTCACATGCCCATAGCTTTGAGAGTACAAAGCTCAAGTCCCCTTCCCTGCAGAGTTGTTGTGAAGCATGACTCATCCTTGACCAACATATTGGATGTTCACTTTAATTAGGATATGTACTTCAAAAGATTGCTGCAGACATTTGCTGCTAATGGCAAATTACTCCCTGTCACATAACTGGGAGTAAAAATGACTTCAGTACATTATGTTGTACATTTAAGTCATTTTAGGACAACATGTAAACAAAAATTAATTAGGGAAATGCACTAACTTTTATCTATGCTGGCTACCACGTACATCATGTTGGCACAAAAAGTGCAAATGAAGCAAATTGCACCACTGAATGCTTATTACGTATTTTCTAAACATTGAATAATTATACATACAAATCTCCAAAATCCAGTAGCTTAGACAAATTGAGATGAGGATCCAATTTGCATGTATAACCTTGGTGGATAAGAGATGAACAAAGGAGTACAGCTCTCTTACTGTTAATGATGCAAACTAAAAAGCTGACTTTAAACTCTCATACAGATCCCTTGTTCTGTACAGCCAAGTGAGAAACATGAGCAATGCATGTCACACTTTTGTATCACTCACTCAGAGTCTAACAAGCTATCACATATACATAATGGAGCTACAACCTGGTAGCTGAAATGTCAGCAGAAAATAATCCACTCTTAGGGAACTGGTGAGTGAACAATTAAAAAGATTATATCTATTCCCACAGGTTGCACAGGACACATGATACAGGTAAACCCTTACCCTAGTTCAATGGAGTTAGAATGTTAATGTTCATAATTTATTATTGCTATGTGTGAAAGTGTGATGGACTCTGGGATAGATGTTCTGGGCAATCCACATCATGCTATGAAGGCAGAGGAGGGTCAGCAGCTAGGGTGCACGGAGAATTTGTATTCTGCTGCCTACCCACTGAAAGGCAGGAAGGGGCACTAGCCACCTCCCCCCCCCCAAAAAAAGACGATGTACAACAACCCATCAAAGTCAGGAGTGAGTGGGCAAAAGTAGCTATTGGGCAAGGGCAGCCTAAAGAGGTTTTGGAATTCAAAGGGTTTAATTAAGGCCTGAATAATCATCCAGTCTTTAGTATGATTACCCAAACTGGTTAATTTGAGGTTCGCTGAACACATTCAGGGACAAACCTTTCAAAGCACCTTGATGTATAACCAAATCACCCAGTTAGCCACTGATTTATTCAGTCATTCTCCCTCTCTCACTTGTGGTGTGCAAAGCTAAATGAACATTTCAAGCTGTCATCTCACTTTTAAAAGGGGGTCAAGATGTCACATCTGTATAATAATGCTCTCTGCTGGCTGCGCCACATTTAAGATGACTTTTTTCCAATCTGAAGACAGGTTTTTGCTATGTTGTACCAATAAAGTTAGTTCTTGCTATGCTGCAGAAGATTGAAATCTCCATTACAATGCATAGGCTCAGTTGCTTGCATTGCAACAGGGAATTCTTTTAAGCAGTTTCAGGGGATATTTTGTCAAATAAAATTCATAATTATTTATATATGTAATATACATATACAATGACAGACGTGTCCCAGTTAACACAAAAGTGCCTTAAATGCATACAGAGGAGAACATTTTGAATAAGATTTGGACACAATCAATGCCAAATCCAGGAAGATTCCAGTGTTTATCCACTGTGTGTGAAAATAATGTGACAACTTTGCTTTAGACTCAGCCATTATTACTCCACCAGCATTTTTCCTGAAAGTAAGGTTAATGTGTAGCCAGTACAAACTAAAGCTAATGTTTTCCTAATTCATTTCTCTTGATCTGATCCAAGAATGACTCACTACCATTTGAATTTGCTCAGGACCCTGGAAACAAAGTTATTGAGGGAAACATTGGTTTCAGTTAGTGTAAACAGCAGCAAACATTCAATTTTTTTAATTGGCTGAGATAGTTTTCACTGCTGATTATGGATAAAACATAAATATATGTGACAAGACAGGGCTTGTCTTTTAGTGGCTAAACAACTCCCAATCTAGTTTTGCCAACTGAAAAGTTGCACTCTAAAAAAATGTGTCTTCTTAATTTGGGGTGGCTAACCCACATTAGTTAATTTGGTTTAGCTGTTTAGCTGCTTGAGTTCATCCCCATGCTCTCTATAAGCTTTAACTCAAGCTGCTTTTAAAGTTAAAAGCCAAGTTGCCATGCCTTCACTGCAATTTTAACCTGAGTTAAGACTACACTTGTTTTTTTGCAATGTAGATATATCCTTAGAGTCAAGAGTGGGCCTGCCTGCCAGAAAACAATGCTGATATCAGTAACTGGGTACATGATGGGAGCGTGGCAAGTTAAAATGGACCCCACTTCATAATTGCTGTGAAGCACCCATCTCAACCGGGCAGCACAGGAGACCAAAGCCTGAAGAATCTATAGCTGAAGCAAGAGTTTAATGTGGATTCATTTTAGGGGTTTAAATTGAAATACAGCCATGAAAGTAGAGATCAGCCCAAACTGGAATCTCAGATCCATAGCACCACGAGTTGATTATGAATCCTTTATACTCCTTTGGAGATCTTAGGCCATATAGCCCCACAGGACAGTCCCTCAGATAGTTTCCAGTATCATACAAATATCCCAGATCATGGCATTGCAGAAGGGAGTAGGATAGCTAGGACTGTGACAGTCTATCCTTGCAAAGAGTGAATGGAATAATAAATTAACCTGTGCATGAAGTCTCAGGACGTCTCTGGAGCAGCAACAGGGCCTTCAGTAAGAAATCATTCACTGTTAGGCTGCCACAAAGCAAATGGGAAGAAAAGAGAGAGCTGATATGAGGCTCTAGGGCAGCTTTGAAAAGGGAACTTCCTGGTGACCAAATGTCTGAAAGCCCCACTTGGCAGGTTGCAGAGCTGTAGAAGCTGCCCAGTTGAAGACTGAGGTGATGTAGAGGAAGGAGCTCCTGCATCTAGGGTCTAGAGTTGCCAGAGAGTAATGAACAAGGTAAAGGGAGACAGGAATCCAATTTTAAAAGAAGCCTAGGCCATATATTGTGTGATACTATTGTGTGTGCATGCACTGGGTGCACCAATAAACCATGTTAGTGTCAGGATCGGGATCTGCAGCAAAGTCAGTTTCCAGGCAACTTAGCGACAGCAAAATCTTGATTGACAACACGGCCTGATTGGTGGGAAAAGTTGTACAGGGGTATTTTAGCAACCAGCCAGGTGTCCAAGCCTTTGTCAATTCCTGGGATGGACTATCAGTTACTCAGCTTGCTGCTTTTAGCCATTTTCAGGCCTTTGCAGGAACTTAACATAACTAGACAAACTGGGAGAGCAGGGTAGACAGTGAACATGTGAAGTGAGCCTGGCTCGATGCATTCTCGCTCTCTGAATATGCTGGGGTGAATGTTTGTGGAAAACAGGAAGTCTGGATCTATTGTAGAATTGTCGATATGGGGAAATTTAGCTATCAGTCTAACAGCTTAAGACTGTTTGCTTAACAATATTTTTTCAGTGACATGTCTCTGTAACTCCTGCTTCCGCCCAGTGATTAATTTCTTTGGTTAGCTATGTTAGGGGTTCCCAATCTTTTTGAGTGAAAGCCTCACTAGTTATCGCTAGGTAAAACTTGTACTCCCTCTCCCTCCCCCCCGCCCATCTTGCCTCCTTCACCAGCCACAAACACATATAACCCCTATAGACACATCTAATGATAATATAGCAATGCTAAATTACATAAATAATAATTATAATAAATTACCTGAATAAGAAGCTACGCCTACCCTGGCCCAGCTGCCACCGCATGCCCCGTGTGGCCCTGCCTCTTCCTATCCCTAATGAACTGAGAGTAATGGAGACAGGCCCTAGTGGGTTGGCCATGACTGCTCCAGGCCCCCACTGGTTTGGGGCTGCTCCTCTCCAGTCAGGTTCCCTCAGGAGGGTCTGCTCCTCCACTCTGGCCCGTGCGGAGCTCAAGGCTGCTGCAACCGATGCAAAGCTTGGGTGGCTAAATGACTTCAATATTACTGAAGCCTCATGGCACCCCTGTAATCTTTGTCACCTCTCCTCCCTTCCCTCCCCCACCCCAGGGGCCCCACACCCCAGGTTGGGAACCGTTGACCTATGTAACATTCTTTTCATTGACATGCCTCTGTAACTTTGGGGTATAAGAGGGAGGTAGCAAGTCTGAGTCAGGAGGATTGCTTCGTGGACACATTTAAAAGATCTTCAGGCATCTACAGAAGGACTGGCCATCCGGAAATCTGTGACTCAGACTTGTGGGGTAACTGTCAAGTTTTGGGGTACTCTAAACACATATTGCATTTGTATTTGCTTAAGACTAATAAATGGAGACTACCAGTAAAAGTGATTCTGATGGGAATTGCGGGAGAGCAATAAAGTAGAGCTTTATGTTAAAATCACTTGGTTTTGACTTGTCGGTATCAGCCATATAGCAGGCAGAGATACAGCTTTCCTTTGGTTCATTTCCTGATACTGACTTGCAGAGACTGAAAGTTACTGGGTCAAGGAACCCTGGGTAACAGAGTCAGCAGACCAGCTCTTTAAGCACAGTGGCAGCAGCAGCAATTTTGTTGCTGCTCACAGCCTTTGCCTGTGGTTGTGATACCTCCTGCATGTGCTTTGTTCCCGCCTTGCTCCTGCCTTAGACTCAGTCCCAGGGCTGGATTTAGGGGCGGATGACCCAGGTGACCATCTGGAGTGCCAGGCTTGGGGAGCGCTTAGCTCAGGGTGCTGTTTTTGTTGTTAGTGACAAAAGGGAAAATAGAATGTTTGAAGTGAAATATCCAGATGTGGATTCATTTTTCAGTAACCTCCTAGAATGTTCTGGACCTTTGTAGAATCTCATGGAACCTTCCATACTTTCTGAGAACTACATTTTCCTTGAAGCCCCTAGAATGTTGTCAACCATGCCCTCGCAGGTATATAAATGGTGGGGCGTCGCCAGTCTGTCAGTGAGATATATGAACAAACTGAAGTGAAGTGACAGCCCAGCTGCGTTATTGTGAACCTTGTTTTACCGTGTAACTGTGAATGTGTAGTTCTGTTTTAAGACTTGAAGAGTGTAAGTAGCGACTAATAAAGGACATATTTAATGAGATGTCAGAGATATCTATCGAACCCTTATCGATGCAACAATATAAAAGAAATACTATTACTTCTTTTGCCATGCATTAACACATAATGTTTGATGACTTTCTAAGACTGTGGAACAAAGACTTTTGTTCTCCCTCATACTGTTTTCCCCCACAGAAAATAAAACATGCTCCTGAAGAAGTATTCAGGAGCTCAGTTTAGGAAGCGAAAAGCTCTGTTGTAATCTAGTTTGCAGCAGGGGGCAAATTTGATGGGCAAATATCTGAAACAGAATAACATAGACAGGGCTTTATTTAGTAGCGATTGTCCCAGTGCAGAAGAAATTGAGGCGCAAATGGTGGAAGTCCTTTTAAACTAGAGGACTAGGGTTCACATTCTAAATTTAACTCTAATACTGTAACTCTCTTTAATACTGCTCCACCCAATGTTGGAGTGAAAAAGATTTCAATTTCTTCATGTTAATACATTTCAGTTATTCTTAAAATTAAAATTTCTATAAGCTTAGAGGAAACAAATTTATTTTAATTGCTTATATACATGGCATGAATAAATACAGATTTATAGATCTTAGTGTGCAAATTTATCGTCTTATACGATAGGGACAAATCATGCATGCAAATTGTGCATCAATGTCATGAAATGGGCTAGAAATGCAATAAAAAATAAGGTATTCAAAAGTTTAACATCTGAGGGTGGGTGCCAAACATACTCCTCACCTATGGTACCATTTGGTCTAGGGCTGGCCCTTCCCAACCCTGTTCCTGTTTCAGAACTAGCCTTGCCTCCTGACTCTGGCTCTGGTCCTGGGTTCCTAGTTCTGGCTACCAACTCCTGCTCTAACCACTAGGTATGACTCCTGCTCCAAACACTATGTACAACTGCCCACATTCTGGTCTCTGACAGTTTGCACAGCCTCCAAACTCACAAACAATAAGGGAACTAGAGCTTGCTCGCCATATCAGATCCTACAAAGGCCAATATCTCTCTGGCAGAAATAGTGGGAGCCCAACAGATCTTGCAGACCTAGGTGCCACCGTGCAGGCACACAATGCAGACCTGCCATCTTAAGCCACACTGCTTTAGCTCCAGCCTTCATTTCCTGTGAGCCCAAGCTCCCTCTGCCTGACATATTTAATTTCGTGGTTTCCTAAATCAGTCTTGGCTCCTATTATTTCTGCTACGCCTGCAGTTGCTTACTGGAGAGGTTTTGGCTTCGGTATCTCCACTCCTGGAAAAATCAAGTCTGCTTATGGGACAATTTGAGGATTTATTTTGAGCTATAGGGGTGTTCTTTGATGACCTGAGTCACAAGTATATGGCTGAAGCCATGCTTCCGGTGCTGGGGCAGGGACATTGTCCAGTTGCTAAATATGCAGCAGAGTTCCAATGCATGGTAGTAGACACCACGTGGGACAAGACTGCTCAGTGATATCACTTCTAGTTCAGCCTAAACAATGATATTGAAGATCAACCAACAAAAGTGGGATCCTCATCTGGCCTTATCAACCTATGCAGCATGATCGAGGACCACCTGACCAAATGATACCAAGAAAAAAAGTGGCTCTTCTGGCTGGCTCCATCCTTCTCCATCATCAGTCCCCTCTCTATCAACCAAACTTGTGCAAGTTGATCAGGTTGAGCTCCACCTCTCCAATATGGAGAAGAATCAGTGATGGACACTGGGCTTATGCCTGTCTTGCAGGGAACCAAGACACTTTGCATCAAGCTGTCTGACAAGGTTCAATCTGTGCCTAAGTCTCAGCCCCTGACATGGGAGTCTGGGTAGGTTGGCACCCTTCCCCTCTCTGCAGCAGGCTGCCCCAGTGCTTGTGCACTAGTACACTGGTGATGGCCAATCAATATCCAACACATTGTCAACTCCCTCTCCAGCTCAGGAACCATGCAATGCTCAATACTACCCTAGAGGCACTGGTGGATTTGGATGCCTCAGACTATTTCATGGATCTGGAGCTTGCCCAAGCATACAAGATTTGCACCCAGCACAAGGACTTCACCAGGTGGAGTCCATAGATAGGTCACCCCTTTCATCAGGGTCAATTAGCCAGCAAATGGCTCCTTTAGAGATAACTACCCTTTGAGGCCACCAAGAAACCCTCCATTTTTAATAATTCATGCACTGCATTCATCAGCTGTTCTTGGCATCCCCTGGCTCATTGCCTATGACCCACATACCTGTGGCACTCCCCATTTTGCCAACAATCATGTTTCCCAAAAGCTGACCCAGGACCAGCAACTCTTTGCTGCTTACTTGGTCCTCTAAAATTCAGAAACATGAAGAAGTAATTCATTCAGGACTCCAGTAACTCCCACAACCCCCCAACAACCATAAGGATTCATGTTAAATATCAGCACTATGGCAACGTATTTGATAAAAGAGGCTGACTCCATACCGCCTCATCGCAGCTATGATTGCTCCTTTAACCTCCAGCCAGGCACACAGGCCCCCTATGGGTGCATTTACTTGCTTTCCAAATCCTAACTATAGGCACTCTGGAGTTATCACAAGGAAAACCCGCAGAAGGGTGGATTCATTCACACCGCCATGTCCCCAGCAGGGGGACATGACAAAGAAAGAAGCTCCCTCTGGCCTGGTGTGGACTACTGAGCTCTGAACAAAGTTACATTCCAAATTGGTACCTCTGAATGCTTATTTATGCACTGTCTGAAAGGCTTCATTCTGTCAAGGTCTTCACACAACAGGAACTCCAAGGAGCTTATAACCTGGTGCAGATCTGGGAAAGAGGTGATTGGAAGACCACATTCAGTGCCAGGCATGGCCTTTTAGAATAATTGGTTATACCAGTTGAGTTGTGTAACACCCTGGCGACCTTCCAGCATTTCACATAGAACATCTTTAGGGACATGCTTGACCAATTTGCCCTAATTTACTTGGACGACAACTTTTTTTTCTCTGAAAGTCGGACCCTCCGTAACTATCACGTGTGCACTGACTAGGAAAGGCTATGTCAAAACCACCTCTATGAAAAGCTCAAGAAATTCTTTGATAAGGACACAATGGAACTTTTGGAATATATTGTCTCTCCTGAGGGACTCATCATAGACTCTCATAAGGTGGTAGCAATATTTGATTGGGCTACCCACAAGGACATATGCAGAGATTCCTGGGGTTCATCAATTTCTACAGGTGATTGTTAAAAGATTTTCTATCCTGGTTGTACTCATAATGGCATGCTTGAAAAATGGGACCCAGTTTGCCTGGTCCACTGAGGCTCAGTTAGCCTTTAATTGACTGAAAAGGGCATTCACCTCAGCACCCATCCTGATTCACCCAAATCCCACTAAATCATTTACGATCAAAGACAACACCTCAGATCAGTGCAATTTGATCTCAATAGGTAGCCCTCCAACTCCATGACATCCCTTTTGTTCTCTGAGGCTAACCCTGGCAGAAAAAAATTACGATATTTGGGACAAAGAACTGGCTATCAAGTTGGTTTAGAGGAGTAGCGCCACCTTCTAGAAGGAGCCTGATGCCTGGTCCAAGTCCTGATGGACCACAAGAACCTGGAATACTGACTGACTCCTAGATGCCTTAATCAATGGGTCCCTCTTTTTTGCTTCTTTTGATTTTGTGATAACCTAACACCCAGGGACAAGAAATGGGCAGGCAGATGTGCTATCCTGCAAAAGTGAACGTCATGATCCTGATAAAGAGCCCTCTGCTACCATGCTCAACAGGATGATTGACGGCAGTTTGATGTCCTCCATCCACTCCTGCTCCTTGACAAACCATTTGCAATCCAGATTCACCAGACCCTGAATGATGAGGGTACCTGACCCAATTCCAAGTCTTGATTACAGAACAGCCTTTTCTATTGCAAGGGTTGAATTTATGTTTCAGAGGGACAACATGAGCTTTTGGTATTGAAACTATGCCATTATCCACCACTTGCGGATCCATTTTGGCAGAGAGAGTCAATCAACTCTTGGAGCAGTATTTTTGCTGCTTTCTGAATTACCACCAAGACAACTGGCTTCCCCTGCTGTGCTATGCTGAATTCACATATAACAATGCAATCAAAATCTTGACCCAACAAAGCCCATTCTTTGCAAACTATGGCTTTTACCCAGACTTCCCTACAAGTTCCCCAGTTTCAGCCACTGCAGATTTAGCCTCCCATCTTTGCCAGGTGCACTGGGAGCTCAAAGAAGTCTTGCAGCCTGCCAAAGAAACCTATAAACACCATGTGGACCAAGGCCATCAGGCCACCCCCAGAGACAAGATTTGGCTCTCTGCCCAGAACCTTAAATCGAGCTGCCCATCTGCCAAAATAAATTACGCATCTCACTTTTAAAGCTGAGAACCCGTATCCAAACCACTCTAACTTATCATTACTACCAACAGCAGTCCAAGGGCAGGGGGAGTACTTCGGCCACCAAATCCTCAACTCTCAGCAAATTAGGGGAAGGCCACGGTTCAGATGAATGGTCTTGGGAACCAGGAGAGAACCACATGCCCTGGACCTATTGTGAGATTCTATCAGAAGTACCTAGAGCAGGGGTCGGGAACCTATGGCTCGCGAGCCAGATGTGGCTCTTTTGATGGCTGCATCTGGCTCGCAGACAAATCTTTAATAAAAAAAATAATAACATTAAAAATATAAAACATTCTCATGTACAGTGATCCCTCACTTATCGCGGGTATTAGGTTCCTAGACCCCCGCGATAGGTGAAAATCCGCGAAGTAGGAACTGCTCTCCACAGTGAAATTGACTCTGCCTTGTCAATTTCACTGCAGAGCAGGACACACTCTCCCCAGTGAAATTGACACTGCCTTGTTAATTTCACTGGGGAGGAGGACACACTCTCTGCAGTGAAATTGACACTGCCTTGTCTGTAAATGCACACATTTACTTGTATTTAGTTTTAAACATATTGTATGGCTCTCACGGAATTACATTTTAAAATATGTGGCGTTCATGGCTCTCTCAGCCAAAAAGGTTCCCGACCCCTGACCTAGAGAAACTGAGCCCCCAGGGCTTAGGAGGTGCTCTGGAGTAGTGGGGAGGGGTGTTGTCAGGAATCAGGGCCTACAACAGAGGCAGTCTTTCTGCAGCCCAACTAGCACAGCTAGCCTGTAGCAGGCTGCTTAATTGGCTACACTGCCTGATTGGTGGGAAAAGTCAGCAGACCAACTCTTCAGCCCAGCAGCAGTTCAGTGACTGGGGTAGCTCCTGTGCCTGCTTGTTCCTAGTCTTACTGCTGCCTTGTTCTAGCCTTGGTCCCCAACCTGCTCCCATCTTAGACCCAGCCTTGCCTCTGCTTCGCCTCACTCCAGGTAACCTGGCTCTGGCCATCAACTCCGATTCCTGACTCTTGCTCTGACCTTTGGCTTCTGGGCTCCTATTCCTTACTAGTGACTCCGGTTCCAACCACTTGGCAGCACAGCTGCCCTTGTTCAGGAATTTGACCATTTCTTTGTGAGCAATATATCTTAAGGCTCTTTGAAATCAAGACACACAAGCCCTTCACCCATTATAGATCAGTGTTCATGGTTTGTAATTTAGCAATACAAATTACTCCTCGTTAGAAGGTAGTCTATAAGTCACTAGGCTAGGACTGAGTTTATTAGCACCACTTATATTTTAAAAATGTGCTCACATGATCAGAGGAATAACATGTTTTGTCAGAAAATTATCATCATGCCTCCCACTACCCAAAAAAGCTTCACAGTATTTCCATTCTTACTCCTATGGAAGTGTTTGCAGGATCAAGGGCTAACATTTTATCCTAAACCCACCCCAGTAGTAGGAATTATAGTACTGTGCTGGCAAGAGGTGCCAACTTACCACCACCCTATATCCACAGAACAATTACCAGCTACAACAGGGCAAGCTTTCCGTATTACTCTCTCACTACTCCACAGTCCTGGCCTGGAGGCACAATCTCTCTCTATTCCCATTCCATATATGTCCTCCCTATGGAGATTAGAACAAGAGAACTACTGATTATTAAGGGCTTACTGAGACTAGGAAAGTTTTCACTCATCAGTGCAGCTACAAGAGTAAGTCCCCTTTTGTACATACCGCACTAGCAACATCAGTGTACCTACACAGGTACAAAAAACCAAGTAGAGATAGAGTCTAATGTTAACTGTGTGCTGGTTTTGCCCTGGAGATACCTGTCCTGTAGGACTTACAGTGCAGCTGAAGAATCATGTCATGTATGATGCTAAACCTCTCTCAGAAGTTCACAGGCTCACAGCTTTTCATTCCTATCCACCTGAGCCTGATTTGAACCATTATCATCAAGGTAAACATCTCCACATGTCACTAACACTTCACTGGGCTATCAAGTCCCAGAGGAGAGCTCTCGTAAACAATAGTTAAAAGCTATTTGGTATATACTGCTACAGGAGTTGATCTCAAGGTAAAGATTATGGCCCAAACTGTCAAAGGGGCATAAGCAAAAGTGTGACAGTTGTGCACACACTTTTGGCCATATCCAATGTAGCCACGCCCCCATGTGTACTAGAGGACTGATGTGCATTTTTGTGTGGGGCCTTTGAAAATTTGGCCCCACTTGGGCCCTTTTGGGATACAGGTACAAAACAGTGCTCACTCACTTTCATATTACATCAAGGTTCAACAGTGTCTTTAAAAAGCTTCATAATGCTTCAAGGCTGATCTAAGAGTGCCTGAATTCTAACTTTTCCAAAACGTTTTCTCCCCCCTTTCGTTTTTAAAAAAGTAACAGCTAAAAATCTGTCGAATCAGCAATCAGAGGTGATTAATTCCTTTCATGAGGTGTTCCCCTATAATGTAAGCCTCTTGCAAACCCTATTACATGGAAATGTTACAGAAGAGAGATTACTATGAGGCAATGATGTTGCATACAATTTTCTAAATTACTGTTAATAAAAATGTGCACTTATAAATAATCTGAACTACAGATTCTCATTGTCTTTTTTTTTTGTCCTTCTCCCAGCTCCCCAGCTGTGCGCCAAAAAGGTGCTTCACAAAAAATGACTTCCTCCAATTGTAACATAACAGGGCAGAAGATGAATATGTGAAAAGCATGTCCAACAAAGCTCAAGATTAATTTAATATATTATCGTTTTTTATTCACAAATTTGCCTGCAACAGATCTTAGAAAACCAACATTATCCTGCAAGGAACAGAGGAACATACATGTTTAAAACTATTACTTCTAATGCCTAATCAGAGAGAAGGCTACAGGGATAAATATTCAGTGCTTTATGTGAGGGTTTATCTAGCAACCCTTGCAACACATGGGAAAATCGTTTGTTTTGGCTATATTTAACATATCCATACTTGTTTGTAAGCTGCCTTCTCACACTATGTATTCAGGTACAGTCATCCTTCTCTTGAGACCCAAATAAAAACAGCCTGTTGAGGCATTACATGCTTTGCCAGGTAACAGCACAAACCCAGGGGAAGATGCCGACTGCAACACTTAGTTTTGCAAATGGGGAATAAAAAGCAGATATATGTTCATATCTATAGGAAAAAGTCAGAGTGATTTTGCAAAACATATATGATCAACACTGCCTGAACCTTCTATATAGCATGGGACCCCTACTTGCAGTGCCATTTCTTGTGCAATGACATGAAATGTCAGCTGCACAATTGCTTCTAGTTTTTGAGCATGCTGGCCTAAACTCAACCACAGACTTAGCCACTGTCCCCTCCAGATACTAGTTAAGCCCTGGAAAGCACTGCATCAGTCTCAACCTTTGTTAGATTTTATCTGCAAAGTAATCAAAGCTCCTTGTAATAGGAAAAACTTGAATCAGGCATGGAGTGCAGGCAATTTAGACTAACTGAGTTGTCTTCTATTTGAAACAAATCTACTCATCAAGACTTTACAGACATTATGGGGGAGGCAAAGACTCTCTCCTTTCACTCCTGTACAGAAATGGCATCATGCATTATAAAGAATTTTTTAATTTTAAGTCAGCACAGCTCAACATTTCTGACTCTGTCACTTAAGCCATTTTCCCTCTCACTGTTTTTGTCTTGAGCCATCTGTAAACTAAAGTGATCTGTGTGGCATAAGGCAAAGAAGACGACACCTGAGAGCCAACCTACCACTGGTTACGGATAAGGAGTATGGGAAATGCCCTCCCATTGACGCAGCAACACACTACTTGCTGGGATAGACTTACGGAGTCGACTTCCGGGTTCAATTGAGCGAATCTTTACTGCCATTCAATTGAACCCGCAAAATCGATCCTGCTGTGCCACAGCAGTGTAGACATAGCCTCTGTGGAAAGCTGGACCTAATGTGTACAGGAATAACCCTAAATGATGTGGAGATTTTGATTAATTCAATAGGAAAAGGAAGACTACCAGGACAGAAGCCTATGAGAAATATTAGTATTATATTGCATTTATCAAATGTTGCCACATTTTCAATTTCTCTTAGATCTTGACCATTAAGTTTCAGCATTAACCACTCATTAAGACTCAAGGAGCAATTCAAACCTCCCAGAGTTATTGTTTCAGACTCCAGCACACTCAGAGACATCATTGCATAGGTTTACATTCAGGTCACATTTGCAAGGTTTTCTTTGTATCCATGAGTGCTAGTTCATGAAAGTTCATGAAAGCTTAGGTTCTACAGCATAATTTTGTGGCAAAAGGTGGATTCTGGAACAAATTTGATGGCAGCAGCACTGCAGAAAGCACAAGACCCTGAGTATAACAACCTAGTGAGGGTCTGGTAGAGTGGTCTGTCAGAGAAACAGTATTTTTCCTAAGGGCCTTTCAGAAGTTTTGTTGTTCCATTAGTGTTCAAGGACTAGACAACTATTTATGTGTCGGGGCCTATATATTACAAATAGATATTTATGGTATGTCTGGGGAAAAAAAACCCAGAAAACTTGCCTTCAGTACCACCCCAAGCTTTTATTCATGAGAGTACAGATTGTACTGTATCTCAAATAATTTCTCTCTAAGGACAGAGAAAAGTAAGTTTCTTTCTAAAGATACATGACTTTGTGAATAAATGTACATCAGTCTATTAAGAGATTCACCAGAAGAACAGACACATTTCACAAGCTCATACACTAATGGGAAGGAATTTTATAATATAAAAAATGTCAAAGCATAAAATATTGTGTGTGCTTAAGTGAACTGATAAGAATTCATCTTTGTTAGGTGAGGACAGCAACTGCGAATTTGCTCCTACATAGGAAATCGTAACTGCTGACAGCTTACTGCAAATGGCAGAAATACAGTATAAAATATATTCACACATTCCTACTCTGTAGAGAAACAAAAGTAAGAGTGACATTATTGTGTGTTAGAAGACATATTCTAGTCTTGTTTGCTTTGATTCATTGCTGTTTAATGTACTTACTTCCCATTTATCCATTTCACTATAGCTTTAACTACACAGTAAATCAACTTCACCTATTGTATACAGTCAATTAAAAAATCTATAAAATAGTACCAGTGACCTGACAGATGGCATTCAGCAGCAAACTAGCAGGGCAAATTAAGACATTCAGTGTAGTTAGGGAACGGCAGATGGTAATGTCACAGACTACCTCCATAGAAATAATGGTTTATAGGGTTACGGTAAATATATTTCCTATATTGTGACATTACCTTATTTTCTCCCTTTTAAATATATATAATTTTTTGTTAGGAATTTATGATGGGGTGTGTGTACACGAGATAAAATTTTCAAAAACATCTTAACCACATTTTCAAAAGTGATTTGACGCACTTGGGACCAGATTTTTAATAGCAGTTAAGTATTTAACCCCCATTGATTTCAATGGGAGTTAGAAGCCTAAGTACTTTTGAGGATCTGGGACATAGGAGCCAAAGTTCCATTAAAAGACATGAGAACTTTCTCATAAGTGTCTGTCACTTTTGACAATTTGGTTGAAACTATAGTAAAGAACAGAATTATCAGACAAATAGATGAAGACAATATGTTAGTGAAAAGTCAACACGGCTTTTGTAAAGGAAAACCAGGCCTCACCAATCTATTAGAATTCTCTGTCAGGGGTCAACAAGCAGGTGGCCAAAGATGATCCAGTTGATATAGTATACTTGGACTTTCAGAAAGCCTTTGACAAGACCCCTCACCAAAGGCTTATAATCATAGTAAGCACCCATGGGAGAAGACAGAAGGTCTTTTAATGATTAAAAGATAGGAAACAAAGGATAGGAATAATTTATCAGCTTTCACAGTGGTGAGAAGTAAATAGCAGGGCCTGCCAAGCTTTACTGGAACCAGTGCTGTACAACTTATCCATAAATGACCTGGAAAAGGGGGTGAACAGTGAGGTAGAGAAGTTTGCAGATGAAACAAAATTACTCAAGATAATTAAGTTCATAGCTGACTGCAAAGAGTTATGGAGGGATCTCACCAGCCTGGGTGACTGGGCAACAAAATGGCAGATGAAATTCAGTGTTTATAAATGCAAAGTAATTCACACTGGAAACCATAATCCCAACTATACGTACAAAATGATGAGATCTAAATTAGCTGTAACTTCTCAAGAAGGAGATTTTGGAGTCGTCATGGATAGTTCTCTGAAAACATCAGCTCAATGTGTAGTGTCAGTCAAAAAAGCTAACAGAAAGTTAGGAACCTTTAGGAAAGGGATAGATAATGAGACAGAAAATATCATAATACCACTATATAAATCCATGGCACACCCACACCTTTAATAGTGCATGCAGTTCTGGTTGCTCCATCTCAAAAAACATATACTGAAATGGAGAAAGTATAGAGAAAGGCAACAAAAATTATTGGGGGTCTGGGAAAGCTTTCATCTGAGGAGAGATTAAAAAGTCTGGAACTGTTCAGTTTAGTAAAGAGATGACGGGGGATATGATAGAAGTCTAAAAAATCATGAATGGTATGCAGAAAGTGAATAAGAAAGTGTTGTTATTTACGCTTTCACATAACACAAGAACCAGGTGTCACCTGAGGACATTAATAGGAAGCAGGTTTAAAACAAATATAAGGAAGTACTTCTTCACACAACAGTCAACCTGATGAATTCATTGGCAGGGGCCGTTTTGAATGTCAACAGTATAATTGGGCTCCAAAAAGAATTAGATCATTTCATGGAGGATAGGTCCATCAATGGTTATTAACCAAGATGTGAGGGATGTAACCCCATACTACAAGTGTCCCTAAGCCCCTGACTACCAGAAGCTGGGACTGGACAAGGATCACTTGAAATTGCCCCTGTGCTGTTCATTCTCCCTGAAGTACCTAGCACTGGCCACTATCAGAAGACAGGATACTGTGTTAGACAGATCATTAATCTGACCTACAATGGCCATTCTCATTTTCTTACATACAAGGGGACTTAGGCTCTTAAGTCATGTAGGTGTTTTTGAACATGTTACCCACTAAAACTGAATTCAATATATCTCACATCTTAAAAATTAATGTACATACTTGCTACTGCAAAACCATATTTGCTGCTTTCTTCTGAGTCCCTTTTACAGTGTTGTCCTGTTTATAACAACTATATTTTTATATCCTAATTTAGTCCCCATTTACACTATAGAAACTACTATTTTACAAAAGTAAGTTTGAAACCTGTTTTTCCTATTTTCAGCTAGCACAGCTTTGCCACCAGCATGGAGAGTGACACAGCAGTAGATGGCCTAGTACTACCGTGGCTCCAGTCATTCCTCTCCAGAAGAGCTCAGCGTGGTGATGGTAACTGCTCCTCCTTTCTGAAGGCAATCCCCCACAGAGTTCCACAGGGGATCCAAACTACTGTATCCCCTTTCTCATGGGATCCCTAGGAGAGAGTGCGAGACACCATGGGCTTATGAGCCAACAGTGTGCAGATAAGACTCAGCTATATATCTCATTCTCATTTTGGCAATTGCTATCTGGTCATCCCAGGTTGCAGGATGAGGCCATTAATTAATATGAAACCAGCCTCAGAGCCTCAATCATGTAAAAACAAACAGTATGTTAATTTTATAGAGCCTTGTTCTCAGGAAAAGAAGCCAAAGAATAAGGTTTAGTTTAAAGAACGTTCTATCATCTCTGCAGCCTCCGCCTTCACCTCTCTGTTAGTACAGACATCTATGATCAGCTGCGTTCTCGGAAGCAGACAAGTTGTTGCTGCTGTTTTGCCTTCTCTGGAGTACTGAGACCTACCTCATGTACGCACAGATCCCAGCAGTCAGGTGCTGTTGCCCCTTTCCTTTCTCACTTGCAGTTATGAGTCCAGCTTTCGCCAGAACTGTTTGCAGCTCATCAGTATTCTTGGATTCCCTTTTCTTTCAACTCAGAGAGAGTCACCCCCGCTCACAGGTGCTATTGCTTTCTATTGCATGTACGTTTCAAAGGAATCAATTCCAGCAAATACAAAAACATCTCCCTCACCTTCTCTCTGACACTTCACCCCTCAGGAGCATATTCTAACACCTGGCTGTTATGCCTTCACAGCCAAGTTTACAAGGTTCACCTTCAACTCTGAAGCAGGCAAGCCTTGCAAGTGGTGCCCCACACCCTACGTAATTAGATCTTTGTTTCTTGTTCAGAATAGCCTCTTCTAAGTTCTGTCTATATTGGATAACTTTTCCCCACTTGCTAGCACTGGGTCAGCTGACTAAGTCTTTTGTAATGATCATTGGGAGCCTAGTGTACAGAATCTGCCAACTGCCAGCACTACTTGCGCAATTTAATTTTATTCTAAATCTCTCCATATTTGGTACGTTCCTTAAAGCATCAGCTTCTGGAGCCATGTAATTATGTGAGAATCTGAGATTTCATGTTTTTAAAAGTAAGCTTCTAGCCCTCCTGCTTGCAGAGAAAAAAATTGAAAATGTGATTGTAAATAAAAAGAACCCAAAATGTAGAGTTATTTTTTTTTTAAATCTACATTTTTCAAGCCAATTTAATGACTATTTTGGATCTGACTTATGATTGTTGAATGAGCTGGGGTTGGCAATAACGTAGGACTGAAGAGGAAAGCCCACCCACCCACACCCTTTTACCACCCTGCACAGAAAGAGTGTGCTCTGCCTGGTAAGAAAAAAAAGGAAGGTTGGAGACCAGCCAGGCTCTCTCCCAGTTTGAAGCTGCAAAGGCAAAGCTAATTCTTTTTCCTGCTTGATAGATGTGATGCGGCTGATGACTTCAGCACCAAACGCGAGGGACAACTCTCTGTCACGAATGGCAATGCTGCAGTAAAGAGTTTAACAGTATGTCCATGCTGTAGTTGAACACCCACAGCTGGCTCAGGTCAGCTGACTTGGGCTTGGGCTGTAGAACTGCACTGTAGATATTCAGGGCTCAGGCTGGAGTCCAGGTTCTGGGACCCCACAAGATGTCCATATCCCTGAGCCCAGGCTGAAGCCAGAGCCCAAAAGTCTACCCTGCCGTTTTACAGCCCCACAAGCCCGAGTCAGCTAACATAGGCCAGCCGCAAGCTTTTAATTGCAGTTAAGTGTTTAAGCTATTCTACCTACACATCTAATTTTTCACACAAAAATAAATCCTTATGGACAGTTAAATTAAGCAACTGATCAATTGAAAAAAAGCAGGGGGGAAACTTGAGAGTAGTCTACATCCATTTCATAAATTGTATTGGGCAATGCATTTTCTGAGCCCTGTTATGCAACTCCCATTGGACTCGGATGTGTAGGTCTGCAGGGATAATCAAGCCATCTGTACCAGAACGCATCTAGCTCTTACATGGATGTATAAACAAGGGTATCGGAGGAAGATGAAGCCTTGTACACACTGCATAAAGCTCAGGTGAAGTTATCATCCCATAATGTGGGAAGCACAGGGGGTACATGGCGCTCCAACATGAGCAGAGGTCAGGTGGGGCCACACCATCCCCCCATGATACACAGGCTTGGCAGAGGGATTAACCTGCATCACATAAAAGAGATGGAAGTGTGTGTTCCCTCCCCCATCAGGGAGACATTCTGCTTCGGAAAAGGAGAATGCCCACGGGCGCTCTGCTGGGGAAATGCAGCTCTGCACCATACCTGATGAACACTGTGCATGAAAGGTACAATTTAGCCTACAACCTACTTTCCCAATGCCAGGCAGCCCAATGAAATATCTGTCATTTCTAACCGAGGCCCAAGCACTACTCAGAGATACAAAACCCCTTGGGAAAATTCTATTTTAATATTCTTATACAGTAAACATTTACAGCTGTTGCATTAGCACTCAGTGTAGTTTTCCTCTGGAATGAAATGGGGACAAGTCACAAATTCACAAAGCACACACCCCATAATGGTCACATATCCCAAACTGATATAATGGTGACCAATACAATTTGATTGGTGTAGGTCTATCATTAACTTGGATGCTGATTTCAGTGAAAGACAGAAGATACCCTTTGGCAAAAGAGCAGGGAGAAAGATAAACCAAATTGGGCATATTGCATAACTGGGACAGTAAATGTGCAAATTTTAACATTTGGATGGCTCCCAAAGTGAGCATGTGTTGCACCATCTCCCAGAACAACCACAATTAAATACCGTTATGTTTTCAAAACTTTAAATGCATAACTGAAGCCAGAATGTATTTTCTTTTAAATCAGTATAGTTATGCAAGTCAGGAAAGATGATATGGAGGCAAAATGAGCTGAAAAAATGTAAAAAGCGTGGAGAACAAAATGATGCATAATCAGAAATCTATAAATATGAACATCAGAAAATTTACTAGAATCTGATCTTTAGAATCTGATCTAAAGGCAAGGGAATTTAGATAGGTGTAAGACAGCTGACTGCACTAAGAGCACACCAACCAGTTCTAGGAAGTACGAAACGTTAACTAAGCTAGTCAAGAGCTGTCTTAGATCACTGATATTTGCTTTGTGCAACTAGTGAAAAGGTTCCATTATTCGAGCAAATACTCACAAATACCACGAAACCACATTTTAAATGCAGCTGGAAAGAATTCAAGTAAGATAAACCCTAGAACATTAACACACGAGGTACACATTCAGTACAGGCCTGTTTGTTGGGAATGCTTTCACCAAGCTTCAGAGACCACTAAGACAGAAGCAAAATACTTTAGTTGAATAACAACAGAAAAAGCAGTCCTCTCACGATATACTGTCGGGCAGCTAAATGTAAGAGTGAAGAACATCAGGATCCTTTATAGATAGTGAGTTAATTTTATATCTGGAACACATACTACAATGCCATGTACATTAGAAATGGATAACCTACTTAAATGCACTTATGTACTATGTTGCAAATGGCTTTGTTTTGAATTGGCTAGTAATGCGAGGGCAAGAATTTGGCTGTGAAATGGCAAAACTGATGTTAGTCTTGCTAGGAATTTGACTTGATTTCGGAAATCAAGGAGACTGTAGGAAAAAAACAGGCAGAGTTTTAAAATAAGCATATTCTAGATCTCTTTGTATCCCCGCTTTCAGAATTGACCTGATTTTAAGTTCTAAATGTATGGGATGTTATTAATCTTAAAGGGTACTACCAATCCTTTAAGGCCTTAGGCAGAAATTAAGCTGTAAATTGGCCAGATTTCTACCTCCGCCACCCAAAAGAAGACACTAAACATAATTTTTAACATTGCTCATGTCACCATGCAACAGTCCGTTTGGTCACCAATGCAAAACAGTATTTTCCTTATTTACACATTTTGAATAGCTATAGCATCAAAAGGTTTACAACTTGCAACTAGCCTACAGCTTGTTTACAGCACATAACATGCTTGGCTAAGAGCAGTGAAGGGTACAGTTTACCTTCAACATGTTAGTACAGCAGCATTACAGTACTGAGTCAATCAAGATTTCTAGCTAGAAGCTGGTTACCCAACTTTTGTTTCTAAGCTAGAATATATTTATGGGTAAATAGGGATACTAGAATTGGACAGGTGGATGCCACAGAAATTTCTGTTTATTAAAAAGGGCCAGCTGAATTTGAAAGCTATCTACTAATTGTGCTTACATGAGGTGAGCCACTGGATCACACAATGAAGATGTGGGAGCCAAGAAATGCTGCAAGTGGCTCAAATGCTATCACTTTTTATAACCTGTTGCTTATAAACTGATTGACCAATGACCTACAAAGCCATCTGGCAGGTGGGGCTAACTAGAATGGATGGAGTGGATGCAGCTAAGCTGAACAGCAGCTGTTATGGCTCCCGGTTGAAGGGGCAGAAGCAATCTTCCCTGCACAATTCACCTCTTCTGCTTTTAAGACCTTGACACATGCTTGAAAATTCTATTTCCTTTGGAATTATCCTTCTTTGTGAAGCAAACACCCACTCCCATCATTTTTGCTGCAGGAAAAATATGGCTCTGTTATGTTGTATGTACACCTGCAGACTAGTTACATGAATAAGAATAGGTGTAATGATAAAGACTGCTTCAGAACCAATACAAAACACTGGTTGAGTGAAGTCCAGAGACAGCATATTTTCCATTTGACTTCTTGGTAACGGATGGTATTTATTTAAAAAGGAAACTTTCTATGAACAACTGAAACAATTTAAGTGGACCATTAAGTGGATCATTTATTGCCCCTAACAGATTTCACTGATTGTCTCATTTGGCAGAAATAAGATAGGTTATGAACCGGAATATATAAAATATAATGTTTTCACATGCAGCACACAGAATGCAGTCATTTAAATAAAGCATCTTATTGGTGCAAGAGGGCAAACTTTTCAGAGCATGTGCCCACATTTCAACACAAACAATATATGAGAAGTGTCAAATGAAGACACTAGTGCGATCAGCCAAGCTTTTGGCAATTACTTTTATGAAAATGCTAAAGCTTTTTTCTTTTTGGGAGGAAAGACTTCCACAGAAAAAGGTATGAAGAATTCTAAGAGAGAAGTGACCTCCTGTAAGTCTAGACTGTATTCCGTTGCTATTTTCTCTGCAGTCCATATGTGTGGAGAAAGTTTATGATTACTGAGAAGAGTCAGAGCCTCCACCACAGAAATTTTGCCTTTGGGAATGCTCTGAATATCGAGATCATTTAAATGACCTAGTTTTGTAAGTCTGTTTTCCTTCTGTTTATTTGGGATACTTCCATCTTCATCTTTTACCTAGTGTGGGAAGAGAAAAAAATGTTCAAGTCAATCAGTTCTATTTATTCTCTGTACGGCACATGTCCTGCCTATTTCTTTAATTGAAGTGTTTCCTTTTAATTAAATAAAACAGGCAGTTTTGCCATTGTGAAGACTTTGATCCTCATGGACTGCCTCTCTTTCCTAGACCATACTCCAATGGTTTTCAACCTTTTTTCATTTGTGAAAAAACTTTCAAATGGAGGTGCAAACCCCTTTGGAAATCTTAGACATAGCAGACGACAGGTTAAAACCACTGCCATAATCCAACACTACTCTGTTCTCAAAGCACTTTGTTCTATACAGACCACACTTTCAGAAACAGTTACCATGGTCAAATTTCAGCACCTAAATCAGTTTTCTGAAAAGCTGAATACCCACCAGTCTCACTGAAGTCACTGAGAGTTGCTGGTGCTCAGCACCTCTTAAAACACAGCCACTGATATAGTTGTTAATGTGAATGTTGATGCCTAATTACAGGAAAATTTTGTCCCACATATTTTAAGGTACTTAGCTGCATCAACTCCATCAAAATCAGGTGTTCAGTACTTTGTAGGATTATGATTTTGCTTCTCTGTTACCCAAGGAAAATGGAGATAGCACAAGTTACATATCTCACAGGGAGACTGCAGGGGATTCTTAACATTTCTAAAATGCTTTCTGTCTTAGATGCAAGATATTGCAGAAATGTCAACTATACGAGAGACAAAGTGGACGAGGTGGTATCTTTTACTGGATCAACTTCTGTTGGTGAAAAAGATGAGCTCCACAGAACTCTTCTGCTGGTCAAGAGAGTATCTCGCTGATCTTGTCTCTCTCAGACCTTGGGACCAATACAGCTACAAAAACAATGAAAACAACCAAGCATAGGAAAAGCCTAGGACTATCTTTTTTTTTTAAATCTAAGGCCAATATGTTGAGCCTTGCATGCAGATCACATAAGACTACTGCTGTTAATTTATCAGTTTCAAGGAAAAATAATCTAGAAAATTGCAGAGGAAAATATAAAGAAAATATCTTACCAATTCCTCACCCAAACAGATACATGACTTCACATAAAGAGACACCAAAGTTTTAAGTGATATTTTAATACATTTTTTAATACTTGTTCTAGCCTCTTTGCTCTCTAGCAGATCCACACACCCGCTCCCACATAAGTCCCAATTTCCTTTGGTGTCTATAGCATCATTAGGATTTCTATTTCCTTTCTAACCTCCTATTTCCCTTCCCTTTAACACACTAGCTGCTTAAACTTCCAAAAACCCAAATCCATGAGCATATTTTGGGGACTGTAGCAGGAGAAAAGTGGACACAGATGGAGTCTGTGTTGTAAATGAACATGCCTGTATAGACAGCTTCATACCCAGAAGGAAAATTGGGGGCATACAAAAAGGTCTGTGGCACTCTTAAATAAGGACTGTGACCCTGAAATTAGACTTCTATTAAAATAACAACTGAAATACAAAACAGCAATAAAAAAAAACCCCCAATGTCATCAATTAACAGACTTCATAAAGCCTATTCATCACGTGGGAATCTGTATATTGATAATCTGGTCATCTAAAAAGTGCATGCTGCTATACCCATTGCAGAAAGAAGACATGCTCACTTGCACAGGTGCATCTCTGGAATCAACATAAATCTCTTTTAATAAGGCAAGAAGTTTGTTATCTTTTCTGCGAATTTCCTCTTGGATTTCTGGATCATCTAAGGAAAAAGATTTAAAGAAGAAAATCACTCTCTCATTCTTGTTGGCTTATACTTGAATCCCCATGAGAAATCATACAACTCAAGTGAAAATGAAAGTGCGTGAACAGAGTGTAGGTATTTTCAGGAAAATCTCATTTTTGCATTAGTTCTGATTTTCACAGTACTTAATGTTGTCTCATACACAGGGAAAGCAGAAGCTATAATGCCTGTTCAAGTGAAAAAAAATGGCAATATTAAGGATAGTCAGGCCTGGTCTACACCTAAAAATTATATCAACCTAGCTGCACTGCTCAGAGCTTGAAAAAGTTTGCCCTGTGTGACAGGTCAACCTCGCACCCATTGTAGCCATGGCTGGGAATTCTTCCAATGATCTACCACCTCTCGGAGAGGTGGATTAACGACATTGATAGAAAACCCTTTCCATGGATGTAGGAAGTACCTACATTACAGTGGCAGCACCACAGCTGTGCTGCTGTAACATAGGCATGCCCTTATTCTTCAGTACGCTGTGCAAACTCTGAATCCATCACAACTCTCTGGCGAGATATGGAAATAGCAGCTGCTCTATCATCAACAGAAAAACTGAAATACAGAAGTTGGCCAAAGCAGAGTGGGGTAGAGCCAGGCCCCAGCCCTGGGCTCAGCTCAACAGGGTCCCCATACTCTTTACATCCTCTCTGTGCCCCCTGCTACCAAAGAGTTCCTGCCATGCTGCCAGCTACAGAACAGCCCAGAAGTAAGGGCAAATAAGGCTGGGTTTCTATACAATGCCTCCAAACCCACAAGTAAACAACAGGTTGAGAGATATGGACTACAGCTCCTAGCATATGCCCCGTACCAGCAGCTGAGCAATAAGGTTGACTGGCAGCTGTTTGCAACAGGCAGCAGCTAGCAGGCCCAGACGCCGGGGTAGCGACTGGTGGGATTAGAGGTCACAGCCACTGCTGCCATTCACTCCTGTGTCACAGATACCTGCACATCCTGAACTCCCCACACAACAACCCCCAACTGCCCCTCCCACATCACACCACAGCCCTGCCACCCTGTAATCCCCCCTCCCTTCCCTGCACCCCACCATCCTTTAACCCCCAACGCATGCTGCACCCCACCATTCTATAATCTCACACACTCTGCACTCCACCACCCTGTGACACTGGGTGGATTACAGGGACCATTTATGATATTAGTTAACATCAATATTTCAAAATTACAATAATTCATATAAGAAAGACCATGTCAGGTACAATTAGAAAGATTACAATTTGCTAAGGATGATGACATTGTTTATGTGTATGTGTCATATTTGTATTGGAAGTTATGGATATGTTTAATGTATCCGTATTTCAATTTGGACTGTGTTTTTGGTTGATACCCCAGAGAGGATAGCTGCAGCACTAGCTGCTTGATGGCCCATTAGGAGAACTCAAAGGAATAAGCCCAAGGAAAGAAGCCAGGGTCTACACCTTCTGAGTCACTCCATGTTATTTTTGTAAATTTCCACAAGCAGCATGGCAAAGGCCAAGCGACATAAAAGGCAGCCACACCACATCCATATTGTTGTCTGTAGTCAGCCTTCAGCCTTCACCTACCTCTGAATCAACTCATCTACAACTGAAGCTGTGAAACAAAGGACTGAGACACCCAGCCAGGTGCTGGATGTACACCAGAAGGACCATACAACCCTGCAAACGCCACAATTCTACTGGAAACATGATTTTTCTCTCTCTCTCACACACACACACTTTCAAATCATTTGTCTGTAGCTGATCGCTTTACTCCTTTAACATTTCTCGTCTAGTTTGTTTCCTTTTATAATAAGCCTTTAGCTTTTGTTACTGAAGGACTGGCTGGCAGCGTGGTGTTCTGGGTACGACCCAAACCTGTACTGAGCTGGTGCTGTGGCTGACCTTTGGGGGTCGGGAGAACCTTTGGGTAAGGAGCACAGAGCTGTAGTGACTTTCCTCTTGACCGCACGGCGTGGCTGACGGGGGCGGGACACGGAAATGCAGCCAAGGGGGCTGCGTGTATTGCTTGCTCTCGCCTCCTGACGACCAGCCGGGGGGGACTGGAAGCGCTGCTGGCGGCTGGCTGGGAAGCCCGACTTCAGCGCACCCGCCAGCGCCGGGAGAACCTGCTCCCCTCCCGCAGCCTGCCCTGCCCTGCCCCTGGCGTTGTCAGGCGGCGCCCTAGGCAGGGACGGGGCACACCCCATAGCCCCGCACACACCCCGCACCCCCTGCTGCAGCCCCCGCCCCGCCCCCCGGGGCCACTCACGGGGCAGCAGGCCCGGCCTGGCGGCGTGGTGCCAGGGGGCGGGCGTGGGCTTCTCCCTGCCGAGCTCGCGGCGGGCCCGGTTCTCCAGGTTGAAGTTGCGGAACAGGCGGGTCACGCGGCCGCCCATCGCTGCGCCACGCGCCGCCCGCCTGCCGCCAGCAAGGCCCCGCCGCGCCCCCCAGCCGGCCCTCCTCGCGCATGCGCGCCCAGGACAGGCCGCCGCCCGCTCGCGCCCCCCCTAGCGGGCTGGCGGACACCCTGCAGCCGGCTGGTGCGGCTGGCCGCCGGCTGGCGTGGGAAGGCAGCTCGCTCGGGGCCCGGCGCGCGCCAGGCGCCAGTGAGAGCCTGGACCCGCGGCTGGGGCTGGCCCGGGGCTCGCCGCAGGGCTCCTGCCGCTAGGGGCCGGGGAGGCTGCTCAGCGCGCGCTGCCCAGAGCCCTGGGTTCGGTGCCTCGCGCGCCAGATACGGCCGGGTGCCCAGGGGGCTGGTCCTGGGGCTGGTCGGGACAGCACTCTGTGCCTCTCAGCTCCCCCGTAACACAGGAATCCGGATGACACTGCAACGGGCTGATGAAACAGCAGCGTGTGAGCGGTTATTATTCCGTGTAAGGAGTAGGTAGAAGAAGCAGGAGCAACCAGCGCAAAAATGACCGAGACGAGCCCAACACCCCCTCGTTGTAGCACCGTCCCATGGGACTCTCTTTGATTTTCCACTTTCTTCTCCTCCCCTTTCCCACCGGCCCCACACGGGTGTTGGGAGGTTGAGTTACCATGGAGGTGCTGCTTTTCAGTTGACTTGCAAAGACAGGGTAAGTGGGATGGCTCCACGGATTCGATTCTTAAAAATAAATAAAAGAAGGATGTTCTCCCCCAGCCGCAAGAAGTGAGAGCGCGCCATTCTTGTTTCAGAGGGAGATAAAAAGGACTGAGTTTACATATCATACATGCATTTATATTCTAGATGAAAACAAATGCATTTAATGTTACACAACAGGGAGTACGTCTTTCTTTAGGCCTCATGCACATCTTTCTGATGCAGAAGTGGTCCTGTGTCAGTCAACATGGCTTCTTAGGTGGCCAAAATCATAAAGGTGTGAGCCCCCCCCCTTTTTTCCCCCTTCTGATTTTTAACTATGCTGAGCACCCAAATCTCAGACTGAGGTCAATGGTAGTTGTTGGCATTCACATAATTGAGAACCAGACCATGTATTTGGCCATGGAGTCATCTTTCTTGGGGCAAAATGGGAAATATCCTCCAGGTGGCAGACGAGGCTATGGTAGTAGTACCTAAACGTCACAACTAGCTTGGGCCCTGTTAGCACTGTACTGATATATAATGAATGCCAGTCTCTGCTCTCAAAACATTTACAATCCAAAAGAGGAGACGTAACAGGTAGATGAACAAAAAGGGTAGGGGGGGAGACAGGGATAGCAAATACAGCAGGATGTGTATCACCTCTCTGCTCCCTCTGGGGTCAAAGACTGAGATTGTCCATATTGTTGCACAAGGAGAGGGATGGAAGGAGGCTCTTTAAACCCCCTACCCTGGTAAACCTGCCCTAAAGCCACGGCCTGTCTGGCTCTATTTTAGAAACCACTACACATTGTGTGACAACAGGGACATAATGGATCAGAACAATGGTCTGTCTAGTTCAGTGTCACTAGGCAGTTAGTAGCAGCTTGGTTATGCCTTGAAGCACAACGATTTCTATCTCATAAATGTTTATCCTATCTAATGTAACTGTAATGTTCTTGTTCATATGAATGTCTTTTCTTGGTGTTCAAGATCCTTGATGGCACAATATACATTACCATCCCTTTGAGAGAAGTCATAAATCATCCATTCTATCTATGGACTGAAGGCACCGACCTTAATTTGAAACTAAAGAAACTCCCTCTTGGCACCAGGAACTGCTGGCTACTGGGATCACACTCAACACAGTGATGCTGTCTCTTTAAAACCTGATGTGGCTAACACTCCTGTAATATTGGTTGGCAACAGTCAAGTTTACCAAAAGGCAGCCAGTAAGTTAAAAATAAAGAGTGATGTCACTCTGTGCCTGTCACTTCCCATCACTAAGCATGAGACCAGGCTGTATATTTCATTGATTGGGCAGGACCAGGACACGAAGATTTTCATTCTAAATCTGGAATCTTTCATACTGACTGCAGCAAGCAAAATATTTGAAAAGTTTGAATTGCATATGTTTTCATGGCATAACTAGGCATTTTATCAATGTAGCTGTATCTCTGATGCATACGAGTAACCAGGAGCTTGCAATCTTTTACCCAACCACATACCAACATTCATAGTTGTTAAAATGTTGTGAATATATTTGTTCCTTGTAACATAAAAAGTGGGTGTATTCTGCTTACCCTTTTTTATAAGCGTGCTTCATTGTCACTGAATCCGCAAGCTTACTTGAATTGTTCTGGAGTATTTTTAATAAACAACATGTTTCCAAGGTATCCCACATACCAACATGAAGAACACAAGCACATAGGAATTGCCGTGCTGGAACATGCCAGTGCTTCAGCTAGTCTGTTATCTTGTCTCCAATGGTCACCAGCACTAGATGCTTCAGAGGAAGGTACAAGCAACTTCACATTAGGCAAATGTGAGAATGGATACTCAGATGTGGGATACTCTTCCCCCTCACACACACTTGATCTCCTAATCCCTCCTACATCTGACAGGGCGACATCTGGAAATTGCTCTGCAATTATAGGAAATAGAATGGGTTGGAGAATGAAAAACATTGGTGAACATTTTCCTTTCCACTTTTCATCAAAATGTTTGTTTGTTGTAGTTTTCTGGCCAGCTCTGTAGCTGGATGGAAAATGGATAAAATATTGAATTTGAGAGTTAACAAGTGTGGTTTGTTTATTACTGGTTGAGCTATTGCCTATTCACCTGTAGGAATATAGGCTCACGTTAGATTTGAGTGAACTATGGTTTAAAATTGAGTTGAGATTTTAGCATGAGAAATAAACCCAGAGCATGTGACCAAAAAGTATTAGATCATGAGAAAGAACAGTGGCTGTGTTAAACATGTAGTCCTTTGAAATACCGGTAGTATCTTATTGAGGATTTGACTGAAGTAATAGAAATAAAACACGTTAATTCGGTACCAGGTGCAGTAGGTAATTGGCTCTATAAGAAACTGCTTCATCTGGCCTTACCTGAAGTCTGCTAATTAGGAATGGCATCACTTGTTTGTTAAGGGATATACAAAAGTGAATCTTTAAAGGATTCATTGCTAATATCTGCATGACTGTTAGAGCTGACCAATATGGTACCTGGAAGTTTAAGCCATTTTTGATCCTATGCTTATCAATTTTTTTTGTTATTGTTTGGATGTAGTGATTGTTTATTATATAGGCATTTTAAGTGTGTTTAGAGCAATTGTATAAAGGAATTTATTATTAGATTAGTGTTGTGGTAAGACACTGCATTAATAATAAGAACATCTCTTAGTCAAAGCTTCCTTAGATATCTTTGTTATTTAGAGTTGTGAGGGGTTTGTTGCTCTTCCATCCAGGAAGGACAGAGATCGGAGTAGCCCATGAGATGTAAGTACCCTTCTCTGTGAAATAATGTTAGTCTTCTCAGTGCTGGGATCTCCAGTTGAGTGGAGGCAGTCCGAGGTTACTACATGATTTATTGCCCAGAAAAGTTCTGAAGGGTGTGACTTTGCTGCTTCTGTAGTAGAGAAGTATGATCTCTTTGCTTCTTGTATTTCAGTGGCGTAGGTTTGTGTCTGTCTCAGTCTGTATCAAACCATGTTTTCCATCACTGATCCTCAAGCTTTTTTCCTTCCAATTTTTTCTGTTGCAGATTGTCCAAAAATTATGGCCATCTGTGTGAGCAATGAAGTAGAATGGGGTGCTTCTATGCTACAGAGCATATAGCAGTAGCAAAGAAGTGGCTGTTTATGGGATATGCAGCAATGGCTGCCCCATACCATTATAAAGATGAAGCTAAGAAAGACTGAAGCACTGGTTATTATTTTCTCCAAGTGACTGCTGGTTGGACAATGCTCTTGTCCTGTCAGTTATGTTTTGTTAAGTGTACTTGGTTTCTTTAACGACTTCTTACTGGAAAGATATATTAGTAATAGTTGTAATAATAATAATATCATGTTTGTTCTCCTTCGAGTGATTGCTCAGATGCATTCCACTTAGGTGTGTGCGCGCCCACGTGCACAGATCTGCGGAGAACTTTTATAGCAGCCCCTGCAGGGGCCGGTCTCAGCGCCCCCTGGAGTAGCGCCACTATGCAGCGGTATATATAGCGCGACCGGCCCCTCCCCTCCTCAGTTCCTTCTTTCCGCCCGTGACGGTCGGTTGAGAACTACCTCTGCTCTTCAAACAGGCTTTTTTCTCCTTAAAGTGAGTAGTTAGCTTAATAGTTCATCCCGAACTCAGTTAGTTTACAGTTAGTGAGGGTTTTTAGCTAGTTTAGGGAGCCTTCGGGCTCACAGTGACCCGGCCATGCCAGGCTCGCCGGGCTTTAAGCCATGTGCTGGCTGCGGCAAGGCCTTCCCAGCCAGCGACCCCCATGACCGTTGCTTGCGGTGCCTGGGGGAGCTGCACCGTACCGATCGGTGCAGCATCTGTAGGTCCTTCAAGCCTCGGACTCAGAAGGAGAGGGAAGTGAGGCTTAGGACCTTTTTAATGGAGTCCGCCTTGAGTCCAGATTCCGAGCCTTCGCGGACGACTCCGGCACCGAGCGTTTCGTCGGTGCGGAGTGCGCCCCCGGCACCGGGGGCCTCGGTGCCGAGCAAGAAGAAGCGCCGCCCGCGCTTGCAGCGCTCCCCCGCACCGCAGGAGCGGCCGGGGTCGAGCTTGGAGGTGATCCTCCTTACTGACGTGCTGCCGGCTCCTGCTCCGGCACCGGCCCCGACCAGGGAGGTTCCCCCGACTCCTGGGAGTGGGGGACCCCCTGCACAGGTTCCTTCGACGCCGGAGGCGTTCGAAGCGGCACAGGCCTTGCTGGCTTTGCCCACGCCCCCAGCACTCTCTCGCCAGAGAGAGTCAGGACCTGTTTCCCGGGGCAAACCCGCGATGGGGGGCCCTGAAGGGTGGGCGGCCCCGACGGTGGATAGGCCGCCCACCACCCGACGCCGGAGAGTCGAGCTGGGAAGCTCCTCTCCATCTTCGTCTTCGGACGACGCGTCGCGGCACCGTTCCCGGCACCGCTCTAGGTCCCGGCACCGCTCCTCTTCGTCGTCGAGTTCCGGCTCGGCACCGAGATGGCGTTCTCGGCACCGTTCCCCAGCACCATCCAAGAGGCGTCGGAAATCATCTCCCCGGTACCGCTCGTCGTATTTGGAGTCGCCTCCTCGGCACCGTAGACGCAGCCGCTCTTCGGGATCGTCGCGTGGCGGGTCCCGGAGCGCTTCTGCTCGGCGGCGGCGTCGCCGGCGTTTTTCTGACTCGGGTTCCTGGGCCCAGCGTCAGGAACAGGTACTGCCGTCGGCACCGCAGCCGGCACCGCAGCCTGCATCGGAGTTGCAGGCGGCACCGGCTCTTCCAGCATCGGTGCCGGCACCGCCCCTTGCGGCACCGGTTTGGCCTTCGGCACCGGTGCCGCCTCTGAGCTGGCCACAAGCACCCTGGCAGTGGCCGATGTGGGCCCAGTGGGCGACTCAGTTGGGGCAGGGAACTACGTCGGCCCCTGTCTCGGTCACCCAATCACAACAAGCACCTATGGTGCAGGAGGGTGACCTTCCCTCTGGGGAAGAGGAGGAGGAGGACCCTGGGGAGGGCCTCTCCACGGGACCCCGCCACCCGTCTTATTCGTCCTCTCCAGACGAGGCGGCTCTAAGGGACCAAGGGGCCCCATTTGTTGACTTCAAGGCTTACCAGGAGCTGATGAAGCGGGTGGCTGCGAACCTTGGCCTTGAGGTCAAGGTCTTAGAGGAAGAGGTGGACCCCCTCTTCGGGCGTGTGGGGTCGCAAGGTCCGGCTAGGGTAGCCCTCCCGGTCCATGAAAGGGTCCTGCGCCTGGCTAAGGCAGTCTGGCAGACCCCCGCCTCGGTTGCCCCTACCTCTAAGGGCGCCGAGAAAAAGTATTACGTGCCAACCGAAGGGCACGAATACTTGTATGCGCACCCTGCAGCAGGTACTTTGGTGGTCGATGCCACCAATCAAAAGGACAAGCAGGGTGCTCAGAGCGCCTCTCCTAAGAACAAGGAGGGCAGGAGGTTAGACCTATACGGTAGGAAGGTCTAGTCCACTGGGGCGCTTCAGTTTAGAGTGGCTAACCATCAGGCCCTCTTAGGCAGATACAATTTAAACCTGTGGGACTCCTTGAGGAGGTTTTCGGAGTCCCTCCCTCCGGACCAGGCCGCAGACTTTAATATTGTCCTGGAGGAGGGTATGAAGGTGGCCAGCGCAGCGCTACAAACTGCCTCAGACGCTGCGGACACAGCAGGCAGGGCTATGGCCTCCGCCGTTGCCATGCGGCGGGCAGCGTGGCTACAGTCCATGGACTTATCCCCAGAGGTGCAGCACTCCATCCAGGACCTGCCGTTCGATGGAGCTGCCCTGTTCTCAGACAAGACTGATGAGAAGCTGCATGCCCTTAAAGATTCAAGGGCGACGCTGCGCTCGTTAGGCCTCTACACGCCCCAAGCGACCAGGTTGCAGAGCCGCCAACAGCCGCAGCAGCCGCCTCAGCGTCAGCGGCAACAACCGAGGCCGCAGCCTAGACCCTTCCCTCCCGCAAGGGGAAGGGATAGGAGTCGGGGCTCTGGACGGCGCGACCGCATAGCGTCGTCCGCCTCCTCTTCTAAAGGACCCTCCCAAGACCCTAAGGGCAAGGGTCGGTTTTGACGGTGTCTCCGAGGGTGGCACCGTCTTATGTTCCCTGGGTTGTCCCCCGCCTTTCAAGGACAGGCTAAGGCCTTACCTCGGCCTGTGGTGGGAAATAACATCGGACCAATGGGTCCTGAACATTGTGCGCTGGGGCTACTCCCTTCAGCTTCTGGCCTTTCCTCCCCACTCCCCACCCCCCCTGTCCCTCTTCAGGGACCCCTCTCACGAGCAATTACTCCTACAGGAGGTTCACTCCCTCCTGCTAAAAGGAGCCGTAGAAGCGGTTCCGCCGCTCGAGGTGGGGACGGGGTTCTACTCCCGGTACTTCCTCGTCCCCAAGGCCAAGGGAGGCCTCAGGCCTATACTGGACCTGCACAGGCTCAACAGGTTCATGAGAAAGCTGAAGTTCCGCATGGTGTCCCTAGCGTCCATCATTCCCGTACTAAACCCAGGGGACTGGTTCGCCGCCCTCGACCTGAAGGATGCGTACTTCCACATCTCCATCCTTCCCGCCCACCGGCGGTTCCTAAGGTTTATGGTAGCTGGTTCCCACTACCAATTTACGGCCTTGCCCTTTGGCCTGTCTTCCTCCCCCAGAGCGTTCACCAAGTGTATGGTGGTGGTGGCGGCCTTCCTGCGGCGCAGGGGGTTCTAGATTTTTCCCTACCTGGACGACTGGTTGATCAGGGGCAAGACCAAGTCGCAGGTTCGCGAGGCGGTCTCCTTCGTCCAGACCACCTGCCAAGCTCTGGGACTGCTCATAAATGAGCAGAAGTTGACGCTGTGTCCGGTGCAGCGTATAGACTTTATAGGGGCCCACCTAGACTCGGTGCGGGCCAAAGCCTCCCTCCCACGCTTGAGGTTCGAGGCAATGACGGCGATAATATCGCAACTTCAGAGGTGCCCTACGACAACAGCCAGGCAGTGCCTGCAGCTGTTAGGCCACATGGCCTCGTGCACCTATGTGGTGAGTTTGGCCCGCCTCAGGCTCAGGCCCCTCCAAGGTTGGTTGTCCAAGGTGTACATGCCCAGCAGGCATGCCCTCCACAAGGTGGTAACGGTGCCCCCTGCGGTGTTGGGGTCACTGAACTGGTGGCTGGACCCCGGGACTGTGTTGGAAGGGATCCCCTTCAGGGCTCCCACCCACTCGGTCACGCTGATCACGGACGCATCAGACCTGGGGTGGGGAGCCCATATCACCGGTGGTCTGACCACGCAGGGACTTTGGTCCCAGGGAGAGGCTGTCCTCCATATCAATGTCAGGGAACTGAGGGCAGTCAGACTAGCTTGCGAAGTGTTTCGCCACTCTTTATTGGGGAGAATGGTGCAGGTGTTAACAGACAATACCACTGCAATGTACTATATCAACAAACAAGGGGGGGCGCGCTCCTCGGTGCTGTGCCAGGAAGCGCTTCGACTTTGGGACTTGGCGGTGAAGTTCAACTTTTGTTTAACCGCCTCTCACCTGCCAGGGGTCAGGAACGACGAGGCGGACCGCCTCAGCAGGTTGTTTCTACCCCAGCACGATTGGTCTCTCCACCCGGAGGTGGCGGACAGGATTTTCCGTCTGTGGGGTGTTCCCCATCTGGACCTGTTTGCATCAGCCTGGAACACGAAGTGCCCGCAGTTTTGCTCGCTAAGGGGTCGCGAGCCGGGCTCTGTCTCGGACGCTTTTCTCCTCGAATGGACGGGGGCGCTCCTGTACGCGTTCCCCCCCTTCTCGCTCTTGCCCAGGGTCCTCTTGAAAATCAAGAGGGACAGAGCGGAGGTTATCCTGATCGCCCCAGCGTGGCCGAGGCAGTACTGGTTTTGCCTGCTTCAGGACCTGTCGGTCGCTCCCCCGATCGAGCTCCCGAGGAGACCGGACCTGCTTTCCCAGGACCACGGTCGCCTGCTGCACCCCAACCTCGACTCCCTGCACCTGACGGCCTGGAGGCTCTCTGGCTGACGGAGGAGGAGAGAACCTGCTCGGAGCAGGTCCAACGCGTGCTGTTGGGAAGCAGGAGGCCCTCCACGCAGATCGCCTACAGGGCCAAGTGGAGGAGGTTCACCTGCTGGGCGGAGTCGCGGGGCGTAACCCCCGGTACGTCCCCCGTGCACGCTGTCCTGGATTACCTGCTGCAGCTTAGGCTACAGGGGTTAGCGTTGGCCTCCCTCAGGGTACACCTGGCGGCCATCTCGGCGTTCCATCAGCCGATGGGGGGACGGTCCCTATTCTCCCACCCCATGTCGGTGAGGTTCCTCAGGGGAGTTGAGAGGCTTTATCCGCAGGTCCGTGACCCGGTGCCTCCCTGGGATTTGAACCTGGTCTTAGATAGGCTAACAGGACCCCCCTTTGAGCCCTGAGCCACCTGTCCAATGATGATTCTCTCCTGGAAGGTGGCTTTTCTCGTGGCCATTACCTCGGCCAGGAGGGTCTCTGAGCTAAGGGCCTTAACCTCGGAGCCCCCCTATACCGTGTTCTACAAGGACAAGGTTCAGCTTAGGCCTCACCCAGCGTTCCTGCCTAAGGTAGTCTCCAGGTTCCATTGTAACCAAGATATTTTCCTCCCCGTGTTTTTCCCTAAACCGCACGGGTCCGAGGACGAGAGGAGACTGCACACCCTCGATGTGAGGAGGGCGCTGGCGTTCTACCTAGACAGGACGAGACCGCTCCGAAAGACCACGCAGCTCTTCGTCGCGGTGGCAGAGAGGATGAGAGGCTCCCCGGTCTCCGCCCAGTGCATCGCCAAGTGGATCACTGCCTGCATCCGGCTCTGCTATGAGCATGCAGGCGTCCGGCTCCCAGGAGTGGTGACGGCTCACTCGACGAGGGCCCAGGCCGCGTCGGCAGCCTTCCTGGAAAGGGTCCCCCTGGATGACATCTGCAGGGCTGCCACCTGGTCTTCGGTGCACACCTTTGCTGCGCACTACGCTGTCGTCCAGCAGTCAAGGGACGACGCGCGAGTCGGCAGAGCCGTGCTGAGGGCAGCTCGCCGTTGACTCCTACCCACCTCCAAGGTATGGCTCGCTAATCACCTAAGTGGAATGCATCTGAGCAATCACTCGAAGGAGAAAACGTAGTTACTTACCAGTAACTGTTGTTCTTCGAGATGTGTTGCTCAGATCCATTCCACACCCACCCTCCGTCCCCGCTGTCGGAGTCGGCAGAAAGAAGGGACTGAGGAGGGGAGGGGCCAGTCGCGCTATATATACCGCTACATAATGGCGGTACTCCAGGGGGCGCTGAGACCGGCCCCTGCAGGGGCTGCTAGAAAAGTTCTCCACAGATCTGTGCACGTGGGCGCGCACACACCTAAGTGGAATGGATCTGAGCAACACATCTCGAAGAACAACAGTTACTGGTAAGTAACTACATTTTACAATAGTTCCTAAATGCCCATGAAGAATGGAGTCTCATGGTGCTAGGCCCTGTGGAAATACAGAGCAGTAGACAGTCCTTGCACTGAAGAGCTTGCAATCTAAATAGGCAAGATAGACACAGGGTGTAGGAATGGGGTATAATGCACAAGTTAAGAAGTCTAGGTATTATGCTAGCCTTGGCTTAGATGTATCGATGAATATGTATGGTAGGTCCATTGCTAAGATTTCTATGAAACACTTATGAAAGATCACCAGGCTGAGACCATGAAGGTACTAAAAAATTTGGAGCTACTACTACATGTTTGTGTTTCTGCAAGGCTAGTTTATTGCAATGTGCTATTTTTAGGAGAGTCTTCTTGAATCCTGAGTAGGATACAGCCTAATCAAAATGCAGCAAGCTCATGTTGGACAGGTGTGTGCCTGTAAAACATATTACTCTTCTTGCACAGGCTTTTTGTCAAATTGCATATTGATTTCAAAGCTTTCCTATTTAATATTCTGAATGGCTGTCTTCTTATACCTGACAAATCCTTCTCATTATTTTCCTGGTTGATTATTATAGTCTAAATTAGCAGGTTATTTAGTTTGGTTATAGGGTTAAAGCAACAGGCACTAGGGTGTTTGCTTGGTAATGAGGCACCCTGGTTGTGGAATACATTGCTTATTGCAATTAGAAATTCTCATTTATCTTGTTAATCAAGCAAGACTAAAACAGATATGGACTTGATTCTTAGTCACAGTAAGGGCTTTAAAGTGGGCAAATTTACATCCACTTTCTGGTCCCTATATCTGCCAGAGCTGTGGTAAGAGGACTGAGTGTAAATGAAAATCAGGCCCTATCACAATAATATGCTTACTATAGCTTTATATTTCTAAGTGCAGAGAATTTTTATTAAAGCTAATTGGACAGTGCCATGAAACATTGCTGCAAAAGGTGCTATACAAATACAAGTAGCTATTATAACAAAAACAGTTACCTCAACCAACATGCTATAATAAGTAAATATAAATGGCATCAGAACACAGTCTCAAACATCTGCTTGCTAGAGACCACACTGTTCAACTTGCTGAACAAGGACAGATAATTCCCCTTTCTCCAGTCAGATTCTCTATAGTCAGTGAAACTCTCCCATGAGGACTTTCCCTCAAAGAGAACAATCACCGTCTTTAGCTACATAGTTAGAGAGAGGCTTGGAAGGGTTATATTTTTATCAGTAAATGTCGATTTCACCATACACACACAAACTGAGAAAACATAAATTTCCATTGATAATAAATATTTACAGATAGAAAAAAACAAACATGCTGAGAATTTATAATTGTTTGATATATGGGTATTTGCTTTATATATTTTTCATAGGATGTGGACAATTTCTGTTAATTATTAAGCTTAACTTTTTGAATCGCAACATCTACTGTCATTGAATAATTGTCTGACTCTTCTATAATTTCCTGCAACTCTGAAAATTTAAAGAGATGATGTAATTTATTTTTAGCATTCCCTTCCCCCACAGTTTTTATCTGTTGATATTATAAAAATCACATTCTGCCAAGCCTAAGTTAGTTTTGGTTTCCTTCCTGAGGCATCTGCCCCTCATGGCAGGCTGGCTGTATAATACACATCATATATTACCGGCTTCCTGCTTGTGTTTTGTAGGGCAGGTCCTTGACTGGTGTAAATCAGCATAGCTCCATTGAAGTAAATGAATCTATGCCAGTTTATACCAACAGAAGATCTGGTCCTTAAGCATTTTGCATGTGCCATTGTTACAGTATCTAGCTTCCAATAATAATAGTCATGACAAAATCTTATCCATAGTCATGAGTAATGACTTAAGCTGCCTCAATTTTTAAGTATCTGACTTGAGACATTTTAAAATGGTCCTGATTTACAGAAGTGCTGAGCACTTGCCCTCTGAAAATTAGGCCCCTTGTAGTTGTTGGGCACCAAAAAATTAACACCCAAAACCACTATTTCCTTTGAAAATGTAGGTTTACATTCTTTGATGTGTACTGATAATTTAAAGGGGGGGAAAAACCATTTTCAGGAATTGTTCAAGTCCAGTTTCTTGCTCTCTGAATGTCTGAAGTGCTCCTTTGTAGATAGTTCTAATAACTTGGACAGTAAATAAAATAAGGATTACCTTGAAGAAAAGTTAGTGACCTACATGTTAAAATAAGAGATTCTTTTTCAACTATTTGCACTTTATCCTTTAGGAAAAGAAAACTGTTAAGGAAAAAGTACTTCCGAGTAGAGGTCAGTGAATAACTGATTTTTATGTTCAGGTGCCAAACTGAAAAATCCCCCAAATTTTTAGTTTCAAACTAAAATGGATATTTTTTTTTTTGTTTTCCTTACCAAAGCAAAAAACCAGAAAGTGAAATGAAATATTTTGGGTTTTGTTTGTTTTGTTTTTGTTTTGTTTGTTTGCTTGGGTTGATTTTGTTTTTCTTGTCTCTGGTCCTTTTTATTGTTTTTAATGGATGTAGCTAATTTTTTCCCTGAAATTGTTCACCAAATTTGACCTGAATATGTGAATAGTTTTGGTTGACCTGAAACTGTTTTTCATTGAATAGACCATTCATTCAGAAAGTTTTGTGCAGCTCTAGTTCTGAAGCTAATCTACAACTGTCACTCTCAGGCAGCATGTTTTTTAAGACAACTACATTACTCTTTCCAAAATACTGAACTAAAATTAGCCCAATATCATTTTAAATTGCCAATCTGTCTACATCTATCTCCTCCCTCTCCTTCCACAGAGATTGAGGGTGTTCCACCATCTAATTTTAGAAAGGAGTCCACACTTAAAGCTATTCAGGTTTTGTTTTAAATGAATAAGTCCAATTTCCACCATATGCCATATGTTGTATAATCATTTATTATGAGAGAGGAGAATTTCAGACTTCCAAGCTATTTTTATAGTAGGTTTTTCTGCTAGAAACAGAATTTTTGAAAACTTTTGTGTTTTTTTGCATTCACTACTGTGATATTTGATATCCTGATATTATTTGATATTATTTAAGCTCTGTTTGACCAATAAGGAACAGAGGCATTTTGGACAGTAGAAAAATTAGATGTGTCCAAGAGTAATACGCTCTGCTGATGCACCTTGGAAATGTGCATCAGATCTACAAAAGGCATATATAGACATGTCTTCAGTAAAATATTACGTTAAGGAAAAAATACAACTACTCTGAGGCTCAAAAGTGGATAGGATTGTGTGCTCTTGGAGACACAGCATATACAGTCACAGACCAGGGGAAGGAAGAACAAAGATAGTTTTAATCCATGATCATACCTGTGGAATTCTGGATAGACTGGGGCTAATGTGTCATAGGAACCTGCCTCTGATCAGTTCCACAATCTAGAATTGTTCTGAATGGCCATATTAGTGTTTGCTATGGCCCCACCCCTGCCATGAGCTCACTTTCCACACTGGAGCTAATCCCATGTAAAACAGCTGCCCTAAATTGTACCTCCATTAGGGGGATTGTTCCTGCACAGCTAAGGGGCTTCCACGACCCACTATACACTGCCACAGCACCCCATAGGGGCTAGCCTCAGAAAGCATATCCTTCCCTACACTTTTAAGGCAACCTGTCTATTTTAAGCACGAAGCTCCAGTTATGATGCATTTGGGAATTTTGTCGTTGCTCACTTCATTTACTACTTTATTTTTTCCCCAGTTTTTTATTTTAAATTGACATTTTTTTTGTTCAATTTTCAACCCACTTCTTGATAACCAGTGTGAGGGAATCAGAAGCACTCTTTGTGGCTGATTAGGAAGTCTGACTTCAGTGTCACCCACGAGAAAGAGAGAAACTGCTCTCCTTTTACAGCCTGCCGTGACCTTGGCATTATCAGTTGGCTACCCTGGGCATGGACGGGTACACATGTGTTATGCATGTGAAGGACAGATGTGAAATTGACAAGTGAAAATGTAGAGTATGCAAACGTCTTTCAAGCCTTGCCTTAGAGAAATCATTTTGGGGCGTGAGGGGAGGGGAGGGCGTTAACACTGATGGAAGAACAAATGTGGATTAAGGGGTTGCACAACTATTTTAAATATGTCCCCCTTTTAACTAATAATTCAACCTTGTGAATCAATACAATTAATGATTTTCCGTGCAAATGACTGCAGTGTCTCTATGCAGCCAGTCACACATTCATTTAGTGTCTGAAACAATCAAGGAAAACGTAGTTAGCTTCTACTGTAAAAGTGTGGTCCAGTAAGATAAGGTTCTATTCCCAGTTCTGCCACTGACCTGGACCATGGGCAAATCACAGGGAAACTGAGGCAGTCAGATGCTATCTGTAAAATAGGGATAATACTTATATTCCTTTATAAAGCACTTCACTATTATGGCTTTAAAGAGCTAAGAATTTATTAACAATTAATGTTATTGTCAACACAATCACTGATCTAAAAAAGTAGATGTAGTTTTAGCATGTTAAAATAAACTATTTAAAAATCATGTTTGGTCAGATTAAAAAATGCTCAGTAGAAATATATAAATATTTGTCTCAGTTAATATTACTACTAGTATCAAATAAATATATAAAACCCATAATATTATCATGCTCCAAGGGCACTTTTAAGAGTTTTTGGAGCAGCGGAACTTTGTCATTCAATGGCAATAAGGAATAAAAAGAGAATGAAGAGGAGTGCTTCTTGTCATCTATATAAGAAGTGGTCACAGGAGCACAGCTGCAATTTACTTGGAATCTTACTCTACATATTAACAATAGCTATGATTTTACTGCATTACCACTGCAGTAACCAGATGATGACATAGAAGAGAACTCACATGCTGAGCACATTCATCAGCTGTCCCTTGGACTAATAACTATTTGCCTCTTTCATGAAATATCTCTCTAAATCCAGTAGGGTGAAAGAAAAGGTGGTGTTGGGGAGATGCTGCAATATTAATATAGATGAGTTTCAGGGGGGTAACCATGTTAGTTTGTTTTCAGCAAAACAAATGAGAATTCTGTGGCACCTTAAAGTCTAACATATTTATTTGGGCATGAGCTTTCGTGGGAGAAACCCGAGTCCGAAGTGGGTTTCTGCTCACGAAAGCATGCCCCAATACATGTGTTAGTCTTTAAGGTACCACAGAACTCTCATTATTTTAATATATTTTCACCCTCAAAACCAAAATTATTTTCACTGTTTGCTTTTAGTTTGTGTTCAGGCATAGATTTTTGATATTTGATGTGTGTTATTCAGAAATGTATATGGAACAGTCAAACTTAATCCCACTAACTGTGGTTCAGTGTCACTTTTGAGATACTGCATTTACTTGATGCTTCTGCAGGTGGCTGCAAAACCATTTGCATTTACTTATTCCATTCATAATCTCATAGCAGGCTTGCATAGTTTGCAAGCTGTACATTTGCATGCTGAGTTCATGAAAATTGGAAATCTGTTCTGTTGGGAGCCTGTTCTTTTATTTACATGAACAGAAGCTGAATCTTTGTAAACAGGAAAACAAAAACAAAAAAATTCTCAATGAACACTTCTAAAACCAGTTTACATGAAAGGAAGGTAAATTGAGCAGTCTGAAAGGACAAGCAGTTTAATATATTGAAAAAGGTCTGAAAAATAAATGTTAATCCTGAAGTTCCTACAAGACAGTTTGAGCCATATCATGTAAATAAAAAACTAGCCATATCTTTCTATGAAAATAACCCAGTTAGGATTATCAATCTATTCTCACAATGAGATTCATCCATGGAGCAAAGAGCCAGCCCTAGACCTTATGTACCACTGAACCTCAGACAGGGTCTCCACAGGGACTAGGCTGACAAAATAGCTGCATGCCCCCTATCTGCTGCAGGCAGAGCCTCTTTGCATAGCTCAAAGCAGAAGGGGAGGGGCTGTAGAGCCATATTTTGGTAGATTAAATGTTCCTGGAATCCTGTGCACTTGGCACAGCATTTATGTGACTGCTATCCTGTCTAGAGTAGCAAGTGGCTTGGGGGAGTGAATGAGGGGCGAACAGCAGTCGTGCACCCTGTCCTTGGAGGTGCAAGGGGAGGATTTCACTTTTTCACCTGCTCCACATTCCATCTGCAGAGTGTAAATCAGTGATATTCAGACTGAAGCTCTTGAGCTGCAAGTGGCTTTTTAATGTGTCTCCTGCAGCTCTTTGCAGCACATGATATTTAACATTGCATGATTTAATTATTAATCTAAATTATTAACCCATCAAGATGCTTTTACTATGTTGTTAGCCAACTGTACTTGATAAAATAACAAGGGCTGGGTTCAATATCCAGGCGTTCCTTTACAACACAGAATCAGCTCGAGCCCCTGCTCAGTAACCTGGGACAATTACACACCACCCCTTGAGCTTCTCTAAGAGGCAATATTTCCCCTCTCACAAGCACAGAGTCTGACTATAGAAAAGAAGCTTTTAATAAAAAGGGGGAAGTAACCTGGCATTAGCTTGAAAACATCACAAGCAGGATTCATAAGCATAAAACCAGGAGCAAGAGTACATTGGGCAGTGTCTTTTGCCTGAGGTTCTTAAAGTCCAGCAACCAAAATTTCCTTTAACGTATTCCTCTCTTTATTGCACCCCACTCAGAGTTGTTTTCCTTGGTCAGTGAATACCCAGAATTCTATAGAGTTCATGTCCTGCCTTGAGGGGAGGCCTACAAATTCCCCCATAGAGAGCGAAAGGTTTCTATGTACTATTTTACTTGCCCTTGCCCCACTTTCAGTTTGATCTTGTAGAGCAGCAGATCTCCCAGCTTTTCCACCACCAGGTAAGGTAATGTCCTCCATTTATCATTAGATGTCGGGGAAGAGCTCATTAAGACCCTGCTTACCTCCTCTTCCCAGCAGAGGAATTATTTGTGATTACTCAACTAATTGTAATTATTAATTTAAATCATTGGTTCATATATCACTACTTTTCTGGCAAGTAAATTAAGGACCAAAACTGAATTCAATACTTCAGCTAAGAAGATATTGGTACAATGTGGTATTTAAATATGTAAACACTTCTCACAAACCTTTCTAAGATTTGTACTCAATCCTGAGGGATCTTATTTGTTGTCTCCAGTATATTTCTGTATCTTCTGTGATAGTTTCTTTAAAATAAAACCCAGTCGTATTCAGAGATCTCCACAAGTGACCCTAATCAAAACAGGAAAAGAGCAAGATATTATAGAGCTGATCCTGCACAACATATGGGGATAAGAGAATAATCCGCAGGTGGTTTGAAGACATCTTTGCATTCCCCAATTCTAAGGCCATGCTGCCTCTACCTTTTGCCAGTTGCCAACACCCTGTAGGGGCAAGTTCAATGCCTCAGGAGTGCTGAATGTAGAGAGATGCCTGCCAGTCACTTGTGTGGATTCTAGGATACTAGAAGATAAGTTCAAGACATATTAATGGATTAATTTTAGCCTTTGTCTGATTTGTTCCACAGTATTAGTATCTTAAAACATTTTATCTTATCATATAAATTAAAAAAATAAAACCAGCAAATCTTCATTTAGTTTTTTTTTCTAGACAACTCCACAAGAGGGGGTGGGTTAAGGTTCATTTGAGACTGGATATCATGTATTTTGACATGTGTCAGAATAAAGATATTGTAAATTTAACCAACTGATTTAGTAAAGTGAGGCTTCAGTTGTGTATTATGTCCCTGGTTCACCAAGGTACTTGAACACATGCCTTCAATGGGACTGTTGCTCACATGCTTAAAAAGTACCTGGCAGAAATGAGGCCTATGTTGCTCAATGAGGCAGATAGTGAAATACCTCATAAATGAAAAGTTCCAGAGGGGTAGCCGTGTTAGTCTGTATACAGGAAAAACGAGAGTCTGGTAGCATGAAGTGGGTTGCAGCCCACGAAAGCATATGCCTGCAGAAATTTGTTAGTCTTTAAAATGCTACAGGACTCTCGTTGTTTTGTCTCATAAATGGTTTCTTCTAGTTAACAGAACGTGTTGATTTTGTTTCTTTGGTATCTAGTTTCTGCTTTTTTGAGACAGTGAGATACCAGTAAATGTATTAATAGAATGTGCCTGATTACAAACCCTGCAGAGGATGTGGTGGAGATCCCCACACCTGAGCCATTCTTTTTAAGTGACAGCTCTGAGGAACTGTCCCAGAGGTGTCAGTAGAGGATGTGTTGGAACAAATTGATAAATTAATAGTAATAAGTCACCAGGGCCAGATGATACTCGCCCAGGAGTTCTGAAAGAACTCAAATATGAAATTGCAGAACTACTAAGTGTAATATGTAATCTATCCCTTACATTAGCATCATGGTAGCGAGGCTGATTTAACACCGAATTTTAAAAAAAGGGCTCTAGAGATGATTTTGGCAATTACAGGCTAGTAAGCCTAACCAGGTCTACCTAGAGTTTTATTAGCCTCCAGAGTGGGATATAATTCTGAAACATATTGCTTCATTATTACTAATTATTTATTATTAATATACAGAAATGCAGCAAATATATTTTCTAATGCTATATGTAATATGCTTTCAAACAGAGTTTGTGCTTATAGCACTTATCCTGTTAATACTCTACATTATATACTTCCCTTCCTATTCCCTTCAGTGCTTAATTATTTGAATCATATTAGTATAGCATACACTACCAGCAAGATTGTTTTAGTGGCACCACTTATTATTTGTAATGTGTTAAGTGACATGCCCCTTTATTTTTTCTACTTTTAGGTCGGCCTAATAAAACTACAACTTCTAACCAAAATTAAGACAATTGCTGTGTTTCATTGTTCTCTTGTGCTTCCCTGTCTGCTATTGTCTTATATTGTAAGCTCTCTGTTTTTACAGAGTCTAGCACAATAAGGTCCTGGTCTCTGACTGAAGTCCCTACTGGCATTGCAAATTATAGCAATATAAATTAATTAATGATGATAATAATTAATAAATGATGCCCAAGTAAGTGTGTTAAAGTATTTTAATTAAAGGTCAAAAAGCATAAGATTTGCTACAACATTAGGTTGAACCTACTTCCATTGAAGTCAAAGGCAGTTTTGTTATGTCTTTGCTCTCTAAGGAAATGTGGACATCGCACATGGACACAAGTGATTTCCATATAACCATGTTGACTAACTACTTACAGATATACAAGGCCTACCTATATATGTATACTGCTGCTCTTGCATGGTTTTGTGGCTAGTACTGCAGTAGAAAACAGGGATGCTCACTAGAAGGCTCCTAACTATTTAAAGGGATGCTACCCAGTTCTTATACACTAAATATTTTATTGACTATATAATAAGAATGGGATTAAGCTCTAAGGCCCAAATACTGTAACTTCGTTATATGGGTGGGCTTCAATGGGGCTTCACACAGATACAGCTTTCCACCCCACACACACAAGATGTTACAAGATCAGGACTTAAGTTAACTCAGTTTTCTATGTACAACAGTTTCTACAACATAGAATGCAGAACAAGAGTTCATGACTGGAATCTCAAAAGTCTTTTATTGCCTGTAACATCCTTATTGACTGTAGTGAAAATAATGAAATGACAGCTGATCCTTAAGTTTGAGTAAATTCTCAGTCACCCAGATATTTACAAGCAGGATCAAGGCGTCAGATTCTCCCCCAGCAGGGTAGGGCAATGAATAAAAATAAGAAATGTTCATAAACAAGACCACAGATAAAATAAGGAATAGATGCACTCTCATAGGTAGTTTTCATCTGCGATAGACATAATTTTGAGAATGTGTGTGAAAACATGTTAGAAGAAAACTGAATTGAAGTGGCTTATAAAGAGTGAAAGGTGACTACATCTCAGTGAAGCATATCAACCTCTGGTCTGTCCACTGAAGCATGCTACAATCCTCAACAAGCATTTAACAGCTGGAAATCTAGGTAATGATATACTTTTAACTTCATTGAGGCATGCAACATAACGTTGCAACTCTAAACAAAAAATGTTGCAATATGGTAATTATGTTTTGGTTATACACTTATGATGAGGTAGATGTAAGTTGCACTGCAACAGTCACATACATATGGAAGGAAAAGGTGGCAAATATATGATGAGCATAGATTAAATTTTTGGCTTTAACATCGAGAAAGAAAGATGGTCCACTGGTTAGATGATAGGCCAGGACTTGAAAGACTCAAGTTCAATTTCCTACTCTGTCATAGGCTTTCTGTGTGACCTGGAGCCAGTCACCTAGTCTTTCTATGCCTCAGCTCCTCATCTGTAAAATGTGGATAATAGTACTTTGTTACCGCACAGGGGTGTTGTGAGGATAAATACATTGAAATAAGGATTATCTACACTCATCATATAGACTTTGTTTATAAATACAAATACAGCAGTGGATGAGAGAGGCTGTTCTCCAGAGTTTCAGATTTCATTTTGAAAAAAAAAAAGTAAATCTCTAGTTTTCATGGTTATGAAGAAAATCTTGGGAATGTAACCTAGCTGTATCCAGTGAAAAGATGTCTGAGTCTGTAGTGAGCCTGAAACAATACATCTCCATAGTCCTTCACTTTCATAAATGTTGCTCTAAAGAAACTGTCACGAAGTTACTGAAGCAACCAATTAGATATACTCCAAATCTGAGCAGAAAAAACCAACAATGAAGATAAATTATACTGACACCAAACTATAAGAAGCCAAATTCTGTTGTGAAGTCAGTGGTGTTGCATTGGTGTAAAAGAGAGCGGTCTTGATCCATTGTGTTTAAAAAAAAAAGGATTAATTCCTGTGTATAAGATTTTGTCATTATACGTCGATATATAAAGACCACCTATTAGGTAGTGTGGCCCTGATCCATGCGAGCAGACCCCATGTCTGCATGGAGCTGAACTGAACTCATGCATCCATCCATGCAGAGCCCCACTGAAGTCAACTGGGCTCTGTGCAATTGTAAGGATACCCCTCCATGGAGCCCATTGCCAGATCAGGCCCTAGATTTGTAAGGGGCAGTTAGTAATATAATGCTCAGTTTTCTTACACGGGAACTGACATGTTTTCCATAGAATAATGTATAATGAATTGCTGAATTCTTCTTTATGGTAGCCTCCTTTTATATACTGTAACTATAAGAAGAGTCCTTGTAGGCTTTCTATCTAGTGTATCCAGTCAAAAATTTGGTAGGAATTCAAATTGGAGGTAGTGGCTGTTCTGGAGGTTCTTAAAAAAACTCAGTGAAGGACTTTGAATGCACTTTGGCATTTAGTAAATTATGCATTGGGTACTTGATTATGAAAATACTGCATGAATATATCCCCCAGGATTCATCTGTCTTTTGAATCTATGTTACAGTGTAGCTACTGGGGGAATAATCATTAGAATTATAATATTTGCTACAGTGTTGGAAAAGAATATAGAGCAATGCCAAACAGTTCTCTGCAAGAGATCTTCCAGGTGAAGAAGTGGAAATGCTAAGTTCACACTTCCCTCCAGAATGGTCAGGCAGAATTTCTGTATCTGCCCCTATCCCATGAAATAGATGTGGGGTTTTGTCCTTGAAACATGCTCATTCCCTTTGTTCATTCCTTTAGATCTAGGCCACCAGAGCCACCTACAGATCTGGTGAGTTCCTACAATGCTTAGCAGCCCCTACCTGCAGCATGGCTTTCAAGTGGTTTGTCGTAGCCCTCCAAGCGCAAAGAAAGGGAATACATATGCCTCTCCCCCTTGTCTTACAGCACTTCCTTTAAAAAAAAAAGGCATGCGAAAGATGAACTAGACACGGCTTCACATTTAACATAGATTTCCCTAATTAAGAGGATGTAGCTAAGAGAGGTGCTACAAGAAATGGTGTTTATTAGAAGACTTAGATAAAGTGAAGTCATTAAAATTATCTCATATAGCAACCAACATGCAAACAGGGATCCTCCATCACTGGAGGAAATGGGGGTCAGTTTACACCGGCTGAAGATATGGCCCACAAACTTTACTTATTTAGGCCCAGATCCAAAGCAATGGAAAGATTCCTACTAACTTCAATGGGTTTTGAACCAGATGCATAAATCTTAAAATTCTGACAGATTGGTCATAGTAAATCTGTGGCAGAACCCAGGTCTGGTGATCTCTAGTCTTGTGTATATAAAATAAGCTTCTCTTTCTTGCATAAATACTGAGGCCCGGATATTAAAATTACACTTACAGCAAAATCTACCCACTGTATCAAAAAGCTCCCAGGAAAAATGCTTCTTTGAAAGCTCCAACAACTGGCTAGAACTCCCCCTTTTGTACTACTGTATCTGGCGCCAATCAAGGTCCCAGGGGTCTGATAGCTAGGCAAGTGCAGAGCTGAGATTTAGAATTTACTTCTCCTTTATGTTGTCAAAACTAGTAAAATAAAGGCTTGTGTCCATGTGTGAAAAAAGCCTTAGTTTTGAGTTCAACCAAGCACTACCCTCAGGCTGAAGGAGGGCCATGTTTTAGCAGCTGGCAATGCTGCCTTCTGTTGCAACTTGAAGGAAATTACATAAAATCCAGTCTCCAAGTCCAGTCAGACTTTTAAAAATATGCCAAGAAATATGCCTTTATTTGTGGCATATATACCTTTTGGACAGACACACAAACACACACACACAGGTCTGACAGGTATGTATGTAAGGATAACTTGTCCTGCACTTTGTAAATGCAATAACTAGAATGTCATTATTGTTCTTGGGGATGTGGTGGGAAATAAATAAATCTGTTCCTTCTCTCTGTGAACAGTGGGTTGCCAGATGTCCAACTTCCAGTTTCTAATAACCATAGGACAATTCCACTCTTTAAATAAGTTCTTACCTATGATGGGCTTTTAAGGCACATACTGGCAATCAATAAGTGCATTCTTTTTTTTAGCAATGTCAGTCAGGCCAGGGCTCTAAAGGAAAGCCTGAGAGTGGACTGGAGAGTCTGAAGGTGGCTGTCAGCTACATGACACATTGGCTCTCTCCTTTACGATCACTGTGGTCCTTTTGGACACAGCTCACAGGGGTGATCCATCTTTTCAAACAGCCCCCTCCCCATAATTAATAATCCCCTCGGCCTTCTTGTCCCCAGGTTGTGTGTTTTGTCAGTCCTGGTCTGGGTTGTTTAGACTGCAAAAGGTGTGTGTGGGGGGGGGAAGGATTGTGTCTTAGCTAGGGCACTAAAGTGCCAGGCAAATGTATTATGCCGCATGCCGGTTTGGCAACCATCCCTCTCCGGGGATCCCCTCTGCGGGGATCCTGGGCCCGGAGAGGTGCTGCAAACTCAGGCGTCGCTGGAACGGGGCCCAGCCTCCGCACGCCCTGCTGTCTCTAGCCCGCCCCGGCACAACAGGCGCAGAGCCGTGGCCAGCCGCCCGCCCCCACGCGGCGCGGCCGCAGCTTCCCCGCCATTTGTCCCCTGGGCTGGTGCGGGCGCAGGCGGGGGTGTGCGCGGGACCGGCCGGGAAGGCCGGTGTGAACCTCGCCCCTGGCCGCCCCTCCTCTCTGCCGCGTCCACGGCGAGGCAGCTCTGCCCGGCCGGGTGGCGACCTCAGGGGTCGGGCCGGGCCCGGGGACACCGGAGCCCGCCGGGGCCGGCCCCCGCGATGCCCCTGCCGCCGAGCTCCGCCTCCCGCAGGTGCCCGCCGCGCGGGGGAGGAGGCAGAGGAGAGGCTCCTCCCGCCCGCGCCCAGCCCCCGCCGCCCGCCTTCAGCCCCATTGTGCTGGCGCGGCGCGGCGCGGGCAGCCCGGCCGCTGCGGTTCCGGCGCTTCGCAGACCCCGCGGAGAGGCGCCAGCGGGCCGAGCTCCGCTTTGCGGCGGGCGCCCGGGGACCGGGCCCAGGTGAGCGCGAGCCCGTGTGCGCTGGGAGGCGCCGCCAGATCCCGGGGGGCCGTGGCCGTGTGTGCGGCGGGGCGCGCGGCCTGACGCGCAAGGGGAGCCCAGCCGCCGGGCTGCGCCGTCCCCCGCCACCCAGTGCCCCGGCCTGGCAGGGGGCCCTGCTCCCCCACCCACCCAGCGGGGGGCGGGCGGGCTGCCCGCCGGTTGCTAGGGAGACGCTTCGACAGCAACCCGGGCGCTCGGGTTTCTCTACGGGGCGGTGTGGTGAGCGCTGCGGACGGGTGCAATAGCCGGAGTCTCGTCGGGGGGGTCGGAAACTAACCCCCCCTGCATTGCCTTTATCCCCAGTGCTTAAAACGGGGCTTTCTGCACCGCCTCACTTCAGGGCTGCACCTATAACGAGCGGGCCCTGGAATAAATCGGACGGGCCATGTCACGCGGTGCTCTGTGGCTGCTCTCTGCGCTGACGGCTATGGGTGGTGGAGTCAATAGTTCTATTTTCATCCCCCTGCCCCCTTTGCCGACCTTGGAGGCTGATAACTGGTACAGGAAAAGTTGCACTGGGCTCAGTTGTGGTACCTTGGCTTTGTTTTAGAAACAAAGTGGTTTAAAACCTAAGCCAAAACCTTGTGTTCCTGCTCTGAAAAGTGCTTGGAAAATAGCATCTTCTCACACAATACGGCTGTTCTTGTTTGTAATTAGATTGGTTTCTAGCTGATTTAGTGAGAAAAATAAGCTTTAGCACACCAGAGCCCAGTAGGTAAGGATGGGGGAATCTGAATTCTTTCCTAACTGATACAGTGTTAGAAGAATGATTGATTAAAATCCCCAACCCAGTGGAATTATTCCTGTGCTTAAAACACATGGGGAGGTATTTTCAGGATTGGTGCCTTATTTCCCAATTGCAGGACCAAATTTGGCCCTCAGTTACCTTGAGAACAACTCCACTAGTTAAACCCGGGCAGCTCTACTCAAAACCATGGCATTGTTCAGGTGCAACAATATACAGAATCTAACGGCAATGAAATTGCACAGGTCAAGAGAAGACAGATTTTAGCCTGCAGAGTCTTTATTAATCTTGATGATGGATGAGCTGGAAAGAACACTCTTTGGCTTTCAAGTCCCAAACTGGATTTATAGGGCTAGTATTTAAAACAACCAACCAAACCCCAGCATAGGTGGAGTAAATTTTGTATGAAATACTTGAGAAACAGTGTTGCCACTTTTGAAAAATCGCCTTTCAGACTGAATCCACACTTCAAAAATGAATATGGATAGCTATGTTTCAAGAATGTTCTTTCACACTCAATATTGTTGAGCTCAGGTGTATTTGGTGTTAAAATGTAAATTGCCAAAGATTAGATTACTTTGCAAATTATTCAATTTAGAAAGTAGTTAGGGCCCTGTCCTGTTCCCCTGAATGTAAATGGCAAAACTCCTCTTGACTTGGAAGGGATAGAGATTGGACTGTTAAGACCCTATCCTGCAGTCTGTACTACATAGGTGAATCACTTGCATTTGCAGAGTCTGGGGGTTAGCCCACATGGAGATGCTTACAGGATTGGGCCCTGCAGGGGATGTTCAAAGAATTGTTTTTCAGATACATTTTGTAAAGGTTTTTATTATTTTAGGTGAGATTTGAAAGAAATCTAGTTATGATATATTGGGCAAATACACGGTTATGACAAATAGTTTAAAATGCAGCATGTTGTTTTTGTTTTACCAAGTTTATAAATAATAAAGGAATTCTTATTTAGCATTGAAAAAGTTCCAGAGAAGCAGCTTAAATCTATTGTCTATTTTTTAGATGCTGATCAATTTGACAATGTTTGAAAAGCACTTTGCAGATGTAATGTATTAAGTATTGTGTTATTACTGTGAATAACTGTGACATCAAAAGCTCTCATTTTAGTGTGGCAGTAGTAAATATTACAGTTATGTCCGAGGAGATACTTTTCAGTATAGTTACTCTCAGATATTTATAATGCTAATAAAATATAATTTGGGCTGAGATTTATCCTGTGTAACATCAGCAAAAATATAAATTTGTTTGGTTGTGTCGTTTATAGGGATGTTTGGCAAAATGTAATTTGGGCAGTTTTTAGATATCATACGGGGGAAAAGTACTGCTAATGTTTTCAAAATCTGTTTGTTTGTTTGGGCTCAGATATTTCAAAAACAGGTGAAGTTGTAAACCTTCAATTTAGAATGCACTTACCCTTGAGGGAGGGCAAATATTTTTAGTTTGTTTGGAGAAACTTGTTATAGCCATAATGGAGTTATGTATTTAAAACTTTATATAGACTACATCTGCTTTCTGATTAGTCTAACACACTGATCCATACAGAATGCCAGATAATGTGCAGTTCTGACTTTCAAAAGGTCTTGGGGATACCCCAGAACTTGAGATAGTGAGTTGGATGATCATTGGCACCAGAACAGCAGTCTTTGAAGTCACACGCTTGAAATCGGCAGCTGCATAATTAGAGAATATTTGTAACCTTTAAAAAAAGAAAAATCTTTATTTTTAATGGTAACATGACAGTTGTATGTCTCCAGAAACTGCCTTTCATTTTCACAGAAAATGAGGGGCCACTGTGAATGAAAAGCATCTGGCTTTTTCATGGACTTGAGGTTCTTTGAGAGTTGATGGTTGTAACAGGGTGTTTTGGCTCTTTAATATTGCCCTAGACCTAGTCTTTCTGTTCCAGAGTTCAGTCCTTTACAGTTTCAGGGAACTTCAGTAACTTTTGGTTAATCAGGACTTCAGTCAATCTGTGGAAGATTTCTACAACTTCACCTGAGTGCATCTCAGCTATATACAGAATAAGAATGGACAAGTTCAGAACTAGTGTAAGTGGTAATGACTCCACAAAAATCAGGGTGATTGCACGTTAGGTTTGAATTTGGCTTGTGACTTGAATTTGAATGCAGGAAGAAAATAAAAACACTGAGTACCAGATTGTGACTCGATCAAGTAGCTGAGCTTTACAGAAATAGTGTAGTAGTAGTGATCAATGGCTCCATGTCTAGCTGGCAGCTGGTCACAAGTGGAGTGCCCCGGGGTCAGTCCTGGGGCCGGTTTTATTCAAAATCTTCGTTAATGATCTGGAGGATGGGGTAGATTGCACCCTCAGCAAGTTTGCAGATGACACTAAGCTAGGGAGAGTGGTAGATACCCTGAAAGGGGGGGATAGGATACAGCAGGACCTAAACAAATTGGAGGATTGGGCCAAAAGAAATCTGATGAGGTTCAACAAGGACAAGTGCAGAGTCCTGCACTTAGGACGGAAGAATCCCATGCACTGCTACAGATTGGGGACCGATGAGCTAGGCAGCAGTTCTGCAGAGAAGGATCTGGGGGTTACAGTGGATAAGAAGTTGGATTTGAGTCAGCAGTGTGCCCTGGTTGCCAAGAAGGCTAATGGCATATTGGTCTGCATTAGTAAGAGCATTGCCAGCAGATCGCGGGAAGTGATTATTCCCCTTTATTTGGCATTGGTGAGGCCGCATTTGGAGTATTGGGTCCAGTTTTGGGCCCTCCACTACAAAAAGGATGTGGACAAGTTGGAGAGAGTCTAGTTGAGGACAACAAAAATAAGGGGGCTGGAGCACAAGAATTATGAGGAGAGGCTGAAAGAACTAGGCCTGTTTAGTCTGCAGAAGAGAAGAATGAGGGGGGATTTGATAGCAGCCTTTAATTACCTGAAAGTTGGATGGAGCTAGGCTGTTTTCAATGGTGGCAGATGACAAAACAAGGAGCAACTGTCTCAAGTTGCAGTGGAGAAGGTCTAGGTTGGACATTAGGGAAAAAGTTTTTCACTAGGAGCGTGGTGAAGCATAGGAATGGGTTACCTAGGGAAATGGTGGCAACTCCATCCTTAGAGGTTTTTAAACTGCGGCTTGACAAAACCCTCGCCGGGATGATTTAGCTGAGGATAGTCCCGCTTTGAGCAGAGGGTTGGACTAGATGACCTCCTGAGGTCCCTTCCAACTCTAATATTCTGTGAAATGGTTAAAAAGAGGATTAGTGGCAGTGAAGAAGGCAAGGGAATTATATTTAGATTGGCGTACACAGAGACTGTCACTGTAATCTATGTGTACGTCAGGACAAATTCTGTTCAAATTATTCTTATGAGTAAAGATATTGGTTGGGTGGATGCTTGCATGAATAAAGTGAACAGGATTTGGCCCCAGATAATTCCCACTTTTAGAAACAGGATTCTTTTCTTGTTGCTTTTTTCTTCTCCACTTTTCATTCAGAATGTGTTGCTGAAGCTATGGCTTGAAAATCAGATACTGATACTATGTAGCTTCTGACACTGACAAAGTGATGATTGGTGTTTAATGTCCGTTTGAGATGAGCAGCTACAACACAATGAAAAGGAATCTGCTTAGTATGAAACCCATGGCACCGTAGCAGTGCTTTTAAATTGACTTCACTGAGTGGAAGATGACTGACTTAAAGGCCAAAAATGGCAATAACGTAGTGCCACACTATACAGAGAATGATGATTATAGCTGGACTGAAAATGAGAACTTGTGTGAAGTGAAAAATGAAATTAATTTAAACACTTAGGCTAGAACAGCTGACAACTTCTTTGGCAGCAACTGGCCAAGCTTAGATGTCATCCACTATAATAATGCTCTCTTATTAGTAGAGGTGTGACTGTTCCTCATTTTAGTTCTCTTAATACAGGAAATGTCTTATCCTTGACATTTCCGATCTTTGCAATTCTATGTAGGTCTTCATATTGCATATGTCAGGTCACTGTGGTATCTAAGCACTTTTAACTCAGTGATAATTTCCATGAAGACTCTTTTTATTCCTGAACTGATTTCATGATCTACAGCTTGTAAAGGTATCTTTTTAATATTCTTGTAAATACTTGTAAATATATTTTTTAATTTTGAAAGAGGAAAAATACTCAAAGGAAGGCTTTGGGATGGAAAATTCCAAGAGTTTTCCTTCCAAATTCTTCCTTCAGGAGGCCAGGGTTTCTGTCCATTAAAGGTAGCAGGTGTGGCTCCCAAGTCCCCTGGATTCCCAGTAGGTTCATGTGAAGACATAGGTCCATTCACAAAGTAACTTCTGTCTTCTCAACTATATTCCCTGATTTCAGTGGAGTTGTGACCAGTTTGGCAAGTTTGCTTTTGGCCCAATAACTTTAATTTACTATAACTATTTCTAAGCTTATTACACTTTCAAAAAAGTGAATTTGCTTAAAGGTCTGTGCACAATTACCAGCTTTTGGTCCATAAGCGTTCACAAACTTGTTCTGTGGTGGAATTTTGTTATTTCTGCTAGTGAAATGTGCCCCCCCCCCCGAGGAAAAATAATACATTTGGCTTAAATTAGTTTTGCCTCCTGCAATTTTGCAGAGAATTTTTGTAACTTTTTTTTAAAAAAAAGAAAAGAAAAACCTTTATTTTTAATGGCAAAATGATAGTTGTGTGTGTCTGGAAACTGCCTTTCATTTTCATAGAACATTAGAGGCCAGTGAGAATAAAAAAGTCTTGCTTTTCCACAGACCTGAGATTATATGAGAATTGGTGTTCCGGCTCTTTAATGCTGGCCCGGGCCTAGTTCTTCTGTTTCAGAGTTCAGTCCTTTAAGGTCATGCGCTTTGGGGATTGTAGTTCCCAAATGGAGCACGTGACTTTGGGCTGAGACCATGGCCTGTGAGAAGGGAGAAAGCAAAATATAAAAGGCAAGTCTTTTCCCCCATACATGGCTGTGCTTGGGTGTTGGAAAGGTAAGCAAACCTCTTACACCGATAAAACATCTTTTGTGACACTGCTTTCCTTGTTCTCCAGGAAGGTGAAGCCCTCAGTAAGCTTGTAAATTGCAAACTGTACTTTTCTGTTGTCCTCGCTTTAAAATTGTGTGTGTATCTGGTGCTCACGAGAACAAAGCACAGCAGTCCCTGTGGCAAACATGCAGGCCAGAGCTCTTCTGCTCATGCAACCTAGTAGCTAAATTAGGTGGGTTCTTGTTAGTTCCAAACTGGTGGTAGAGGATTTAAGTTACCCTAAGCAGATACAGTTGGGGACAGGTATACTTGCTGATGCCTTTGAGTTGATGTACTTTGGTCTCTGTCTTTTGAAAACATCTCTTAGCTTTCTCCATTGATCCAAGAAATGAAAAGTGTTCTCCATGAAAATAAATTGCATTAACAGTAGGGGGCTGAATTCTGCTTCCATTTATGCCAGTGTAAAGCCATTGACTAGTTTTTTTTTCAGTTTTATTAAGTAAAAACAAATCTGTAATGAGCAAACAAGATAAGTGGTTATTTATAAGACAAAATGGACTTATGCAACTGAAATAACATTTAGGAAACATGTATGATGATCTTCCTTTAAATCATGTTAAAATACACACAACAGTTCATGACTTAATGGTAAGAATGTTATGTGGCATAACGATTGTAGTAATATGCTGGACCAATTGTAGAGAATGAACTATTTTCTTTTTTACATATAAATTAGCCTTGTAAAACTAGTCTGGATTGTCAATGTGTAGACGTTATGGTTGTTCTGGTGGGCATCGTAACTGCAATAGTCCTTCTTTCCCTAGAAAGAATTATATAAAATATACTTTTGTATAACACCTGATAGTGAAATCAAATATATCCCATGATCCAAAAAGTTCTTCTACTTAATTGCCAAAACTCATATTCACTGTGAGGTTTTTCCTGAACATGCTGATGACTTCACAAACATAAAAAAGAAAACCCTTTTCTCTGCTACTCTAGGTGTTAAAGAGCTTATCAGCCTTCATTTTTTTAAAATCTGCTCTGCTCTTGACTCAGACAGCCCTCTAACAATTCCACCCACAATGCCTTGATGGGACATTGGTCCAGCATGAATTCATATGAAAGAGTGCTCTCTACTGAAACATCATCAGCACCACTTCTTGCAACATCACCATTTTCCTATCTGAGAATTAATGAGGTCCCACTCTGCTGAGTTTTGTGAGATTTGATGCATTTGTTGCTCAAAGTGGTTTGACTAGAGTATGGTGGGGACATGACTGCATAAAAGTCTGTTCCTAGTGCATTTTTAAATTTTAATTTGTCAGTTACTTCAGTAACCTGAGTATGAGACAATATAGCCCCTGAGTTTTATAAAATTTGCTGAAGAATCTGTAAGTATACGCATTTTTGAAAAATGATTGGTTCAAGTGACAGCAATATTGCTTATTCACATATAAAGGATTTTGAAATGTTTGTGAATAGGCTGATGTCCTTATTAGGTCTGAAACGCTTTCCATCAGTGTACAAGTAAGGTGAAATAAACATAAAAGGGCTGTTACTTTATCAACTGAACTAGCATTGTAACCGGTTTACGAAGGTACATAGAAGTAAAACCTGCAGTTAGCAAATACTGTAATGGTATAGAATGTGCACCTTGCAAAAGTTTATATTCAGAATTTATTCTCTTGATGTGCCGTCGTACTCTCCCTTCCCCCCTCCCCCAACAATTTTTTCCCAGTCAATTAAGTTTTTGACTACCAGTGTGATTTTGAACACATTTCTTCCAGCCAATTCTTAATCCCAAATAGCCTTTAAAAGATATGTTGTTTTTTAAAACAGAACTAGAACAGTTTAGGTTCCCTGTTGAAAGCTTTTTTTATCTCAAAATGCACCATATATGCCTGTGATATGTTTCACAAAGAGCAAATATACTTTATATCTGAATGACCTTTATTTTAGATTGAGAACAAAAGTGAAGCGTTCATGAGAGTGCAGTGACTGTCATTAGCAAACACTGGGATTAAATACGGGATGTCCAGAGCTAAAAGCATGAGCCTTTCCAGTGTGAGTTAAGTAAAAAGGCTCTGTAGTCAGGGACTACAATAGACTCTCATGTTCAGTGGGTTCAGGAGCATACAGTGTTCTCTCTCTTACAGTCTGTGCTGAGCTCTGAGAATAAAGTGGCTGTTAAATTCTGCTCACCAGGAAAGTGTGTAGAAACTTAATGGTGCAGTACACAGAAAACAAAAGGTGTTTCAGAGCTACATACACCGCATTCTCCAACAGGGTTACAATTAGAAATGGGAAAGTTTAAGAGTTGCTGAATTATAAATAACAATGGACGGGATGCACTGTGCTCACTTATGCGGGAGGAGAGGAACAACGAATGTATGTGAAAGTGGGTTAAGGGATACAAGTGTATACCCTATCCACTGTGCACCCAGAAACACTTCTTCAGTCAGCACTTGCACCTTGAAGGTGCTGAATGCTCTTGCACCAGTTGAACAAGGCAATTAAGCATGTGCTTAATTTTAAGCACACACATTGACTTTAGTGAGACTGTGCTCATGCTTAACTGTTTGTTTGGATTAGCGTGCGAGTAGCTGGCACCTTATGAGATCAACCCTCCTTATTGTACAACTGGGGCTCTGTGAAATAGGAGGCAGCTTCTCAAAGCCGATGTGGTAAGCTCCTCTCATAACCTTTCAGATTTCCAGTAGATCTTCACATCTGGGGCAGAGTGACTCTAAGACCTGGTTTATGTTAGAGAGTTTTATTAACCAAAGTCAGTGTTTTATGTCAAAACAGTGGTGTTGTACACACTGCAAGCCCTCCCTCATGCTGATAAAACTCTCCTGATACGGTAACAAAATAAAACTACCTCGACAAGAGGCATAGAGCTATTTGCAGCAAATTTTTAGCAACATAGCATCAGTGTAGACGCTGGTCTTGATTATGTTATGGTAAATGTCCTCCAGGAGGTGTCCCACAATCCCCATCCTGATTGCTTTGGTCAGCAGTTTAAACTGCTGCCCTGCAGCCATCTTCCCCAACCCCTTTAAAGTCTTGGGAATTTTTGAAATTCCATTTCCTGTTCTCTTGGCATGGAGAGCTTACATCACCTCTTCCCAGGTGACCATGGCGCTCCATGCAGCAAATGCTTTTCTGTTTGGAGCACACTGGAGTTGTTTGATCTGCTAAGCATATGGGGAGAGGCAGCTGTGCAGTTCCACCTCTGCTCCAGCCACAAGGACTTTGATACCTACAGTCAGATCATAGGGTGGAGAAGGGCTATGAACAGGACGTGCTGCATGGCTGTGCAAAAATGAAGGAGATGCGGCAGGTATATCAGAAGGCTAAGGAGGCAAACCATCGCTCTGCTGCAGAGCAAAAGACCTGCTGCTTCTATAAGGAGCTGGACGCCATCCTTGGCGGCAAGCCCACCTCCACCACCAAGAGACCCGTGGATACTTCCCTGGGGCTGGAGATGGTGGATGCCAGAGTCAAGGCCAAGGAAGAGGTCGTGCACAATGAGGTTGAGTTGGGGGATGAATAGGAGCAAGGTGCTGCAAGGAGCCAGGACCTCTTCTTGACCCTGGAGTGTTGAGCCAGTTCCAGCTCTGGTGCGCAGGATGCGCAGGATGCAGGAGAGGAGAGCTCTGGTATGTGATCTTTTTTAATTGATGCTGCTTGATTATATTAGGTCCAGCTGTGCTTCATTGCATTCACAGCAGGTTGAAGAGACAGAAATGAACAAGAGTAGCTGTGTTTGCATTTGCTTTCCATTCCCCTGTACAGCTAAGCAGTGTAGTGGAAAAGTGCGTTAATGAACACTGAGATTTCCCGGGAATCCTCCAGAGAGACTTCTAAGAAACTTTCCTGGAGGTACTCGCCAATCTTCTACTAGATGTTTCTTTGCAAAACTGCTTTGTTCCTTCTCCTGTTGTAGGAAACTTTCCTGTGCCAATTGGCAATCACTTGTGCAGGGACCAAAGCGGCACACAAATGAGCAGCATAGGGACCGGGTCTGAAGCTGCTCGCATGGAAGAGATGCACCCTACCATCGCTGCTTTCTCGGAGAAGTGAGATATTAGCTTCTATGACCCCTGCCTGTGGAAAATGGTGGAAGAATTTACAGCTGTGTCCCTACCTACCTGTAGTGATCCCCCTTACAATCACCAAGAAACTTTTCCCCATCTTAAGGACTCCTCCCCAGGGTTTTTGTTGAGCTGTGTGGTTGCCAGGGGCTAGGAAAACAGCACAGTATTTCACTGTAATGAGTCAGTGATGTTAGGTGCACTAACAATCATGCTTCTGTTCATTGTTTCTTGTGCTTCTACAGATGTGGCTTTGAGGAGCAAACCCTACACACCTTTGCTTGATAAGAAAGCGACCAAGGAGGAACAAAAAGGACATGTTCCAGGAACTGTTCCAATCCTCAGAGGCAGGAAAAAATAAGAATCCAGGGCATGGAGATGCAGTGTAAATGAAAATCAGAAAATAGAGAGGCAGAAAAGGGAAGAAGAACCAGCAGCTGGTATTAGCTGGTCATGAGCAGATGATAAAAGCCATGGAGGCGCAAACGGAGTTTTAAACAGAGTATTAAAGTCCCTAATAATGGTTCAGACTGAATTCATGCATGCTCACGCCCCCCTGCAGCCAATACAGAAGAGCTTGCATGCTCTCTCCAAACTCCTCCCACACATTCTTTCCAACCTCTCAGATGGTCTTGGGACCCTATTCATTCCACCCTTTCAGACAGCTTCCAAAATGATAGCTGGATTTATCCACAGTTGTGAGAGCCCACACTGCCCCTCACTTCTTTCTCTCTTCCAGCCCAGCTTTTCTGTGTGTGTTGTGAATCAAAATTGTTATTTAATAAAGACGTACTCCCTGAGAGATAAGTAATCTTTATTTGTCCCCTACACATAGTGGTTACAGCTTTAATTGGTACACAATGGCAATTGTATCATCTGCTGAGTACAAATCATGAACAGGACTCATCCCAAGGTTCTAGCAAGCTGACTAGCAGTCCGAGCATGGCACACTGCGGCTTACAAAGACACTGGACTGGTGCTCATTGTCAAAATGGTTCCTCAAGGCTCCCTGATTTGAATGGCCACCTCTTGTGTCCTTCTAAGAGCTCTGACATCAGGTAGCTCAAAGTCAGTTGCTAGGCAGTCTGCCTCTGCACTCCACTCAGGGGGAAATTTTTTACCCTTTAGCTTCACAAAGATTATGGAGCACACAGTGATAAACATGGGAATGTTTTCCTCATTTAGATCTAACCTGCCATAAAGGCATCGCCAGTGTGCTTTTACTCTGCCAAACGCACATTCCATTGTCATGCGGCATCTGCTCAGCCTGTTATTGAAACATTCATTGCTGCTGTCCAGGTTGCCCATATAAAGCTTCATGACCTGTGGCAGTAAGGGGTAGGCTGCGTCTTGCAGGAGCATCCCCCATTAGAATCTTTTGGTCTGGAAACCTGCTTACAGCTTTCTGTACAGTCCAGTGTTCCTGAAGATGCGTCATCATGTACCTTCCATGACCATGCAGTGTCAGTGAAACGGTCATGGTGATCCACAAACTCCATAGAAAGTACCATAGAAAAGTACCCCCTTTCTACTGATGTACTCCTTCTAATTGGGATATGCGTATCATCTATTGCCCTGCCATTGCTGTGAAGCCATCCACTATTTCACACATTTCCAAGATTCCAAGTCCTTCACAGAAGAAAGCGACTAATGGCCCTGCACGCTTGCAATAACACAGCTCCAATGGTAGGCTTCCCAACTCCGAATTGATTTGCGGCCAACCACGTGCTTCTTCACTGAGAGAGCAGCTCTCATTCTGGTGTCCTTGCACTGCCGGGCATGGGTGAGCTCTGCACACAGTTCCATGAAGGTGGCTTTGTGCATTCGAAAGTTCTGCAGCCACTGCTCATCATCCTGGGCCTGTATGACTATGCAATGTCACTACTCAGTGCTTGTTTCGCATGCCCAAAAGCGATGGTGCACCTTGTGCAGCTACTCCGTGAGTGCCAAAAGTAATCCGGCATGCGTTGGTTTCTTTCCATGGCACAAAGACAATCAAGCACCTTGGATTCCTGTTCAGATTGGGAACTCATGATCTACTGAATGAGCAGGTGTGATGTGTTCAGAATGCTGACCACAACAGTGGAGGGCACTGCAGGATTCATCCTTTTAGACAGAGATGGTGGGTGTACAGTAAATAAGGTCCATTGAAAAATGCCACGAAATGCAGTAGGAAACCCATGCAACAATGGGACAGAAAACATTGCATCCTGGGACATGGAGCCCACACTGGTGATGCATTGCAATCCTCTCTACCTTACTACAACTCCCAGCTGCAGAAGGTGACAAGTTGCACAGTGGGATAGCTGCCCACAATGTCACTGTCAATGTTTAGAGCAACAACTGTGGACACGCTTCAGTGACACTGAGTGCTGTGCGAACAGGCACAAGCGTTGTAGTTATAGCGCTTTTTGATTATCGCTGTAGCTTGTGTTGACAACATTCTGTAGTGTTGACAAGGCCTAAGACATGGCAGAAGGGGGAAAGGTACTAAATAGGCTCTACAAATTATAGGGCTTTGGCTCTTCAACATTAGGGGTCAAACTCTCTACTCTCAGTAATGTATTTCTGTTAATTTTAATGACGCTAGGCTACTGTAAGCAAGAATTAGACTCTATTAGTTTTTACACCTTTGGTCATCATCTTATAACTCCTTTCCTTTGGTTGGTTTTGATGTTAACTAATATTATTTAAATAATTTGTAGGAAAAACTAAAAGGAATTCATTTTGCATTTTGCTTTGAAAGTGGTGAATTATCATTCTAGTTTCTGGCCTATTTATTCTCTGATCTAGATTATGGGAGTAGATATCTGCTAAAAAGAAATGTTATTAATATATTAGCATGTGATGGATTTTTATTTAAAAAAAAAAACAACCCACCACAAACAAGTTTTTTTAAAAGGAACGTTTTTTTAACAATGTAAACTAAGACATGTCTCTAAAGAAGTAAATGGGACAGGAGCATATTCCAAATAAAGATGGGCAGGAGTGCTCCTCAAAGAAAAAGGGGCAGAAGTGAGTCTTTGCAGTGGCCTTGCATTTAAAAACCTCTGAGTCCTATATCAATTCTCAATTTAGATTATTTTTCATACATATAAATTTGCAGTACCCCAGCCAAAGGAAACAATGTTCCTTTCCCCAAAATGAACGTGCTGTAGGTGATGCAGAAAAAATAGATATAACATTTTTCGTTGTTATTTGTAGCATAGGAAGTCTCCATCAGGCATAAGAGCTCCATTGAGTTAATCAGTCTTCGTGCTGCATTATGATATCAGCCTATGTAGGTGAATGGTAAAATTCTGCCAATATAATTGCTGTCCCCTACATGCAAGATACACTCCTTGTTTACTGGCTTTTGAGCCCTTATACTGCTGTTCTGGGGGCTGACTAGAGGTTGTATATCAGCCTTTGGGTATGTCTACGCTGCAGTTAGATACCTGCAGCTGGCTCAGGCTAAGAGGCTGTTTTAAATGTGGTATAAACGCTTGGGCTTGGGCTCTTGCTCCTTCTCAAGGTCCTTGAGCCCAGGCTTCAGCCCAAGCTTGAATGTCTGCACCACAACTAAACAGCCCTGCAAGCCTGAGTTGGGCCAGCTGTGGGTTGTTAACTGCAGTGTAGAATACCCTCTGAGTGAACATCAGAGAGGCAGGCTCAGACTTTGCTCCATCTCTGCCAGCAGATCCACAAAGTGAGAGGGAAAAAGGGCTTGAGAGCATGTGGTTATTTTTCTTGAATCTGGGGGTAAAATATGTTAAATTGGTGGTTTTTTATTTACAAACGCTGTGTCACTGAATCAGAGTGAACAAATGCTGTTACCATAGCTCACAACAAAGGTAAAAGATTTAATAAAGGGTCCTCAAATTCCTGAGCAGCTTTTGTGTAGGAGAGATACCAAATGACAACAAACTATGGTTATGTAATGGACTCAAAATAAATAAAAGCTCAGCTGCGGGCTCCTGGCAGGGAGTTGAGCGATGGGGCTCTCAGCTCCCCACACTGCCCCTTAGGTTGGTGGAAGTGCTCCTAGTGACGCACTCCACTGACCCAAGGAGGGCAGTATGTACATTAGCCACCTGGCTGTAAGTTAACCTATATTAGGTTGATTTATTTTTTAAGTGCAAACAAGGCCTAAAATAGGGAAAGAACAAGTTAAGAATTACTTTGGCAAGTTAGATGTTTGCAGGGCCTGATGAAAATACATTCTAAAAGAGTGGATTTTTCAAACTTTTTTCCATTTGCGGGCCCCTAAAAAATTTCAAATGGTGGTGCAGACCCCTTTGGAAATCTTGGACTTAATCTGTGGACCCCCAGTTGAAACCATTGTCCTAGAATACTTAAGGAACTGGCTGATGAGCTCTGAGCCATTAGCAATTACTTTTGAGAAATCATGGAGGATAGGAGAGATCCCAGAGTATTGGGAGAAGGTACTATATTTGCCCATCTAGAAAAAGCTAATGAGGACAATTAGGAAATTATAGACCAGTCATCTTAACTTTGGTACCCAGAAAGACGATAGAGCAAATAATCAATCAATTTGTAAGCATATAGAAGATAAGATGGTGATAAGTAATAGTCACCATGGATTTAGTCATCAAGAGCAAATAATGTCAAACCAACCTAATATCCTCCTTTGACAGAGTAACAAGCCTGGTGGATGGGAGGAAGCAGTAGCTATAATATATCTCAACTTCAGTAAGGCTTTTGATATTGTCTCACATGACCTTCTCATAAACAAACTAGGGAAATATAGCCTAGATGAAAGCACTATAAGATGGGCGCACAACTGTTTGGAATACCATATGCAGAGTACAGTAGAACCTCAGAGTTACAAATACGTCGGGAATGGAGGTTGTTTGTAACTCTGAACAAAATGTTATGGTTGTTCTTTCAGACCTTTACAACGGAGTATTGATTTAATACAGCTTTGAAACTTTACCATGCAGAAGAAGAATGCGGCTTTTAACTATCTTAATTTAAATTATCCAAGTATAGATACAATTTCCTTACCTTGTAAACTCTTTTTTAAACTTTCCCTTCTTTTAGTAGTTTACATTTAACAGAGTACAACACAGTATTTTTTTGCTGGCCTGATTCCTGTTCCAAATGAGGTGTGTGGTTAACTGGTCAGTTTGAAACGTTGGTGCTCAGAACTCTGAGGTTCTACTATAATTATAAATGGCAGGGCATAACTAGTGCAGGGCAAGCGGGGCAGCTGCCCAGGTTGCAAGGCCAGGCCGGGTCTGTGGAAAAATGGGGTGGAAAATGGTGAAAAATCCCCAGTGGGGGTGTAGAGTCCTGCAGTGTGCATGGTACTGCCACGCTTACTTCTGAGCTACTGCTGACGGCTTTGCCTTCAGAGCTGGGTACCCATCCAGCAGTTGCCGCTCTCTGGCTGCCCAACTCCAGAGGCAGTGTTGCCAGCAGCAGTAGCACAGAAGTAAGGGTGGCAGTACCATATCATGGCATCCTTGCTTCTGCACTGCTGATGTTGCTGCCATCTTCAGAGCCGGTGCCCGGTCAGCAGCTGCTGCTCTCAGGTCACCCTGTTCTGAAGAACCCACTGCCATAATAGTGAGAGGGGGATAAAAATTCAACAATGTGGGAGCTGGTATTATGGGGGTGGACAGAAGCGGGATTGAAAAGTAATACCATGCAGGGCTCTAGTAGGGCATGCAAATACACTTGCTGGTGTTAAAATGCCTAATTATGGCACTGATGAATGGTTCACAGTCCAGTTGGGAGGGCATATTGAGTGGGTCCTGCAGGGATCTTTTCTGGATCTGGGTCTGTTGAAAATCTTTGTAAATGATTTGAATAATGGCACAGAGAGTACACGTATAAAGTTTGCACATGACACCAAGCTGGGAGTGGTTGCAAGCACTTTGGAGGACAGTGTTAGAATTCAAAATGTTCTTGACAAACTGGAAAAACGGTCTGAAATAAATAGGAAGAAATTCATACGGGTAAATACAAAGTACTAGTCTTAGAAAGGACTAATTAATTGCACAAATACAAAATGGGAAATGACTGCCTAAGAAGGAGTACTGCAAAAAAGGATCAGGGGTTTCTATTGGTCAACTAAATATGAGTCAACAATGTAATGTTGTAAAAATAGTGAACATCATTTTAGGATGCTTTAGCAGGGAGTGTTGTAAGCAAGACATGAGAAGTAATTCTTCTATTCTACTCAGCATTGAAAAGGCCTCAAGGGGGAGTACAGTATTGAGTTCTGGGCACCACACTTCGGGAGAGATATGAACAAACTGGAGAAAGTCCAGAGAGCAACAAAAATGATTAAAGGAAAATATGGCCTACAATGAAAGACTGAAAAAAATGGTTTTGTTTAGTCTTGGGAAGAACAGACTGAGGCAGGGAGGTGAGGGAGGCATAAGTTTTCAAATACTTAAAAAGGTCTCCTTAATCACTGGTCCTCCCTAATGGTCTTTTATTGCAACAAGGGAGATTTAAGTTAAACATTAGGAAAAACTTCTAAGTAAGGGTATTTAAGCACTGGAACAATTACTTAGTGAGGTGGTTGAATCTTGTTGGATGTTTTATGGATCAGGTTAGACAAATACCTGTCAGGGATGATCTAGATAATATTTAGTCCTGCTTCAGTGCAGGTTATGAAGTAAAAAGGATTCTTTCCCCAAGAATCAGGCAGCACAGGTAATACTGAAGGGGTTTATTCACAGCACCGGGAAGCCTGCCTTAAACAGCTTTGAATTCATGTTGTTACAGGAGACGTTTATATATGTTTTTTATCACTTATCTATTCACTTACGAATACAGACATTGTTCCACCCAGGAACAGGAGTAATAATGACAGATACAGAACATACGTGCAGAGACACTCTAATTACATCAAAGGATCTCTGACTACACTTCTGTGGGGGGGGGAGGGGAGGAAAGAAGGATGAAGAATCCTTACAGATTCAGGAGGGTACATGATGGTGTGGGGAAGGGGTGTAAGGAATGTGCTGCTCTCATTGTGAGGCAGAATCACTAAGTGGACATCTGGCCTTCCGAGTTATCAGGTATTTACATATGCCATTGTCCTTGATACTCTGGTATGGCTGCCTGTTAGTTATGTGAGTTTTCAGCCTAGCTGAAAATTGCCTCAGGCCTAACAAGGTGACTGGACTAGATGACCTATCGATGTCCCTTCCAGTCCTACATTTCTATGATTCTATGAGGCAAAGTTCAGTAACCTTTTCTTTTGCTCTGAGCCTCCAGAGGATGCAAGGAAATTAAATGCAGTGATCTTGGGCAATTCCAGCCTCGAAGAAAGGTGAAAATCCGCTCAAATTACCCAATATAATGCTGCCAGAAATCTGAACTTCCTCCAAGGTATTGTCAAATAAAATTTCTTCCTTCTGTTGAAGTGCTGCTGCACAGGTTAATAATAAGCCAGTGATATTGCAGTAATGCAAAAGTGAAGAGTTCTTTTTTTTCCACTAACAAAATATTAAACTCAGATGAATTTCCTTATTTTAGTATTTAATGAAATTGGAAAAATCTTTCCATATGAAAAACTACCTCTCTGTTTTGCAAATTTCCTGTTCTGTTCCAGACTCACAATTTTTCAATCTAGTATTACTTAATGAAGCAATGTATGAATTAGCAAAGCATTCCCAGTGATCTAGATGATGAATCAGCAAGTTTGCAGATGACAACAAGTTGCGGGCAGTGGTAGATAAGATGGAGGGTAGGGATAGGATGCAGAGTCGTCTAGACAGGTTGAAGGATTGGGCCAAAAGAAATCTGATGAGGTTCAACAAGAACCACTGCTACTGACTGAGGACCGACTGGTTAGACAGCAGTTCTGCAGAAAAGTACCTGGGGGTTACAGTGGATAAGAAGCTGGATACGAGTTAACAGTGTGCCCTTATTACCAAGAGGGCTAATGGCATACAGGGCTGCATTAGTAGGAGCATTACCAGCAGATTGAGGGAAGTAACTATTCCCCTCTATTTGGCACTGGTGAGGCCACCTCTGGAATATTGTGCCCAGGTTTGGGCACCCCACTACAGAAAGGCTGTGGTCAAATTGGAAAGAGTCCAGTGGATGGCAACAAAAATGATTAGGGGGCTGGAGCACAAGAGTTATGAGGAGAGGCCGAGGGAACTAGGCTTGTTTAGTCTGCAGAAGAGAAGGGTGAGGGGGGGATTTGATATCAGCCTTCAACTACCTGAAGGGGGGTTCCAAGGAGGATGGAGCTAGGCTGTTCTCAGTGGTGGCTTATGACTGAACAAAGAAAAATGGGCTCAAGTTGAAGTGGGGAAAGTCTAGGTTGGACATTAGGAAAAACTTTTTCACTAGGAGGGTGGTGAAGCACTGCCATGGGTTACCTAGGGAGGTGGTGTAATCTCCATCCTTAGAGGTTTTTAAGGCCTAGCTTGACAAAGCTCTGACTGGGATGATTAGTTGGGGTTGGCCCTGCTTTGAGTGGGGGGGTTGGACGAGATGATCTTCCGAGGGCCCTTCTAACCCTAATATTCTATGATTCTACAATAATGTACTTATTTGCTTGAGGAGATTTTAAATAGTACTTATAAAGAAACTGGGCCAAAATCTAAAATCCTTACTCCATTTTAAATGGAAATTAATAGGAGTTTTGGTTGACTGAAACCTATGACTCAGTTCATGTCTCTGAGATCAATCATCTGTGTGGAACTGTTTCTGTGCTTTCTGGGTCCCTGCAGAAGGCTCTCTGGTACTGAGATCTAGAAGAGGGCTAGGATGTACCAGGGTGGAGAATGGGCCTGGCTCAGTCTGGAACAAGGAGTGACCCTAGTCTCTTCACTAGCTCCATGGAGGTCATGCCTGGAATTTATTACATTTCCTACAGCACTCCTCCATGTAGTGGACACACCTTTTACAGGTGGGTTCCCTGTGATGGTCACCATAGCTCAAGTGGAGCCATGCTACAAAGGCTATGTGCCCTGGAAGATTGGAGGTGGGAGTTGACATTACACCAAATGGCCATTGGCTCTTGCAGATCCCTTGTGATTTGTGAGGGTAGGAGGCTGAAATGCAACTCCTTTTGCAGATGGGGGCAAAGCCTCCACCTCTTCTAAATGAGAGAGACTTTAAGAAGACCATCAAAGAGTTCCCGCCCACCCACTCCTATCATTTTCTTGGAAAGTTGCAATCCAGACCTGAGGGTCAGGCCTTGTGTTTGTGGGACATGGATTTCTTCAATGACCTCAGTTAAATTCTGGGGAATTTTCTGCTCACAGTAATATTGTGGAGCCAGGCTTTAAATGATCTCATAAGGGCTAGCATTACTGCTATAGCCTGGACATGGTATTTCATGTTGACAGGACTATTGCTAAGGCTGTAAAAATCACAGGTTGCAATTTTGTTCTGGAAACTGCAACTTTTAACACATACCACAGCTTTTTAGAGTTGCTGCAATGTGAGTGGTGGTCCAATACCATGCACTAGGTTGCAACTGCACTTGCTCAAATTTGGCCCAAATGCCCCTCCATTGTGCCAGAGGGACAACTAAGACACGAATGAATGAGTGACATGGCAACCTAGTGCATGGTGTTGCAACACCACTCACCTTTGGATTTCAGTTTTATTATGATACTTGAACTGACCACATCAAAATGGCAACTTTAACAAACTGTGGCTGCAACTTTTGAATCAAAAAACATCACAGCTTTCTTGCAGCCTTCATTATTGGTTCATTTCAGGGGTATAACATCTTTTAATAGGCAACGTCAGAATCAGTATTGATGCCATGATGAAATGACCAGCATTTGTCAATGGGATAGAGCTCTGATATATACCACAATGACAGAAGACTTAAATGACAGATTAGATAACTAATTGTGTGCATGAATTAGCCGGCTATGAGACTGGCCAGAGATGAACTGAGAGAGATGTGCAACAGTATCTGAAGTAGCGCTCTGAGTGGCAGTATTGCTAAACCCAGGAGTTACAAAATTGGAAGACAGGCCAGCATCAAGGCGGGAGACTTGCATCCGACCTGAAATGCAAAACCTATTCTCAACTTCCCCAGCCTTAGCTTGCCATGTGCATTGGATACTTTGTATCACCTGATTAACCGGGAACAGTTGCAGTGCTGTCAGCCCTAAGCAAATAGAATTTCAAGTCTCCTGTCTGTTTTGTTACAGTCACAGGTCCTGAATTGCTGTCCTGTGCTTTGTAGTTGTGTGGTGTACGTTGTTGTTCAGGATGAACAAATCTATAGCTCTGTGCTGACTGTGTTATGCAGGACTGTTCAGTACATTTACCCCTGTTCATAGACAAGGTGCTGCAGAGAGCACAATCTGTCTGTAACAGGTCGTCTGATTCAAATGCAGGTTTTCTGTTGTGTGCCACTTGCTAGGGAGAAAAGTTAAACTGAATTATTTGTTTAGTCCCTGAAACGTGCACATGCATCTGCTATGTCCTTGGTTGCTTGCCTCTCCAGGAATAGTCACTGAAGGAAGCTGTGCTGGGTAGGCACTCTAGGGAAATTTTAATGTTACCCAGCACCACTGTTACCAGATCTGACTGGTAGCTCACTGGCACAGCTTTACTGATGGATAGCTCTTCCATGTTGCACCCTCCTTGATGTCTGCTTTAAGTGTGTTGGTATTATAGTCATTATTTAAATGCTGGACTTGTATGGTGGCATGTGAGTGTGTAAAGCAAAAAGGATTCTTTCTCCTAGAATCAGGCAGCACAGACAGTACTGAAGAGATTTATTCATGATACCAGGAAGTCTGATAAATCAGCGCCAGCTTCATGGTGTTACAGTGCTCAGTTATATACACTTCCTTGTCGATTACATAGTACGTTTTAAATTCTTTATCTATTCACTTACAAGTATAGACATTGTTCCATCTAGAGAGAACAACAGTGATAATGGTTGTTATATACATGCAAAGAGACACTTTTACTTACTTAACTTAAATCAAGGATGCTAGGGTTATACTTGGGGTGGGGAGTAGGGTGGAGGAAGAAGGGGGGGGGTCCTTACAGATAGGTGGCAGGTGAGACAAATTCTAAAAGCAAATGTGCTGTTCTCATTGGAGTTAAAATCACTAAGAGGACATCTGGCTCCCTGAACCATCGGATGCTTAGACTAGCCATTGTCCTGGAGGATCAGGTATGCTCGTTAGCCATTTAGATGAGTTTCAATTTACAACTTGTTAGCTGAAAACAACCTCAAACCTTACAAGTATAACAGTGGAGTCTGGCCCACCAGCAATAATGTAATTTTTTTTCATTTCTTTTTCATGAGAGGAATGTATTACGTCACCTACAGGCAATTGAAGAACTTTATAACAAGTACAACGTCCAAATAGGCCCACTAGAACTTGTAATCTTCAGAAGATGTAGCACCATTTTGGATATAGTTAGCAAGCAGTTTTCTTCTCTTTTCTGTCTTTATTTACTTACTTACAGTTGCTTTAATTCTCCTGTTCTCTTATTTTCATTATCAACCTCTGACAATTTGTAATTAACCTTTCCAGTTTAACTGGTGCAGATGGCACCTGTCAGCATTGTTCTGAACAAATCAGTCTAGCAATATTTTGCATAAACCATTCTCTGGGTCAAACTGATATAAAAGGAGGTGTCTGTTAGACTCAGAGTCCCTGATTCCTACAGTGTTTACACCCACTTACATCAGTATACAGCTTCTTAACAAGTCCATTGCACCTTGTTCATTGGTAAATTAAGGTAGTGAATGCCCAGCTTTAATTTTTGCCTTTGTACACTGTCCTGTGTGTGTTTGATAGCTATGTTCCTCTTGTGGCTCCTCTGTTATGCCAGTCACTACCTAAACTAATTCTGACTAACCTCGGGGGGGGGGGGAAGAGAAACAAGACATAAGGAGAATGAACAGATTACCCCAGCAGTCCTGTTACCTGTGAGAATTTAACTATACCAGAACATCACTAACTCACTCAGATCTAGTGTGGATTATTGAATATTGTGAAATAGTGTATAATAAAGGCAATACAAAATCAAGTGTAATGCAGTTCAAAGGACCCAATTTAGAGCACAGTGAAGTCAGTGGAAAGACTTAAATGGGTTTTGAATCAAAGTCAAAATGTTGTCCCTTAGTTTTAGAGGCTGCACGCATGAGCGCATGTGCACACACGCTGCTGTATATGGAGAAGGTTATCCTAAGCACTTTTGATGTAAAGAATCATGTAAAGATGCTTACAATTTTCTCATCTAAAAATTATAGCCTAAATGAGAATTAATTTACACACTGGTTAAAACTTACTTTAGAAAATACTTTAACTGGTCTTAATCAAGACTCTTAGAATGATTAAAAATGGCATAGTTCATTATGACAAAGTTTATTTTTCACAAATTAATATCGTTAGCAAAGTTTATAAAGTACCTTGAACATGAAAAGTGCTATGCAAATGCTAAACGTTGTTTAATTGGATGTGTGGTGTCTGAGATCACAGCTTTGGTCTGGTCACCAAGTCCTCCCTGGAGTGGAATGTCCTTTTTGAAGTCCCTATTTCCTTTCCAGGGGAATGTTGCTCACAGTTGTACGAAAGATCATAGTGGCTGGAATCAAATGTCTGACATTCAAATGCTTGTGATTATTAGGATTGTAAACACTGATCTTGCTGATACCCATGTAATATGTAATTTAAAATAAATAATTGAAAACATCACCTGTGAGGTCTTCATGGATGAAGAGTGCCAATATAGATTACATTTAGCAGCATAGGATCTGTTCAAATGAGATTTGAGATGTCTTATGCTGGTGTTACAAAATGAATATCTGCATGGAAATAGATTAAATAATGTAGTCCTCCTGACTATGAGCTTGTCCTGTACTGCTAGGAAGAGCTTGGAACTTCCAAATGCAGAGCCAGAACCTGACCCTGTTCACATTGACTTCAGTGGCAGATTGTCCCAGCTAGAGTGACAGGACTAACGCCCTGTCCTTCTCCTATAGTTAAAACCTCTAGGGAATGGTTTGGGGGAGGAACTCTCCACAAGGTTGTCATTCATGGAGTTTCTTTTGGGTGTCTTGCTGAGGAGAATTTCCTTGATCTGCTTTGATCTTGGGAAACAGCCACCTGTGTGGAACCCTCGTGCCTCTTTGTCCTTGGGGCCTCCCGCTAGCCCTTTGCTCCCTGGCAATGTGGCTCTAATAGAGCTGTGCTATCAGTTTCTTTCCTGGTTGCATCTGCCCATGAGACTCCCATCTTAAAGGCAAATGGGTGTGTGTGGGGGCGGGGGGAGGGGAGTCTATGGAAAGATTAATGTTGTCCCTGGCTATATTATCTTGATCTGTTTAAACTGATGGCGTTTAAGCTGTTTAAACAGCTGGTGGATGAAATGCATTCCCCAGACTCCCTCCGTCCTACCCTCACCCCACTGAGCTTGCCTGCTGCCTGCCTGACTCCCCTACTCCCCTCATGTATATCCTTACCCAGTGGACAGCTCTGCATGGGAGTTCCAGCAACAAAGATGTAATGGAGGTGTCTGAACCGCTCTTGATCAGAAAGTGTTATTGACATACAGGAAGGGCTGTGCTCTGCAGACAGATCTAAGCCTCCCTTCTTATTGTGAGATGGAGCAATGGGGTATGCAAACCCCCTATTGGGTAGGAAAGAATGAATGAGCTCCAGTGAGCTCAATCAGTTCCACCCCACTAGAGCTGCAGTAGATGTTCATCTTGGAGGGAGGGGTTAAAAGGGAAGAGCACAGTTCAGCTGGGGCTGACTGGAAAGGAGAGCATACCTCCAGTTCTCACTCCGGTAGCTGCAGGTGGTCCCTTGCCTAAAAAGGAGGACAGTCAAATAAAATCACTTTGTTTCTTTGCACTCAACCAAAGACTCGGTAGTGGTTTGTTCTGAACTCAGGAGTAACCTGGGCCATAGAAGGGGAATGGGATATGATGAGTGTTGAGGTTCTAGATCTCAACCCATAATCTCACTTCCTGTTTTCTTTATCAGCTGTGATAACTCTTCAAAAAATGATATACCACTAGATCCTCATTCATCTGCACTTCACTAAACTGCCACACTATAATTTGCAATGAAAAATGGTGACCACGTCTCCACACAGATTTAATTGCTTAGTGTTATGGTGAGGTTTTGCATTAATAGGACTTCCTTATTGCTTACAAAATATGCTGAAGTACATTTACTAGCATATACTAGCAGTACAAACTCCTGTTTGAATTAAGTAAAAGCAAGATTTGGTCCAAAGCATATATTGTGATGCAATACATCTGCATTTATTAACCTGTGGGTTTTTTTCCCCATATTAATTCACAGCATTCAATATTTTGCAGTTGCTTTCCCGTCATTAGTGTGACATCACAAGGTTCTATTGTATTCTCAGCAAACTACTCTTTTCCAGGTCGTCCCTGAACAAATTTCACAAAAGCGTATTCCGAACCACTCTGTTGGTGCTTGGTAACCTTGTTGTTTAGAAAGAGGTCTCTTCATACACAAAATACTTACCAGCCCCCTGTGTTTCAAATTGAATTAGGATTAGTTTTGGGTGGGAGTTTAACTAAGCTTGATATTTCTTTAGTACTCCACAAAAAGAAAAAAATAAGTTAATACTTGCATTTTCTTCGGGGGGGGAGGGGGGGAGAAGTTGCTGTCCAGTATGGTTTAATATAAAAATAAGGTCATATTTCTAATTCAAAATATGACCTTTTAAAATTATAAATTATAAAAATATGAGCAGCTATATCCAGCGTTTATGATGTTAGGACCAGTATAATCTGTCTTCACTTTGATGCTTGTAGTCAGAGAATGATGTTCTTTAGGAACAAATGTTCATAGTGCTTTTTAAATTGCAAAACATTAATCATACAGATTTGACCTCCTAGAGGGCTCAGTGTTTTCAATCTAAAGTGCTGAAGAAATGATTTATTTCATACTATTTGTTACAGCCTTCATTTTGCAAGCTATAACACCACCTTACCACTGCAAAATGTGAGTGACTCTAAGGGCATGATCCTGCACCCCAGCTAGCATGGCTATAAATAGCAGTGTAGACGGTGAGGCCCAGCTTAGCGTAATGTGCCGGAACCCTAGAGTGTATGCCATTCATGGCTCTCTGCACACACAAACACTGCCTTCTCCCCACTACACTGAAGTTTTTAGCAGTGTACAGTCCTGCTACTGGAGCCTTTGCCTGCTGCAATGAAAGCCTCTGGCAGTGGGGAAAGGTTCTGGCAGTTCCTCCCTCTGCCGAAGCCTTTCCCTGCCACCTTCCCTCTGCCAGAGCCTTTCCTTGCTGTAGTGAAAGGCTCTGGCAGCAGGGAGCCTACCTGTCGCTGCATTGTGTAGCTACACATGTAGTGCCTGTGCCTACAAACTTCTGTAAGTGTGGACATAGCCTAAGTATTTCTAAGCACTTGAGACAGTCTAATTAGGTGTAACTTATGCACGTCTTTCTGACTACTTCTTCCAGTTCCTTGGCTTGTAAGGGCATGTCTACACTACAATATTAATTTACAGCACCACAGCAATTAGTGTGGCCATCAGCCACTACAGTGTGCTCCTTTTGTCGGTGGTGTGTGTCCTCACAAGGAACCCTTCCACTGACTGAGTGGCAGTGTGTGTGTGTGTGTGTGTGTGTGTGTGTTTGGGGGAGGGGGGGAAGAAGAAGCGCTGAGAGCCAGGGCTGGGAACCTAGCAGCAGTCCAGGCTTCTCACGGAAGCTGCCTGGGGCTTTTTGCCTCCAGCAAGGAGATTGGCACCCAGAGTCAGGCTGCTGTGGTCAAGAAAGAGATCTTGGAGTCATCAGGGATAATTCTTTGAAAACATCTGCTAAATGTGTAGTGGTGGTAAATATGCTAACTGTTAGGAACCATTAGGAAAGGAGTAGATAATAAGACAGAAAATATCATAATGCCACTATAGAAATCCATGGTACACCCACACCTTGAATACTGTGTTCAGTTTTGGTCGTCCTATCTCAAAAAAGATATATTTGAACTGGAAAAGGTATCCAGGAGGGCAACAAAAATCACTAGGGGTATGGAACAGCTTCCATATGATGAAAGATTAAAAAGACTGGGACTGCTCAGATTAGAAAAGAGATGACTCGGGAGAAATGATAGAAGTCTATAAAGTCATGAGTGGTGTGGAGAAAGTGAATAGGGAAGTGTTGTTTACTCCTTCACATAATACAAGAACCAGGAGTAACCTGATGAAATTAATAGGCAGCAGGTTTAAAACTAAAATAAGGAAGCATTTCTTCACACAACTCACAGGCAACCTGTAGAATTTGTTACCGTGGGATGTTGTGAAGGCCAAAAGTGTAACTAGATTCACAAAATAATTAGGTGGTATGGGGTTAGAATTAGATAGTCAGAAAGCCATGTAAGGTCAAAAAGGAATTAGATGGTCAGAAGTCATGTAACTTCATGCTCAGAATCTGGGATTGGAAAGCAGGGATGGTTCAATGGATAATTGCCCTTTTGTTCATTCCCTCTGGCACTGGCCGCTGTCAGAAGACAACATACTGGACCATAGATGGACCATTCGTCTGATCCATATGAATCAGGCAGCTTTTAATTCCGTGCTGTGTGTGTACCAGGAGAGGGGTCATTGAGAGCAGAGGGGAGACATGATCCCTGTTTCTGTTCTGAAGTCCGGCCCCATCTTTACCTGGAGCAGACATTATAAGGGAAGACTGGCTTTGCTCCTATAGTCCTGATGCTGTATATACAGTCCTGTCATATGTTATAGTGATGCCAATTGGGGGGCGGGGAGGGGGGAAGGACTGAGGGTGGCGAATGCTCCTTCTCAAAGTTGTTTGCACTTGCTCAAAGTTCCATAGGTCATGGACTGGGGTACAGTGGGGCCATGGCCGGACATCTTTTAGGCAGTGGTTCCCTACTAAACCAGTATGTCCATTGCTAGAGTGGTCAGGAGTGTCACTGTACTGCATGATCAAAGCACCACTCAGATTCACTTTAGTGTCCCTCCGTAGGGATGGAGGGGCAGCTTGGGCAAATGGTGGTTGTGACCTGGAACACAGAGAGTTAGTTCCTATACAACAAAGCCCAGGGGCTCTGCTGAGAACTTTACCCCCTGGCAGCACCAGCTCATTCTGTGCAAGAGTGAGAGGGCAGGATCTTTGGGCTGAGGGAGATGCAGGGGACGAGGGTGAAGTGACCAGAGACTGGAATTCTCCCTCACCCCGCCTACCCCAAAATATTTGAAATTGAGTTATTGATGAGTAGGAACTATGAGAGAATGGAGTATGCCCAGTTGCTCTATGGGATTGGAACTTGCTCAATCTAGTCAGTACTAAGTGGTATGAGAGGTTCAAGCATGATCAGTAAGGATGGAATCTTAGAGGATAACATCTAAAATCTCTGACATCCCTACTCAGCATGTGCAAACTGCAATTTTCCCCCCCAGTCTTATGACTGGGCTGAATCTGGGTGGATTTTCACAGGGACAGCAAAAAGGATGTATTTAGTTCTAGATGTATTTAGTTGTAGCCTCATTTTCAAACAGGTGAACCATTTTGGCTGAAATTTTCCAAAAATATTTAGCCTGAGGCAGGTGCAGTATTTTAGCCCAAATGGTTAAAGTCTGGCAAAACTGCAAGCAGCTGAAAACAGCATTGTACAATGGGACATGTCAGGTAACCTTAATAGGTGGTGCCATCAGCCCCAGCTGTAATATAGACATAACATACCAGAAACCTATTATGAATGTGCTAATAAATAAGACTGCATAAAGTATAACTTCCTATAGGACTCAGGGTCTCTAATGTTTAAAATAGGTAACACATCTGAGTGGCTCAGTAAAAGTGTTCAGAGACTACAGTTGTGGGGGCTGTGCAAGTGCCTATACAAGTGTTTCTGCAAAGTTTGTCAGGGTTTAGGATGCCTTGCTGTAAGTTCCAGTATCTTTCACCCACAGGTGAAAAGGAGGAGCTAAATTTACTGTTAGCTAACTTTTGCATTGGGTGGGACAGTCTTCTCCCTCAGAAGCTTTATTTTGTTGGTCATCTTTGAGTTGTAGCTCCTTCTAATCTGTTTGAATGGCTTCTACCCCAATCAGTAAGCCTCAGACAGCTGTGGTATCCTGTAAATTGTCATTATTAAGGCCCTACTTGAACTGTGGAATGATTGTCAAATAATTGCAGCTGAGTTACAGACAAGACGTGGAAAAGTAATAAAGGACCTTTATTAATTGTGGTAATTTGGAAAAGCCAGAGAAGACCTATTTATTTAAGAAAAATTTTCTGGAACAGTATAAGCACTCAAGTATTATGCCTGCTAATTTTTTTTATAAGCAGACATTTTGTGCAACTATATAACGATCATTGATGTGTGGTGCTGACAACAGGAGCCCCGCCATGCCCGGAGCTGACAGCTTGAGCCTCAGCTGCTATCAGCTCTGATAAATGGGATATATATACTAATATATACTATACTAATGGGGAAAAAAGTGTGTGTTGCTAACCTCAAAATGTATGTAAAATTGTGGACTGTGGAAAAATAAGCTAATTAAAATCAAAATTGTGGTGGAAGCCTAATATTGCGGGATCCACAATATCGCAAATTAAGTATGGACTTAGTCATTGTTTATTTATTTGTATTGCTATAGCACCTAGAGACCCAGTCATGGACCAGGACCCTATTGTGCTAGGTACTGTACAAACACAGAACAGAAAGATGGTTACTTGCTTCAATGATCTAGTATGAGACAAAAATGATACAGATATGTAGGGGAGCACGAGACAGTTTTGGTCAGCATAATACACAGTGGTCTGTGCCACCAAATACCTAGCCATTGTCAATTTTTTTTTGTAGGCATCACAGCGAAGGAGAGTTTTGAGGAGGGTACTGGTGGATTGTTGAAGATGAATAATGAGGTGGCTTTGTGAATGTTTACAAGCAGCGCCTCACAAATGTGTGAGGCAGCATGAGAGAAAGGATAGAGATGCTTGTTTGAAAACTTAGCAAATGAGCAGTGGAGGATGGCATCATGGTCAGAAGAGAATCTCAGTAGCTAATGAGAGATGATAGGTAGAATGGGAATTGACTGCAAAGGGCCTATAAAGGTGAATACAAGAAGATTATGTTGTATGGGATAAAAAGTGGGAGCCAGTGGAAGTATTCAAAGAGCAGGGTGATGTGGTCAAAATGATGGACTAGCAAAATGATCTTTGTGGCAACATTCTGACTGGATGTGAGTAGCGTGAGATTGCATTTATCTAGACCAGAGAAAAGATGTTGCAGTGATCAAGTGTGTTGAGAGTTTCGGGAAGAATCTTAGCTGTGTGGATGGATAGAAAAGACCATGTCTTAGAGATGTTATGCAAAAAGAATTGGCAAGATTTAGATATAGCCTGGGTGTAATGATCAAGAGAGAGGTCCAAGCCAATAATGATGCCCAGGTTATAGGCCTGAACGACAGGTAGAATGGCAGTGTTGTCCACAGTGATCTAGAGAGGAGGTAGAAGGGAGGGGATGCATGGTGGAAGATTAGGAACTCTATTTTAGCACTGTTTAGCTTGAGCAGTTGACTAGACACCCACATGGAGATGTCAGAGAGACAGGCCAAGGTATTGGTTCGAATAGGAGAAGACGTGAAGTAGAGAAGTAGATCAATGAGTCAGCATAGAGATGGCAGTTGAATTTGTGTTGACAGATTGTGCAGCATCTATACTACATCTGTCTGCACTTCTAGAGTGTTATCACTCCAAACGTTTTTTTGGAAGGTCAGGCTATATAGCTCCTTGTAAGATCCCAGGTATCCAGATAGCATTGCATTTGCTTAGCAAGTTGATGATTTAACTGTTTCCTTGAAAAAGATACTTGCAAAGAGAATCCTTTATTGAGGATTGATTTATCACTTGGTTAAGCAGAAATCCCATACTTGAAAGTGTTCTCCCTTTTTTGACCTGAGTGACTAGTCAAAGTTTGGGGCTTTGGGAATGTTCTCGTTGGGAGTAGAATTAGGTGATAGCCAGGTGTTTCTTTAATGCAGTTTTTTTGTTTACTAAGAATGTATAAAATCCAATGTCTCTGAATGCAGAAGGAATATAATAGGAAATATTATTTTTCTTAGAAGCACCGAGAACACTTTTTCAATTTGTACCCCAAACCAAAAACCTCTTCCCAGGCTTCTTAGAGAGATCAGACACTGTGATATCAGCTGCTCATTCTGAATGTGTCTCCATCTGTCCCAGTTTTTTGTCTGTTCTGCCTTCCCTCCCTTTGTCCCCCAGTGGAATCCCTTGTTGACATGGTACTAGGTTTCTGAGCAGACTATTAGGCCTTGTTTTTGATGTGACCCCATAAGATAGTGTGAGAAACATTTAATTGAAAGGGGCATTGACACGTAATCTCAAAGAGGTTTGTGATTCAAGCAGTCACCTCTACCTCTCAGCATATCAGGAGTAAAAAAACCCAATATGTTTTACTCCTAAGTTGCTGAGGGCAAAAAAAAAAGACTAGTAGTAGCAAAGTGTTTCATCCACCAATTTTCACAGCTTAAAGGTTTGTCTACAGGAGTGTCACTGGGTGGTCCCAAGAGTCCTTTCCAACCTCAGTCATCTACTACAACCGCTCCAGGTCTTCTTAACCATTGCCATACTTTATTATATGTTCTTTTTACAAGCACTAGCCAGCTTCCCTACTTGCTTCTGAGCAGGGCACACTAGTAGTGGCTGCCAGTCCTGGCCTACTTTTGTCTTCCTTCAGGCTCCCTACTCTCCTTCCAGCTTTTCCTTCCCTGTTTGTTTATATAGTCCTACCTGCTGTGGTTACTTCCACTTTATTAACCCTCAGCTGTATCTCCACTCAGATAATTGGCCTCCTCTGCTGACTTCCTGTCTTTCAATCAGAGCTCAATTAATATAAACTGGTGGGGATTCGAGTGACCGGGTGCTGAATTTAGAGCCCTGCAAATCTGCGGATATCTGCTTTATATCCATGGATATACGCAGATCTTTTTTTTGGCAGATAGTGGAGCAGATGCAGATCTCAAAGGTGGGGAAGTAACTCTCTGCAGCTTATAGTCTTTGAGGCTGCTTCCCTGCTTTTGAGATAAGGAAGTGGGGGCTGGCCCCCAATCAGCTATTCTGGGAGGTCCCCTGCCAGCTGCCAATCAGCTATTCTGCCGTGCTCCTGGCCAGCAGGGGAGTCCTGCAGAACAGTTGATCATCAGATGGCAGGGTAAGCCTAATGGAAGAGCTGATTGGTGGCCGGCAGGGAATCCCCACTGACCAGCTCCTGGGGGGAAGGGGGGGGCTTCCCTGCTGGCTGCCAACCAACTATTCCTGGGGCTCCTCTGTCTGCCGCCAATCAGCTGTTCAGTGGGGCTCCCATGCCACGGAACAGCTGATCAGCAGCCGGCATGGCAGCTGTGGGGAGTCCTGCTGAACAGCACTTTGGCAGTTCCCCTTCTCCCCATCAGCCAGCTGTTCCATGGGGCTCCCCTGCAGCTGTCAAGCAGCTACCTGGAGGGGTCTTGGGGCCCCAGAGCTGCAGATGCCTGCGGGATGGCGGTCTGCAGAAAGATGATTGCCTCAGACGCGGATCTGCATTTGTGAATCTGCACAGGGATCTAGCTGAATTAGCTTTTGAGTCAGCATACCCTATTATAAGAAGGATAAAAGGATTTTGACATATTCTAGCTTGTCAAAGTGACTCCTAGGCCTCTCTAAGTTTCACCACAACTGGTTAATGAGTTCAAATACATCTTGCCCTGTTACACTTGAAGGTTAAAATGCATTGGTGAATGTTTTAAGAAAACACAACTTTTATCCTACTCTAGACAAGCTCTTGGTATTCCCTTGAAATAGAAGCTTCTAACACATTCTGCCAGACATGTCATGTGTCGGCAACTTATTTTCATTGATGGAGATGAATTTAACTAACATCATCGCACTCTTCCAACTCACACTAGTCAAATGTGAGAACAGGGTATGCTTTGGCTCGTTAACATGTAGAAATCTCAGACTTGTTTTCAGTCGGTTTTTTCCATGTTATCCAATGTTCGCTAACATGGTAAGAATGTGCCTTTTCCTGAGTGAGGATGCATCTCTAGAGATCCGAGCAAACTTTCTGTTCTGGTGACTGCCAGATGTTTTGCTTTTGAATTTGGTCTGGGTAAAATGGAATCCCTGAAGTACTCTCGTTCCATCTCCTAGAGGTTTGCATAGTTATGAGGTGAGATTCTGCCACTCAGTGGCTATGCAAGGTAATTCCTGAGTAGTGCACAATTACTGGATAATGGACAATGGCATTTACAGACTTTTCTATGATTGACTGATTTAAAAAAAAAATTAATTTTTTTTCTCTTTTCTGAAAGCTGTGAATGGCAGGATTGCAGGGCTATTTTAAAATGTGTGTGTGGGGTGTCTCCCTCTGTCTCTTTTTTAAATTATCCATTGAAATAAATACAAATCTGACTGTAAAATATCTTTTATTTTTGCTTCTGTGAGTAAAATGAAGGAGGAAAAGTTTGAGATACCTCTACATTGACAACAAAATTCAACGTTTATTTACAAGATCAATTAATTGTGTGGCTCACTGTTGTGACACTGGGAAGTTTACATTTACTTTATTTGTAAGCAGCCACTTAAAATACTCACGTACACAAGACTATCCAGCAAATAAGGAATTCAGTTATTTGTGTTTTTCTTTGTGATTGTAAGACTGAGAACTTTAAAATACTATTTACATATCAAACAGTTGCACTATAAATGCAGTAGAGCCATACAATCTAAACCCAAAAAAACTAGTCTCCATGTACTGTATTATACTTCCCCTCAGAGGCCGGGCTCCCCTTCCTCCCCCCCCACAAACTTCTGAGGGGGGAGTGTGAGTTTGAGTGTCAATCATGCCCAACTCTCCCATCTCTCGGATCTAGCCGGTGATACCCGCAGTGTTTTCACTACTATAGCATAGCAGGATTCTCTTCCTACTAGATAATATAGTTAGTTTTATTGTTCAAGTGACAACGGTCTATGATACAGTGGTGAAAGTTCAGAATTCAAACTCTGGTGATTCATGATGGGGAAGATGTTACAGGTGCACATAATAGAATTTGTTTGATCTTTTTTCCTTTTAAAAATAATCATAAGAGAATATCACTTAGGTTGCAAAATCAAGTTCTTGAAAGTTAAGAAATGCTATTTACAGTTGACCATGCAACCTTAAGTCTGCCGCCTTGTGCATGTCTATCACAATACGGTCTTTAATTATGTGGTCACATGCTGTTTTTTTCCACAGGACTCCTGCCTCATTCAATACACAGAGTGAATGCACGAGGCGGCAGAATTAAGGTAGCACAGACCACTATATATCTGGGTCTTGCTAACTTTGAGTGCTTGACTTTGCAATCTAAATAACATTTTTTACTGTTGTTTTTTGTATGTAATACATTTATCGGCAATATAAGGTTGCCTTAAAAGTAGACAAATTTATACAAAACAATGTTGTGTGTTATTTGGGTGGTTTTGTCACATGTTCACACTATTAGGTCTCAGCAACTCACTAAGCACTTGGGGAAGTGAGTCAGTCTTTTTACAATAATCTGCACTCTCCTGCTGATGTAGAGTTAAGATTGCTCAAGTCTGGGACTTAAATCAATGTATTTCTGAATTATCAAGGCTGTTGCAAATAATTATAGCATGGGACAGTCAAAACTAGTAGTAGTACAGTTGAGAATAACTTTGGATTCATATTTACATGAAGTAAATACATTATAGTTACTCCAAAAATCTGTAACTTTAGCCTGGTAAGCTTTAAACTCACATTATGTACAAAAGCTGTACAAGCCACCACCCTACACAAATATGTTTTCTTGCTAGCCTGAGATAAAACAGATTTGAATAGTGTTTTGAACAAAATACCGTGTATAGGAATTCAGGCCCTGATCTTGATAACACTTACAAACAAGTAACTTTATAGGTCTAAATGGTCCCATTGCACTCATGATTGGGGAATTTTTATTGAGTTGAGGCAAAGCAACCAAAAGCTGAAATTTTGCAGCATATAAATTACATTTAGCTGTGAAGAAAGCTGAAAGAGTAAGCTTATAAGAAGGAAAAACAACAAAAATCAGATCCTGCTGGTAACAATGCTAATACTAATTCTTGGAATAATCAGAAATACTTCCCCTCTTGTAAATTATCCCGTGGAAGAAATGGAAATAAATGTAAACAAATTAGGCAAACATCTGTGCTGATACGCAGCTCAAGTCCTATTGATTTCAGTACCCTTGGATGCATTCTTAATAAGCACTGACTATAGCTTTGGTGGTAAAAGTAACATGTTTATGCCAAATTCTTGCTGTTCTTACTCCACATTAATCTTGTTTAAATGGATAGGAGATTTTGTTTGTTTTTTAATAAGAACAGGAGGATTCAGCATTTAGATATTACTTGGAAACATGAGTACATTTTGCATGTCACAGTGATGTTTCTAAAGCTATGTTAATGGATTTTATACTGCAAAATAAATGTTGAGGGGTGGGAGAGGAAACATTTAAAAGGACACTATCAATTTAAAATCACGTAATTTGTAAACCAACAATTCCTTAACTACATCACTAATAACAGATTATATTACAAGTTAAAACAATATTTAAAATCTTAGATCACAGTCCTACAACATGGAGTGCACAGATACCCATCAACCTTAATCTTAACTCAGACCTGCAGTCATACCATGAAGAAAAAATGTAAAAATATGTCGTCTTTTGAAAATCTTATCTGGGACTCGAAACTTTAATATGTATCAATTATATGGTTCTCAGATGACATCGCTATAGGCAGCATTAAGGCTGTTTGGGTACCTGGACTATACACTTCCATGCACATTTTCATTTCTTTTACATTTTTTAGCTTTGAATTTCCTGGGTTTATAGTGCTTTTTGGGAAACTTACAGCATCCTTTTCCTGTTTTTTGCCTTAACCTAATTTTCTCCCAACCTTTTATGTCCATCTTTGTATAGTTTTTGCTTGGGAATTTTAATATTGTGGTCTGTTTTATGCACTAACCACATTAATGAAGGAATGACAGAGAAAACAAAAAGTGTTAATTTAGCATAACTGATATATTTTACTCAATCTCAATAGATTTGTAAGAGGCAAACACTCTAAAAGGAAATGTACATTGAAAGAACAAAGGCATAGATTTTATATATACAGTCTGCTCCTCTTAAGTGGATTCCTGGTAAGTGGATAATCCGCATAAGTGGACACTGTTTCCATGGTCCTGTTTTGATCATAATGTTTCCAATGTAAAATGGGTTCAGTTAAGTGGATACTGCTTAAGTGAATAATCCGCTTTAGGGGATAAAAATTTTTAGTCCGGTAACCCAATTTCACATGTTAATGACTTTGGATAAGTGAATACTCCGCATAAGTGGATAAGGTTTGTCTGGTCCCGAGGCTATCCACTAAAGCAGACTCGACTGTATACTGTATCTAGCATCTGCATTGAAACAGTGCTTTCCATTTGGCCCATTATTTTCCAATCAATCTGTCCAACACAGTGAAATATTCTCGTAGAGCACTGAGATTTAGTTCAAATGATGACTTTTGGTTTAAGTGAAAACTTTATCCTTGAATTAATAAACTAATCCTTTAAACCGGTTGAGTAATTTAAGACAGTTAAATAGAACAGACAGTATTAAGTGTTCAACCTTTGTAATACATAGCATTTCCTTATGTGTCAAGGAATGTTAGGTTATATAAAGATAAGACCTCAAATGCTAAAACTCTTAATATAAGAGCTTTTGAAACTTGTAAATATCCATGACATCTGGGTTTTAAAAGTGTTAGTTTGAAATGCTTGTTCAGTGGGAGGATTGTACCTGAATTATGGAACATAAACTCTACAGGTTCTAGATGATACACCTAATCCAGGACAATAAATTTGAACTGAAAATACAAAGGTGTGTATATGTAGGCAGCCTTAAGAGAACACTGTAAAGTAAATTCCAGTCAAAACTTAATTTACCTTTAAAAATGTATTTAAGCCTACGGAGACTATCCGTTTTAGGTTCCAAATATCTTTTATAAATTTACTATTCAGTTGCTGCTAATAAATCATTAACTAATGCTCATATAAAACCACAACACATTTTTTGTGTTTATTCTGCAGTAGCCATTGCCTAACGTGGTTTATTTTCTTGATTGTTCGGTTATCAACAATATAGAAGCCAAAACCATATGATTAACAAAAACAAAAGTCATAGGGCCAGATATTCAGCTGGTGTAAATTGGTGTGGCTTTCTTGAAGTCAGTTGAACTATACCATTTTACCCAAGATTGAGATTTGGCACTATGATATTTTTTAAGTTGCTTTCAAAGCATAAAAAAGCATCAGTGTTTGATAAATGCAAAAGATCTATTGTGGAACTAAATGTTCTCAACCTATTAAAAATATGGCAAGCAATAAAGAATCTGAACTTTCCGCTTGCTTTCAGACAAAACTTCCCTTTGTAGAAGCCAACAGAAGGTTTATAGATTTCAATCCTGATGAACCAAATCCACTTCCAAGCAAACCTTTTAGAGTGCGTGCGTGCGGCGGTGGTGATGGTGATGGTGGGGAAAGAACCTGACTACATCATTTTATGTTCCTTTTTTTTCATGTTATTGTTAATTAGAAACATACTTGTATATAAACAGAAGTTTTTTTTCTTTTTAAAATGTATTTTTAATTGTGGTACATACAGTACAAAGTACCACAGCATATACTGATTAGAATAAGAGGCTGATACCTTTTTAATTTAATCCCTTACCCAATTTGTCTTGTAATTAAAAAAAAAAAAAGTATAGTGTATGAGAAAAGAGAGAAGTTTTCATTCTTCATACATCACTCTGCTCTCTTCTTTTCATCAGTGAATTACATTAAATAGTAAACCATATCAATTTTTCCCTATAAAAGCTATTTCCTAAATTTACCATAGTAGTACAGATCTCTTCCAGTTCGGTTACAGAACATTAATGGAAAACTTGTACGCCAGGTCTAAATACTACTCTGTTTCAGTGGCTTATAACAGTGGCTTTCAACCTTTCCAGACTACTGTATCCTTTTCACCAGCCTGATTTGTCTTGTGTACCCCAAGTTTCACCTCACTTAAAAACTACTTGCTTATAAAATCAGATCTAAAAATACAAAAGGGTCACTGAACACTACTGCTGAAAAATTGCTTACTTTAACATTTTTACCATATAATTATAAAATTAATCAGTTGAAATATAAATAGCATACTTACATTTCAGTGTATACTATATAGAGCAGTATACAAAAGTCAGTATCTAGATGAGTTGATGTATCTCCTAGAAGACCGCTGAATACGCCCAGTTGTGCAGGTACCCCAGGTTGAAAACCATAGGCTTATAACTTTTGCCAAACTTAAAACTATTCAAGCTGAAATTTTCTGTGAGGGCTTCTGCCTCAGGCTTAATTTTTTTTTTGAGGGGGGCAAGGGAGGAACTGAGAAATTTCAGCAGAAATGATTCAGCCTTTTCAGAGATTAGGTTAACAAAAATATGTTTTTTTGCCTATATTAGAAATTTATTACAACTGTGTTGAGTCGCTCTAATACCTTCATGCTTTGGGAGGTTGCCTTGGTGCCAGGGTTGTGGTTTTGTCTGTTCTTTTGAAAATCCACCTAACTCAACCAAACTATAAACCTCTGCAAATATCTGTCCCCCAGTGGTCAACACAGCTGGCAGAAAAATAGTTGGAAGATTCCACCTATACTGAGGATTCACCTATGTGACAACCGGACTGTGCACATGCTGTTGCCATGAAGCAACTGAGCATTAGCGCTGCAGAGCTGAGCAGGTCTTTTCCTGCAATAGCTCTTGTTGGCTGCTGGTTGCCTCTGTGTAAGAGATAAAAGAAGTGAGAGTAAAGAAGTTGCCTTTTATTTTCAGTTTTCTCTCTGTCCATGGCCAGACAGCTTGAAGGAGTCCTGTGAAAAAACCGCATGTGATCATGTAAATAAAGACACTATCATCATATATGAGCATAAGGGGTTTGAAACAAGGTTGCTCAGGTGATCGTATTCTGGCATTTCCTAACTTTTGAGTATTTGATTTTTCTGAACTGAACATTCTTTTAATGTAGGGTTTTTAAAAAAATTAATATAAATATACTTGGACGTGAGACTAATTTCACACGCAATTATACAGTTCAGCTCATTACACTCTTAGGGCTAAATTAGGTTACATTTCTTTTAAAAAGCTTCAGGATGACCTGTAGTTTGAGATAAAGTTGCCTTTAGGGCACTGCTCTTCTTAGGGGGTGATGTTGTGCTGTAGTGCCTCATGGGAGCATGTATGCTACTTGATCTTTGAGTTGCGGCTTACTGTGCTTTGCTCCACCAGTCCAGTGTAGGTCCAGTGCAGTAGGAAGATATGGGAAGAGGCAGAGGGAAGCCCCTACCCTCTTTATGCCACTGTGCCTTACTAGGGAATAGGGACAACAATTTTGGCTGATCTTTAGACTGTCCATGCAAGGTTGGTGGGAGGAAGGGGAAAGCTCTTTGCACCTCCTCTGCCCCCACTACATACGTATGTAAGGGCCAGGCAGAATCTGCCCTTGGATAGTGTATAATGAATATTATAGCTCTTGTTCACCTGGGATATGATTTCTTCAATTGTGAGTTAGGGACAGTGCTTAATTTGTAATGAAGGAGGATGCTGGAGCTGAAGCAATTAGGGCTCAAGCAATTTTTTTTACTTTCATAACTGACACAGCAAGTCCGGATGTGCCAGGGCTATGAACTGCCAAGCCTAGAGGTGCCAGGTGCAGCCCTGGCACAAATAAAGCACTGGTCAGGAGGCAAAACTAGGCCCAAATTGAACATAAGCCAACAGCTTTCTTCCATGTTCTCTTGCTTTATTTGTTTGGTGATGCCACAGGTACATGCTGGTGGTATCAAAATCTATCACTATGGAAGCATGTGATAACACAAGCATCAGATTGTGGAATCAGTGAATTAATCAGGCAGCAGGAGGAAGGTCTAATATCAGAGAGAGCTGATTTTATGCACATGCACGCCTAGGTAACTAACAGTAAGGGGAAAAGAAAAAATGTTATGTCTTGATGTGCTGTTGGAAGCAGAACAATCTGCTATCTGTAATAGTTTGCCAAAGTTTGGAAGTGGTTCTCTATCTATTGTAGTGTACTTCAAGCTGTTGTATAAAGTATGTTTCTTACCATTGCAGCTCCAGGTGTCTTTTAATGTAATAGGTTGTCAGAAAGAGGATTGTGATCAATTTTGGTCTCCATGTCCCCTAAGGATAAGACAAGAATAATCAGCTTAGTTAACAGTAAGGGAGACGTAGGTTGGATATTTAAAAAAAACAAACAAACAAAAAAAACCACACCTTGCCAGCTATAAATTTAGTTAAGCACTGTAACAGGTTACCTAGGGAAGTTGTGGAATTTCTATCCTTTGAGCTTTTTAAGAACAGGTTAGACAAACATCTGTCAGGGATGGTCCAGGTATAATTAATCCTGCCTCAGTGCAGAGGGATGGACAAGGTGACCTCTTGACGTTCCTTCCAAAGCTACATGTCTATGATTCTTTGGTTATACACTGATAAGCAGGATGAAGGTTGGTGATAGGTCAACAAGTTTCTCATCTCGTCATATTTGCTTGGTTTATTTCTGTATAGGTTTATATTGGTGATAAATTTGTTTGCTTTTAACAATCAATACTTGACCAATATTTTGCTATGGGAGAGTGAGTTAGTCAATGATCTTTCAGAATCATACATAACTAATTTGCAATTACACATTTAGGAAGAAAAAGTTATATCGACAGCGCTCTGAATAGAGGGTAGTGCAGAGCCCTACCAACCCTGGCAGGGTCTCTAGGATGGATTGTGTCTGTGGAGATGTAATCCATCCATAGCTGTCTTGTGGGCAGGGAGAGTGGGCACATTGCACCATTCTGAGTGGCCCTGCCTACCAGTGAACTCTGCAGGCTCGTATTAAGGGTCTACACCACCTCCCCACCTTGATTGCGTAATGCGCCTCTCTGGTGTCAGGGAGGGAGCATGCCTGTAACTTCAATGACTGCAGTTGTCCCTTGGGATTATGTGGGAAGTCCTGAGTAAAACAAGAGGGGAGGAGGTTCTCTTTAGGCAAGAGTCAATCTAGCCAATAATATTTTGTGGCAACGATGGATTAAAAATGTTGAATTTGGCCTCCTAAAAATTTTGATCTTTAAGGCTGAGGCTGCCTTTGCTTCAAATTCTAATATACCTTCTTTCTCTGTCTGTCTTTTTTAGCTGTAATGTTTGCTTCTTCTGCCAGAAGATTTTAAGTGCTGAGATTCAGAAGAACAAAAGTGAAAGATGCCATCTGAGAGGTGCCTCAGGTATGGTACTTTAAAGCGGTGCAGAACGTCATTGTCATTTAGTTTGGTGTTTACTGAAACATTTAACTCTTGTATCTCCAGATTATAACCTGGAACAGATTGCATTAAGTGTTACTGTTGCTGTTATCGCTTAGAACATGAGACTGTAGTAATTTACTTGAACCTCACAATCCCCTCCAATTCCCGATTATTTCTCATTGTTTATGCCCTAGTCTACATTAGGAGTTTGCCTATTGGCATTTGCAATGGATATCCCCTGATACCAGTGCATGCCCAAAGTATAGACAAAGAAAACCCTGCAGGCAACTGGGTTTTGCATTAGTGCAGCCATAATGGTGGCTGGTGATTGTTTGCTGGGATTGGAGCACTTTCCCAATAGCCCTCTGTAAGAAGGTTGCAAAACATTCTTAGTCATGTTCTTCCTTTTCCCACCATTCCAAAAGTCTCATTTTTATTTTTCCTTTCCCATCTGACACCTCAGTCTGTTTCTCCCTTATTTATCCATCTTCCTGGCTACTTGACGTAAGGCAGTGTTTATTATTTAATTCAGTTTGGGAATGTTTGCACGGAAGGTGCTATACAAAATATATTCATGCTATGGAATTTCTGCAGGACCTTACACCAGCCTGGTTCCCAGAAGGCTGCTCTATTTTATACCCACTGCCTACAACCTACGGGGACCAAACTGGCAGTGGCATCCCACTATATTCCCTTTTCTTCTGGCATGCCCCCAACACTGGAAGATTCCCTTACAGAGGGGGGGTCATGAACTGCCTGGATCTGGTAGCCTCATGACCACTTTGCACTGGCAAAATGGTACAAAATGTCACCGTGAACCAATATGGATCAATGTTTTCATGTATGACTTTCAGTTGAAACTGTCCATAATGAACGTACAGATGTACATACCATGCAACTCTGTAAGTGTGGCTGTAATCAGAAAAATTACTAAAATTTGACATTGATGTATTACACATATCTGCTTCCTCTGTTTCCAATTCTGTTGAATTTATGGATAAAATCCATGTTTGGAATGGAAGATGCACGTGACCAAACTTCTGTTGTTCCTCAAGCATAAGTATTCAAGAATTGCCAGTTTTGCTTGGGTTTTGGGTTCCTTATAGTTGGTGGTGATGAATGAAGCAGAAAATATACAGTTAGATTTTTTTTAGATGGCTAGTTGAATTTACATCACTGACAGCTTAAAATAATTATTTTTGATTTGACTTAACTATGGAAGTTATAAAAGGGAATAAATGTAAAACAGCAAGATATCACTTTTATGGAATCATCGTTTCTGACAACTGTACTTTATTGTATAGATTCCGAAAGCAGAATAGTCAGAAATGATTTTACACTGTGGTATAGCAAGGGCAGAGGGCACTGGGACAGTTCTAGAAGGGCACTATGTAAGTGCTAGAATGCTCCATGCTTTATTCCCTGTAGACTAGCCAAAGGGTAATTAGGGTCAGCTGACACCAATTAAGGCCCCATCCAGGTGCCTGATAAAAACCCTCTACTTCTGAGAGGCAGGGTGGGAGTTGAAGGAATAGGTATGTGGTGAGCAGAGGAGTTTGTGGAAATTGTGAAGAAGAACAGAACGGAGTACAGTGGTGTGTGGAGTTGTGGAGAAGAACAGTATGGAGTGCAGCAGTGTGTGGGAGAGAGGTGGAGGCCTGAGGAAGATACTGGCAGTGATGATATCCCAAATTTCCAATAACCAGTTCTATAAAGGCAGGTGATATTTAAGAACCTATTCTGAATAGGTTCTTAAACATCATGCACACAGCACTTGAACCCTCCCTGGTCAATTTCGGTGGCAGGGAGGATCCCTGGAGAGACTCCCCACAGTGAAATTGACCCTCCCTGGTCAATTTCGGCGACAGGGAGAATTGCTGGAGACACTCTCCGCCGGGAAATTGACTCTCCCACCGCTAACAACTGGTTCGCTACTCCACTTTTGCATTGAATCTCCCAGCGCTAAGAACCGGTTTGCTGCATTTTTTCTATTTTAAGAACCAGTTCGATATCATCACTGGGTACTGGGCTCAAGAAGGCAGAAAGACAGAGGGGGGAGAGTAGGCCAGGGGAAAATCCTGCATCTGCAAGTAAGGTGCCAGCAGCACATAGATGCTACTTAGAGGGCCCCTGGGCTGGGACCCGGAGGAGCGGGTGGGCCTGGCTTTCAACACATCCCGCCCCCCCCCATCCTCGCCCCGGGAAGACGGGGTAACTGGCGATGCCCTGGCTCACTAAGAGAGGCAAAAGTGCGAGACCCACTAGGGAGAAGCTGGCCGTTTACCATAACACTTACTTATTTCTTTGTTGTGAAACTAAATAAAGGACTAGCTCTTCAGCTGGTATAAATTCACATATAATTCACATGATTTACCCTAGCCGAGGATCTGTCCAATTTTATGTGAATTTTTTCTTTCTCCATTCCATTTTATTTATTGATTTTTATTCACCTGTGATCAGACTGTCCTTTCAATTTCCTGGAGTGAAGGAGACTTGGATCAGGCAGATCTAGGCGGGGAAGTACAGAAACTCAGGGAGTTCTATGGCTTTGTCCAAACACCAGGGAGTTATTCAGAGGAGATGAAACATACCTTTTTGCAAAAGTGTCTGTACTGGTTCTTATGCACCATGTAAGACTCACCTAAGCCCTTCACACAAACCACCAAATAGCTATCTGACAACTTTAGTTTGCAGCCATGCTGAGTTAGGTTTAAATAAGCAACTTAAAGATGAAAACCTCTGTTTTCTATTATTAATTCCTGAACCTCTCACCCCTATTTATTTGTTTTAAAATATGAGCATATTTTAAAGTGAAGATAAGTAAAAATTGATATCAAATGACTAATTACTACTTGAAACCACTTTTACCATATTAACAAGGGAGTTCTGTTGCTTTGACACCTTCAGTTGTAGGCATAGTCTGAACCATAAAAGGAAAAAAAATTGAAAGTTCTGGTACCATAGATCTGCTGCTTGTGTGGCTTTAGAGTCATATCTGCTTTTTCATTGACATGCATCTAACGGGAACTACTTTTTGCTTCCATTAGTTCAGCTAATTTAGCATAGCTAAGGAAGAATGAGATTGGAAACTGTTCTGCTTGCACACAGTCAGCAGAATTCTTAATGAAGTACTAGCTGCAGACCGTTTGTAGAGTCAGTTACATGAATGGCCATTGTGCGTGGTATTCCCTTCTACTAATATAACAGTTTAAGCCACCTTTGTTGTTTTTCTATTACCCTGTGAGAAGATAATAAAACCCAAAACCTCTATACACTTCTCACTGAACATTAGCATAAATCAGGACACTGAACCCAACAGCAGAGTAAGGGAGAATCAGGGCCTTTCTGGTATTTTAAATCTAACATATTTTGTATCTGATATAGATCTAAATTATGTGAAACTTCTATTGTAAACATACCACATACACGCTTCTCTCTGCGTTTTTTTTTTTTTAAATAAACCACAAATGTTGATCAGCATTAATTACTGAGCCTCCGAGATGGGTCTTATATTTGTTGATAGAATCTTTGTTTCCTTCATTTGCAGTATTCAAGAAATGCTGACAGGTCAGCGGCTTTGCCAGTCCAGTTCACATAATGATGCTGTCTTGGCAGCCCTGAACCAACAGAGAAGTGATGGTGTACTCTGTGATGTCACCCTCGTTGCAGAAGAGCAGAAATTCCATGCCCATAAGGCAGTACTTGCAGCATGCAGTGATTATTTCCGAGTAAGTTTGATTTTTCATTTTCCTCTTATAAAATCACTAAGAAATATGATGTAACTTAAAGAGAAAAATGGTTACAGATGCCAGACTGAGCAAGTTACCATTTAAACCTGAGTCTTCAAAAAGGATGAGATGGATGGTTTTTGCAATGCACATAATGCACTTTCATTGCATATCATGCTATTAAAATATCCATAATTTTTGTAAATGTAAATAGTATATGCAGTTTTTTTTCTAATTAAGAGTGTAATTGCATTTTTGTCTTTATTATGGAGTCAGGGCTTTTAAAGAATGTTCTTTTAACAGAGGTGTAGAAGGGGTGTGTGTGTGTGTGCGCGCGCGCGCATGTGCGCATGACAGAGACTTCTTAGGTTTTAAAAAAAGCAAACTGAAACAGCAGAAATTCCATTATCTGGGATCATATTAGACCATAACAGCTGCCATACTGGGTCAATATGGCCCATCTTGCCCAACATCCTATTGCAGAGAGTGGCCCATACTAGTGCTTCTGGGGGAGTGTAGAGAACAGGGCAGTTATGGAGTGAGCCCCGCTGTCTCCCACTCCTGGTTTCTGGTAGAGATTTAGAGTTGCCCTGAGCATGGTTTTGCATCCCTGACCATCTTGACTAATAGATGGGCTATCCTTGGCTATCCTCCAGGAACTTAGCTACAATTTTTTTTTTTTTTAGCCCAGTTATACCATTGGCCATCATAACTTCCCATGTCAATGAGTTCCACAGGTTGTGAGTTGTGTGGAAAAAGTACTTCCTCTTGTTTGTATTAAACTGCTGTCTATTAATTTCTTTGGATGGCCCCTTGTTTTTCTATTGTGGGTGAGAGGATAGTATATCTCTATTCACCCTTTCCATACTATTTTTAATAGACCTCTATCCTATTCCTCCTTAATCGTTTCTTTTCTAAGATGAACAGCATTAGTCTTTTTAATCACTCCTCATATGGAAGCTATTCCATACCCTGGATCATCTTTGTTGTCCTTCTCTGAACATTTCCAGTTTCAGTATGTCCTTTGAGATGGGCGACTAGACCTGGACACAGTATTCACGGTGTGGATGCATCATGGATTTATACAGTGGCATCATAATATTTTTTGTCTTATTTTCTATCCCTTTCCTAATTGCTCCTAACTTTCTGGTAGCCTTTTTTGACCTCTGATGTGCATTAAGCAGAAGTTTTCATAGAACTCTCCACCGTGACGCCAAGTCCTCTTTCTTGTATGGTAGCAGCTAATTTAGAACCCATCCTTGTATATGTATAGTTAGTATTATTTTTTCCAGTGTGCTTTACTTTGCACTTAGCAACATTGAATTTCATCTGCTGTTTTGTTGCCTGGTCACCCAGTTTTGTGAGATCCCTCTGTACATGTTGCAGTCTGCTTTGGAATCTTAATAATTTTGTCTGCAGACTTTGCCACTTCACTATTCATTCCCTTTTCCAGATCATTAATGAGTTTGTTGATGCCCACATGGATCATTCTTAGAGTTTGAATCTTTAGATCCACCTCACAGACCTATGCCACTTGAGCTAACGGAGTAAATGATAGCAGTAGTAGGTTGGCATCATCTACATGGACTAGAACTAAATGGGGAATGGGACACTTTATCAGAGGGTTTCTCATATATTTGCTGACAGCAGTGGAATGCTGAGACTCCGCAATCTTGGGATTCCCATCCATCATCTGGACGGGAGGTTACATTACTGGGCCACAGCTGCCCTGTCCCCTCTGGTCTGTCTCTTTCCTACCCCTGGCTCCTTGTCTCAGCCCCATTCTCCTCACCTAGCTAGTCCCAGTTGTCTTGCCCAGCAAGGCTAGTTTCACTCCTCTGAACTCCCCTGTTCCAGTCCCAGTCTTGTCACCTTTCCCATTCCTTGCCTCCCATCATCTGATCTTTTTCCCTTTTCCTCATTGCCAGTCATCCCGCTCACGTTCCCCATCCTTGCGGGCTCTCTTCAAATGTTCCACATGCAATCTCTGTATCCACTCCTTCTCTGGCTCTTTTACTCAGTCCCTTTGCCTAGCCAGTCTGTTCTCCTCCAGTTGTTTGTCAGATCTTTCTTCCCTTGCCATGCAGATTCCCAATCTCCACACCCTCTGCCAAACCCCAGTCCCAATTTCCTTCTGCCAACCCCTTGCACAGTCTGCAACAGCCCGCAACTGCAATTGAAGGAAAAATCCCTCTCATCCCCAGGCTGCAGCATGCCCAGCATGGCTGGAATTTTCTGGGAATTTAGCTGTGACATTTTAGTAAGCCACTACTGAGCATGTGTGAACTGTGATTTACTCTCTCTCCCCCAAAGGCTTATAAATTGGCCATATTGGGTGGATGTTCCTGGGGATGACAAAAGGCCACACTTCTGCCAATTTAAAACCTGTGCTCCAGAGTATTGGAAGATTCTAGAGTTTTTCACAGAAAACATTGTCAGAATTTTTTAACAAGGCATAATACCATAGTTTCCCCCATCCCTTTTTCTCAGAAAGAGTTGAATGATTTTGACTGAAACATTCCAAAAAATTTCAGCTTGAGCTGGACACCCATCATAGAAAATTTCAGCCCAAATGATGAAAGTTGGGTGAAATTCAAAGCAACTGAAAAATGGGTCTTCTAATGGGAAATGTTGTGCAACCTTAATTATAGGCATTGCTACCAGCCCCACCGTGTGTGTGAGAGTGAGAGTGAAATTCTAAACTTCATCTATAGGTTCATTTTAAAATCTCTTTAAGTAGTGAGTCACATTGGCACTATTCTGAGACTAAAGGAGTAATTGCTTTAAAAGTCTGTTTTCAGTAACAAAATACAGTTATTTAAAATTTTAGCTACAGTAGTTGTAGCATTAAACGCCTTTACAGTGACCTTTTCATTCCATTAATGTAATTATATGTTTTAAACACCTACACATTTGCTAGCTATTCTGTATCCTTAATTGTCTAAACAGGATCTTCATCCTCCCCTGAAACTTCATAACTTTTTTGTTACAGTTGAGGTTTGGCTTGCTGTATGCATTTAAGGAATGCTATCAACTTGAAACCAGTCACTTTCACTGTAATTACTACCCGATCAATTTAACTTCCAGTTTTTGAGTACATTTCCCCCCTTTTCTCTCCCTTATTGCTGAGAGAGACCCTCCACACTTGGCACGGGAGCACACCTCTGCCAGATATCTGTACAGTTCTTAAGTGTGGGTGGTGACCCTGCTATGTCGCCTCTCTTGGCCCTGTGCAGCCAGGACATCTGTTTCTTCTCCACTTCCTTAGAGCACCTCCGTGTGATTTCAAGGAGTGGCTGTGGTTGAGGAGTACTTTTCCCTCTGCAGTTTCATGGTTCTGCTGCTGACAACTCAGTCTTCCCATACTCCAGCCTGTTTGCCTCCTCTGATCTTTTAAAGGCAATGGGTGCTGCCCTCTTACAGCCAGAGGTATTGCCACATCCTCTCCTGGTCCCATGGAAGGACAGTGCAGCTCTTTCTCCTCCCAGCCTGATTTTTGTTACCCTCCTTCCCCTGCCCCTCCTTCTGAGTGGCTTGAGGTTACAGAGGTCCTTCTCTTGACTGCTATGTGGTGCTCACGTTCTCACAAGGGGAAGGTGATAGGAGGGGCACAGCTTGTCCCTGTCCCAGCTGCACGGGCTTATGGTAGGATGCATGGACTGGCTGCCATTAAGTAGGCCCCAGATATTTTAAAGGGATCCAGGGAGAAAAGATGGGTCTTCCCACTTTATGCAGCTCCCATTACTCCACAACACTGTGAAGAGGTCCAGGGGATGCTCCTGTTGATCCCCAGTTCCATTTAGGTATCAGGGGACTTAAGAATGGGGCTGCCCTTCCTTTCCCAAAGTCATTTGTTACTCTCCCACCCATTGCAAGGATTATTGTATTGTGGGGAAGGGTAGCCATGTGGCTTCCCCTCCCACCCAGCACGCTCTCTCGTGTCATTTTCCGCCCCCCTCTAATGCATTGCAACATCTCATGAAGAGTGGGCTGCAGCCTGCCTTCCTGCCCTGTGTTCTTTAGCCGTGTGACAAGAATGGCTCCTGCCTTGGTTACTGATTGATTGACCCTGAGAAGGGGGCACTGTGACTCACCCTGTTATTACCATGGTTTCCAGTTGAGTTACTCTGTGTTTGGTGAATTGTCATTGCAAATTTTTGTCTTGCTACCCTATGAAAAAAATAACTTAAAGATTGCTCAAATTATTAAAAGCTGCATAAATCATTTCTGTTGAAAAATACTGAGGGAGTGATTTAATGCAGCATTTAGTAATTTGATCTGCCTCGAGATTGTTATAATTTAGTAGGACACATCATCCAGACTTTAAATATCTGCCAAAAATACACCACTTCTTTTGCTGAAAATCAAACAAAGAATAGCTACTATTAGTGGACAAAAACTTTGTTACGAAATTGTGGGGTGGGAAGATTGAAGTTGCATGGGGTGATAGTGAGGAAGGGAATAAAGTAGCATAACCAAACCTAACCATGCAAACATCATGAGTCAGCTTCCTCCCAACCAACCCCCAAAAGAAAAAATCACGAGGTTGGCTTAAAATCATGATTTTTTTAAAAGTGTCTCTTTACATTTTGGCTTGTGAGCCTTTAGCATTCATTGGGTCATGTTTACACATTTTCACTGCAATCACAAGGGCTAGAAACTTAAGCTTTCATAGCTTTAAAAAAAGTGAGATTCTTATGTAATCACAGGACACCAGGATCTGGGGCTCTAAGAAAAACACCAGATATCCTGAAACTCCAAATAAAAGCCAGAAATTAGAAGTGGCTGCATCTCTTACTTTCCATTTCCACACTTCTGTAACTTTTAAGAGCTTTAGGATACGTATAAGAATTATGCAATGGCTTTTTATTATTATTATTATTTATTATTCTGTGTGTCTCACATGAGCTTGAGATACACTTTCACCCTTCAGTCCTGATTCTACAACCTGATCCTGGCTGGTGAAGCCTTATGACCTTATAAAGTACCACGGAAATCAGACTGGTTCCTCCCAGGTACAGCGTCCTGTCAGTGAGAATCCTTTTGAAATGCCATTTGGTATTTCTCCTTTTCATAGTCTCTTGAAATTTTTTCTTCTGGTTGTTTTTAACTTTTATAAAAAGGGTAGTGCGGTATCTGGAAAGTGAGTTGTGTACTTTCTGTGGAGCCTGTTGTGCTTCATTATCTCTGCATGAGCTTTAGATGGCTCCCAGTGATGAAATATGTAATCCTGTAAGTGTTTTCCTGCAGGAGTGAGCAAGATAAGGGATGCCTTTAAAAAAAAATAGTTTTACCATACCAATATCTGCTCGTAAAGTTAGTCCTTGTGACTTGTTGAATTGAAATATCGCAATCAATAACTGTTTCTTTTCCACATAAGTGATTCCCCTTTTTGAGTTTGATTTTGTTTCTTTACTATGATCAAATTTCCCAATGACTGTCTATGGACTGATTTCTGATACTCCTTTTAGAATTACCAATCTCATAGATCGCTTTAATAACCCAACCTTAATTGTGGGGTACCTTGTAGGCAACTTAAATATAGGCATTGCTAATGCTTTGCTTTGTAGAAGATTCTTGTAATCTTGTTTTGGATAACCCTCTATTGTTTGCAACTGATCTCTAAAATTGGTCTGGGAGAGGGGCCTGGCTGTGACAGACTGACAATATCCTGAATAAACTTCAGTGCATTAAGTTAAACCTTACTGAATTAGATTTAATAACACGAGTCCATTGTATTAAAAGTGCAATTGTTTGTATTATTGAGGGACTGCCTACATGTCCATGGAAAATGTAAATAGGAGAACAGCAGGGGGTGGCGAAGCAAATTCATGCAGGTTGTAACATCTCCAGAGAAACACCGCCCCCTAAAAAGACTGCAATGTACTATTTCAAAATGGAGTCTCCAGGGGCCAAGAGACAAAGAGAGGATTTTTGTATAAATAGCCTGGTTTTAAACTGGCTCATGGCCTCCTTTCTGATCCACTAAACAAACAGGACTTCTGGTCCAAGGTGGGCCCCCATTCCTCAGGGAAGTGTTGGAAGGACTAATCGCCAACCAGAACTCTTACCAGAGGTCACTGCCCCCACAAATACTCTGGTTAACTTCTTAGCACAGATGTAGCCTCTTGTATTGTTTTTAGTTTGTTTCCCCTGTAGTGCTTTTATCTTACGAATAAAATAGGCTAGCATAAAAATGGCTGTGGGGTATCCATAGCTGTGGGCAGTCTCACTGTTAACCATCTCTGAAGAGAAAGCAAGCAGGTGTGCTTGGGAAGCCTGTGCCTGCTCGGAATAGCACAGTGAAGACAGGGAACTGTGCAGCCTGGAAATACCCCGTCAGAAGGAAGTGAGATGCAGGTTTCTGTCCAAGAGAGGGAAGGACTGGGGAGCTAGAAACCTAAGAATGAATTGCCCCGGCTGCACCACTGTGGAGAAATACACGTGCAGTCGCCCTGAACTGTGATATGGGCTATGAGGTGGACAGTGAGGAGCTCATCCAGAAGTGAGCGGAGGTTGCTTTGGGCCAGGTGGAGGGCTGGTTATGTGGGGGCCAAGCTGTGAGGCTGGGCTGGGGAAGTCAAGTGTGGGGACTGAGGTGTGGACACCCCCTCTCTGTCTAATGGGAAAGAGCTAGCCGACCCCTGTGTGAGAGAGATCTGCACCTTTAGCCTGGGCAGCTTTGTGTGGAGTGGAGATGAGGCATAAAATCTGGGAGCTGCTGCCTATTAACTGGTTCCCTATGGGTTGGGAGCTGCCCATCTGCTGATCTCTGAATGTTGGACTGTTCTCATCCTGCACGTCTGTCATCAGGGCTCAGCAGCCCTGTTGCCCAGGCCAGAGTCTGTCCCATTGACCTCCAACCCAGCTGCATGATATTCGAAGGTGGGGGTGACAGCAGCGAGAGAGTCACTGTGGGTTTGCTGCAAACTTCTCTGGAGAGTTGGGTTAGTCAGTGGATGTATAATTGTACTACCAAGCTATGTGATTTCCACTGAGAGATTCTTCTTTTCTCCAGCATTCAGAAATGGAGCATTGCTATTAAAATGTATGACTTTTTACTATGACATTTTTTTATGAAATGCTTTGATTTCTCAAAGTCTGAACAACCCTGTCTCCTTATTTTCCCTTTGAATAGGTTTATAGTCATACCATTCAATTACCTCATAAAGACAAAGATCTTTCTTGTAATCTGGATTATTAGGATAATCTGAATCAGTAAAATCAGTTTTTAAAATGTCAGTGCTACTTGGACCTTTGATAGTGAGCATTTTCAATTCTTAGTTTAAATACTGCCTTTTCAAGATGAACCAATAGATCTAGATTTTCCAAGGACTTCTTCCTGTAACTCTCTTAGCTGCTTTATAAACACCCCATTCTCTGAGAGAGTTTAAAGCCTTCTGTCCCTTGCTGGAAGGAAAAAGCATTGTCAATTTATATCTTTCCATATATATTCAGCACTGTTGTTTGTGTTTTGTTACATGTATAATGTACAATGTAACTTGCTAAAGCTAAATAATTAATTTATGAATTGAAGATCTGTATTCCATAGCTTTCAAAGATTACAGCCTAGTATGGTGCAGCTAGTTACAAGGCCAAGTTTAATGAACTTTCTTTATCATTATTTCTTGTCATGCCTTCATTTAAATTTTAGAATATTCATGTTAAAATCTCTTCCATCTAGGTCTACGTTTTCTTGCTGAGCTATAGGACTCGCAGATTCCAAATCTAGAAGGTACCCCTGTGATCATCCTGCAGGCCATGAAACATCTCCAAATAATTTCTGGAGCAGATCTTCTTAGAAAAATATCCAATCTTGATTTTAAAATTGGCAGTGATGGAGAGTCCTCCACAGCCATTGGTAAATTGTTCCAGTGATTAATTACTCCCCATGTAGATACTTATAGACACTAATCAAGTCACCTCTTAGCTTTTTCTTTGATAAATAATATTGAACTCTTTGAATCTCTCTGTATAAGACATGTTTTCTAATCCCTTAATCGTTCTTGTGGCTCTTCTTTGAACCCTTTCCAATTTTTGGTATCCTTCTTTAATTGTGGGCACCAGAACTGGACACAGTATTCCAGCACTGGGTGTCACTACTGCCAAATACAAAGCAAAAATAACCTGTTTACACCCACTCAAGATTCCTTTGTTTATGGATCCCAGGATTGCAGGAGCTCTTTTGGTCACAGCATCACGTTGGGAGCTCATGTTTAACTGACTATTCATCACAACCCCCAAATATTTTTGAGTCACTGCTTTCCAGGATAGAGTCACTTATCCTGTAAGGAAGGCCTACATTCTTTGTTCCTAAATGTATACATTTACATGTAGCCATTTTAAAACACACATTGTTCACTTGCTCCCGTTTTACCAAGAGTTCCAGATCTCCATGAATCAGTGATCTGTCCTCTTCATTATTTACCATTCCCCCATTTTTGTGGCTTCTGCAAACTCCATGATAACCTGGAAGAAAACATAAAATAATTGATAAAAATGTTAACTAGCATCGACCCGAGAACCGATCCCTGCAGGACCCCACTGAAACACACCTGCTTGATGACAATTCTCCATTTACAATTATATTTTGAGACCTATCAGAAAGTCAGTTTTTAATTCATTTCATATGTGCCATGTTAATTTAATACCGTTTTAATTTTTTTAAATGTCATGTGGTACCAAGTCAAATACCTTACAGAACTCTAAGTATATTTTGTCCACACTATAATTTTTATCAACTAGACTTGTAATTTAATTTACAAGTTATTTTGACAGGATCTGTTTTCCATAAATCCATGTTTACTTGCATCAATTACATTACCCTCCTTTAATGTTTTATGAATCAAGTCCCATATCAGCTGCTGTGTTATCTTGCCAGGGTCAATGTCAGGCTGATAGATCTATAATTACTTAGGCCATCCAGTTTACTCTTTTAAAAATTGACACAACATACTTTCTTTCAGTTCTACAAAGCTTCCTGAAAATCAAAATGTATAGTCCTGGGAGCTCTTCAGCCAGCTCTTTTAAAACTCTTGGATGCAAATTATCTGGGTATGTTGATTTTAAAATGTCTAACATTAGTAGCTTCTGTTTAACATTCTCCAGAGAGCTTAGTGGAATGAAACGTGTGTTATCACCACCATAAAATCGACTATATCGTCTTTTTCCCACAAGAACAGAACAGAAATACTTATTTAACATTTCTGTCTCTTCTGCTTTATTATCGATAATTTTACCATTTCTGTCTAGTAATGGACCAATACTGTTGTCAGGATTCTTTTTGTTCCTCTTTCCTCCTACTTTGAAAACCACCTCCGTTCTGTCCTTAACTTTGTTTGCCATCAATTATTCCTTCTGGTCCTTTGCTTTCCTTATCAATTTTCTGCAATTCCTAACTTCTGTTTTATATTCATTACTATAAACTTCCCTTTTCTTCCATTGGTTTATATATTATTATTTTTATTTTTCACAGATGCCTTCATTTCCCCCCCAAACCAGGTTCGTTTTTTAACCAGCATGGACTTTTTCCTCAATTGTGAGATTATGGTTTAGGACATCTAGTAAGGTGTTCTTTAATGATTCCCAATTAGCAGTCACATTTTTTCCGATTAAATTCTTTCTCTCAGATTATTTGGTTCAGAATTGTTTTCAGCCTTACTTAAGTATATTTGTTACTGATCTGGACTTTATTCTGCTTACACATTATAAATGTGATTGAGTCATGATCACTTATACCTAAGCTACTATTTTTAGTTCTGTGATTACTTCCTCTTTATTTGTTAGGATAAGGACCAAAAAAGGATCCCCTCTATGCTGTATGTAACATATATTGTGTTAGGAAATCGTCATCTATAATGTTTAGAAATTTAAAGGATGTTTTAGTACTGGCAACATGAGACTTGCAGTGTATGTCACTCAAATTGAAGTCCTCGGGTTTTTTCCTATGTGTTATAGATAGATGTGTAAGGAGGTGGTCATCCTGTTCCCTAGAGCAATATGATGGTCTCTAGCAGACACCACCTAATACCACATCTTGTGCGTTATCTGTTAGGACATTGATCCATAAGCATTCAAGATCATTTTCTTCTTGTTATCTGTGAGTTGGAAACCAATAATGCCATTTTTGACAGTGTGCACCTCTCCCCCTCCCATTTTGCGCAATAGGTTATAACCATTGATCTTAACATTCCAATCATGCACATCATCCCAACAGGTTTCAGTAATACCAATTATATCAAATTTATGCTCTCAAATGAGCAATCCCATTTCCTTTTGTTTGTTACCTAAGCTTCTGACACTGGTGTATAGGCAATTAAAGCATTTATTTTCTTCGTGTTCTGTGATTCCTTGATTAACTTTGTGCTCAAAACTCATAGTGATTGTGGAAGTTGTCAGATGGGTGATACCAAATCCATCAACCTGTAGAAAATTGTATTGAGCAACATGTCTGATCTTTTCCCAAAACCAACATTCCTTGGAATCATGGCTCCAGCTTCCACCAAGAGTGTCTGAAGAAGAGCTCTGTGTAAGCTCGAAAGCTTGTCTCGTTCACCAACAGAAGTTGTTCCAGTAAAAAACAACACCTCACCCACCATGTCTCTCTAAGTAATTAGTCATTAATGTGCTAATAATTTGATAAATTAGAAATTTTGGTATTTTTAAAATATATATTCTTACATCTTTGTAACTCTATACAGTTCTCTTTGTATAAATTTCAGATCTGATTCTTCTTCTTTTGAATGTGTAGTGAGAGTAATATCATACCATGTGAATTGTAATATAGAGGATGCCTACGTGAGTTGTAAAGTAGGACAGAGAAAAAAGGCTACAAAATATTTAACAAAGAACAAATAATAAGAAGGAAACACAAGAAGAAAAAAGTGTGATAAAAGTGAATTGAATAGCCACTGAAGTCAATGGATTTGCTTGCATGAGTAAAGATACTCTTGTGACTCTGGGTGGTCCGTATAAAGGCCATGCAAAAGGGAAAGGGAAGTGCCTTCCGTTGATTCTGGACACTGTGGTCAGTGTGGATACCAGTGAGACACAGTACACCCGATTTGCAGATCAGTAAGGTTTAATGTGGAAGGTTTTCTATAAATATACTAGTTAGATACAAAGCCTAAAATTAACTACAATATATCATACTCACTAAGCCTGGAGAGCTAAGGAGTTACTCAGAAGGCTGTATACAGGAACGGCTTTCTTCGGGGGCCTCACCAGGGAGTCAGTGGATCCTCTGGTTCAATCGACAGCACCTCCCGCAGAGTAAGGTGTTGATGGAGCGCCCCCCTTTGTCTAAGTGGTGACTACTTATACCCTTCCATAAACAACCTTCACCTAATTATCTCTCTCATTATCATATGCTAATTACCTAGATTGGGTTTCCACCCTTAACTACAATCCATTTTCACCATGATAATTGGGATCATCAAAACCCCAAAGTAGGAGGGGTGGAGTAAAAATATGCCCGTTGGCAATAAGTGTACCCCCAGACATTCCAGGATAACTTGTTTCCATCACCGTTATCTATGTGCAGCTGCAAGCATACAGTATTGTATTTTGTCTTATGTGCCTTGGTATGCAGAAACTGAGACATCTATAAAGTTATTCAGTCTGTGCCAACTGGAAGATGTCATGCTATAGCAGTCAGAATAGCCAAGCAAGCAACTGAAGCTATGCTAAGCCTGTAGGACAGTGGTCAAGCAACTCAAATTGTACTGGGCCTTCAACACCTTCCTGCCTCCTCACCCTCCCATATGTGCTTACGTGAGGGCTAATCATATTTTAGCCCTAAGATTTTAGAATACTTTACTCTATTTGCAATGTAATGTGATTCCGCCCACTCCTCCATTGCTTTTCTGCTGGTGTGCACAGACAGTAAATTAAGGCTGGCAAAATGGTTTATTTATCACAGCTGGATTGTTCATCACATGCTGCTGTAATCTGGAAGTGTTGTTATTCAAAAAATCTTTTCAAAGAATTTTTAAAAAATATATGCCGTTTACATTTGTTTTTAGAAATGTTTCACATTCGCACAATGAAAAATAGTAATCTTTACTGTTATAGCAACGTCTGTTCATAACCAAAGCATATCTGCCAGAGTGGGCTAATTAATAATTTTGTAGTCCTCTTCCTATTCTGGTGGTTCAGAAATGCTGTCTCATCTTCCACTTATGAAAATTTCCTGTGATTAGTTTATTTTCCATTTTCTCACTTCAAAGTGTTAATACATTTGAGAAATGTTATAAGGAATTAGTTCTGTCATACAGACAGGGCTACCAGTTGTGATGGACCGTTTTAACCAATTAATATCCAGTTTTTCTGCAGCATTTAATGTGCTCTCTAAGAAGTCATTGCTAGAACAGTTATAATTTTATACCCACCTGCTTTGTTGTGTCCATGTATTCGTGGATTACAGGTCAGAATGGAACACTGTGATCATCTAGTCTAACTTCTCCTGCATAATCCAGGGCCTTGGATTTTACTGAATTATGCTCTAGTTCAACTAGTAATTATCATTTAGAAAAACATCCAATCTCGATTTAGAAATTTCTGGTGATGTAGAATCTGCTGCAGACCTTGGTAAGTTGTTCCAGTGGTTCATTACCCTCACTGTTTAGAAATTGTGCCTTATTTCTAGACTGAATGTTTCCAGTTTATCTATGGAATAGGCCAAGAAAACCCAAACAAACCAAAAAACCAATCAACCAACCAGAAAAAACCTGTTAAAGGTGTTTCCCTTATCTTGAGGATATTGTTACTTCTCATTAGCCAATCACAAGAAGCTAACTCCAATGGAACAGTTTCTGTGGCTTTAACTCACATCTGAAAGCAGTGTTTTAATTTAATAAATTGAAACCCCTTGAAATTCTCAGTTACTCCAACCATTATAAATAAGATAACATTTGAACTTCATTTGAATTGATTGCATTGGTTTAATCTGTAATGTTGCTTGTGGCTCTTCAGATGCATACTCATTTTGTATGTAAAGCTTGAGAACTGCAAAGAAGTGTCTGAATAGGAGCAAGGCTTCTCCAGCTAATCCTGAGCAATGCTGGATAGATAGGTGCACTTATTTATGCGATTTGAAAATATGATGCTGGTAGAAATATAATGGAAAGTAAAAATTTTTCAATAAAAATGCAGAAGAAAATATTATAAACAAATTAGTTGAAGTAGGAGTTAATGAAATAGATTCAATATGGGAATAAATTAAGATTTGAAACCTAACCTTTTTAATGGAGTAGCACGGCAAAAGAAAAAGGGGACCCAGTCACTCAGTGTCCTTCCATACTTCAACATGACTGATACAGTTTGGGAGGAAGGTGGATGACCAGAGTTTCTTCTGAGGAAACCAATATGCAGATATATTAAGTCATATATATATTAAATGTTAATATTCCCAGTTGTAACACAGCATTTACTTTATAGAAAATGCCATGCATTTTTTACACACACACAATTATTAATGTTTTTTTCGCAAAATATTTTTTTAATTTGATCTTGCTGAACATTATGATATAGAGAAGATCAAGATTTTGAACAGAAAGTCAAACAGAAGAGATGGCCAAGGTCTGGAAGAAGTTACTTTGAAGACAATATAGCAGGCAATCCCAAAATATCATCCACCTTCAAAGAAATCAATCACTTTGAAACCAAGCTGCAAGTTGCGATTGTCTGGATATTATAAATATTGCCACAAGCTCATCAGCTATTGCTGGCACAATTTGCAGCTCCTCAGTGCCCCAGAGACTCCCTGAACATGCTTATGTGTATCTTAACAGTGAGCAATCGAGTCTTGGTATTTAAGTTGTTACTTGTGTGTGTGTGTGGAGATAGAGTATTAATAGTTGTTAGTCCTCCACCAGAACACATTAATGACCTTCATTGTGTCTATATAATTAAAGAGGGAGATGATGAAGACAGCATTCATGAAACACATTGAATATTTTGTAGTTAAAATGGTGGCTATGGTTTTGGTTGAGATACTAGAAATGGAAATGTGGATGATAAAATGTGAATAATCCAAGCAGTGATTCGGTGGCTGAAAGAAATGTTTAGCTTTTTCCTTTTCAGCAGTGAAATCCAGCCATTCAGAGATGACTGAGGTTATGTCTACACTGCTGGCAGTGCAGGATTGATTTTGCGGGTTCATTTAGCGGCAGTGAAGACTCGCCCAATCAAATCTGGAAGTTGACACCGGTAATCCACCCTGGCAAGAAGAGTAGCCCTGTGTTGATGGGAGGGCATTTCCTGTCAGTGCAGTGCAGTGTGGTAGGTAGATGTTAGGAAAGCCACGGTAAATGTAGACCAGGCCTGAGAAAACGAAGTAAATGTAAGTATATAGTAGACTTCTGGAGATCACTGTTAGCCTAAGATGTGATGTTTTAGAAATGTCTTGTCATGTTCACAGCAATAACCTAGCACTGAGTTCACCAGCACTATAGATTTAAAATTATTTAACATGTACATTTCCTTTGAACCTTTTTTCCCTTAACCATCTATTTTAAACTATGATATTTACTTTGATGTAAAGGTTAAACTCTCATGTGTATTATGTAATGCTTTTTAAAAATCCAGAGAGGTATAATTACATAGCTTTATCTTCTCTAAACAAATGAATGCATGCTGTATACACTGCAAATAAAACACTTGTTAATTATTTTTTTATTATTTTAACTATGTATTGAAATTATGGACAAGCAAACGTTTTGATACTAAAATATTTGGCTACCATTTATTGAATACTCAAAGTACATTTTTACTGACAAAAAAAGCCCACCTGTCTAATATATTAATTGATGTTTGATAGACATCTCTTGTTTGATAAACAAGTCAGTAATTTCATTCAGTTTAATAAAACCACCAGAAACAACATATCCTGGATGATGTAAAGAGGCTTCCATTGTTATACACCATATTAAATACTTAGATTTTATGATTATACTACAGTAGATTGTTTGTTTAAACAAACTAAACTCAGTATTGTAATGGCAAAGATTTTATTTCCGATGTTTACATGTCATGATTTATAAACCTGTTAATAGCTATTAAGAAAACAAAAGATGGGCAGTACATCTGGATCACTTTACTTCTGCTTGTCCTTGTGTAAATGATAAATGTCTCTTCTCTCCTGTGTTTCTGAAGCAATTTCCTTATCATTTGCTGGTGATACAGTTTCCAATGCACAGCAATGCCTGTGTCATCAGAAACATTTATGAGAAGCCTTGTTTTTATTCTGTTTCAAATTCCCAGTAGTTTTACATTCTGTAGTAGTTTGCATAGTGGGTTCAGTAGTAAAATGTGTTAATCACAGAGCCCAGTTCTGCCTCTGTTACATGCTGAGTAGCACAATAACTTATTCTGCAAATTGTCCTATTGGTTTTATTTGAAACTACTTGCAGAATAAGGGTGGCAGAATCAAGTCCTTAGTAAGTGATAACATAGCAAAACTTTGGCTCCCCATATAATTACCATTTTCTCTAATTAAGTTAGTGTCTTTTGCTGCAAAATAATGTGTGGTGTTTCATGGTAATTATTCAATCAATTCTTGTCACCGCGTCATGAACAGACAAATTATTGATGGTAAATTCATCATCTTTTCTGATTTTCTTCAATATACTTCTCTCTCTGGTTGTAGAGGGGGTGAACTTTGCTCTTTGGGGCCATTCTTACTTCTCCTGTATGAAATAGTTGCAGAGGGTGTTACAGAAGCTGGCACGGATTCACTTCAGTGTTTGTACTAAATGGCATTGGCAATGGAAAAGTCCATTTGTCAGGGGGAAGATTGTGGTGGTGGCAATACCTGTTTTCTCCTGTGGGTTGAGAACCGGTCAGAGAAGCTCCCAGAGTGAGATTTTTGTTGACTGGGGAGACAATTATGAGATGCACACATTTAGTGGGTTCTTACTGCTGTCTCCACAAGCAGAGCCTCTATTAAAACTCCTTCTGTGTGCCTGGTAACACGGAAGCACTGCCTGTACCCCACCACCTTGAGTGAGTTCCCTGAGAACAATGGCACTTGCTAGCTACAGCAAATAATGTGTGCATATACATATATAGAATTCTAATAACATCAGGTTACTTGAAGGAATGAAATGAGATCACATTGTTTAAAAATCCAACAAACTTTAATGCTATCAGAGCCCTAAAACAGCAGTACCTGCCTCCCCTACAACTGACAGCACGCCACCTCACCTGCCATAATAACACTTTGTTTCAATTTCCTAGTCCCACCCTCTCTTGCAACATACCCACCTTCAACCCAGCCCCCAGGTGAGGGAAGGCCCATCGCAGTGTGCATATGTTTTCTCTGTCATGTCAAATATTATGCTATATGGAAATTTTACATGACATTTTCCTCCTTTAAGGAACACCTCAGTAACTCCATGATCACCACCAGTGTTTTGAGATTAATTCTATCACCTTCATTTCAGTAGATTTGATTTGATTCCTGCAATCTGAAATGATGAAACTTTAGGCCTTCATCTAGAAGAAGGGTGATTGGGTTAGCGCATAGTCTTCACATTGATTGTGAGCACTGAAACTGCCACATTTGTCTCTACCAACGCTCGGTAGAATGCCACTACATGATTAATGTAATCTGCATCTGTAATACTTTAATATTTTAGCAGTTGCACATTTTCTCTTTTCCACTGTTTCTCATATGAATATAATTCTGAATTACTGTGTGATCCTGATTATTTGAACTAAAACAATTTTCTAAATCAGTAAAATACCTTATAATTACTATAAAAAATGAGCAGTCTTCTTACACGTATCAGGAGGAGAAAAGAATTAGACATTATTAACAAAACAATAGCTGCAACCATCCTAGCCACTCTTCTTTACATCTTAAAAAAAATCAAATCAGAGCCAACCCCCTTCCCCCTCCCCTGGCCAATCCTTGGACGTTGACATCCAAGGCAACTACCCTACTCACTCACGCCTAGCATCAGCCCAGTGTCTGTCTTTCACTTCTTGACATGGTAATTCTCTTTTAAAACGTGACTGAGGAGCACGGATCGTTTTTCTTGATCTGTGGGAGGAAAGTTTACTTTTTTCTTTTGTGGATGAACTGAAGAATTCATCCTATAACAGTACATTTTGACATCCAGCTCCAGGAGCACTAAATCATCCATGTCTTGCATTTTCTTAAAATCCAAACATTGACCATTATAGGCTAGCACCTAGAGTAGGGAGGAGTTGTCAGAGCACTAGTCCAGGAGGCGGAACATCCCTCTGCTTTCGACAGAGGAGTGGGAGCTGTATTTTTCCTGCTTTTCCTTCCTTTAATCACTCTTAACCTTACATTTGAAAACTGTCACTCTTATGAATACAGTCTGCGATCTCTTTAAAAAAAGACAGTTGTTAGTTGAAAGCTTTTGTGTGTAAGTGCTGTTACATTGATCTCAAGGGCCAAAAGAGTTAGACATTTACCAACTCTTTCACTTCCAACATTAAAACAGTGATACTTAGGTTTGAGAATTTTTTCTACAGAGATCTTGGCTTTACTTTGTTCCTTGGCAAACATTCATTATTCATTCTAAAATTGAAAGTTTATTGATTGAGCACAAGAAAGAAAAAGAAATTGAAAGAAGCATTTATAATGCAACTGAATGGAGTGATTATGCAAAATAAACTTAATCAGAAACTTTAAAGACTCTCTTTTTGGAGGCAAAGTATCTTATTTTTCTTAACCTTTTTTTTTATGAAAAGGAAAGGATTAATTTTACCCTCAGTCCTGATATGTGAAGAGTGGTGGTTAATCTAAGTGAGGGCTGAGTGCCAGCACCTGTAGGCTTGGCAGTTCATAGCCCTGGTCCCCCCGGCAGCTTACCGCATCATTTATTAATGTAAAAAAATTGCTTGAGCCCCAGCACCTAATTGCTGAGTCCTGGCACCTCTTTCATTAAGATCTGGTGAAGAGTATTCACTTCTGTTTTTGACAGACAGACAAACACAAGGTGGAGGAGAGAGAGTCCAGAAGAGGTGGGGGAACTACAGCTTTGGTTGATGTTGTTTGAACACTGGATGGTTGGTCAATTACAAATCGATACCTTGGGTGTTGTGCTGACCATGATACATGTTGTTTGGACTCTGGTTTATGTTCTGGTCAGGGATATCATCTGGTTAGGTCCTTTCTCCTTAGACAGGACTGGTTTATGTTCATTTTATCTCTCTGAGCTGATGCAGTGCAGTTGATTTCAGGATCTGATGAAAAGCTGAGAGTGAGAGAGAGAGGAGGAAATGAAGGAGGAGGAGTAGAAAGTGACCCAAAGGGAAGGCAGGCAGAACAAGATATCTGCAGTGCTGGCAGTTAGGTATCCACACTGATGGGCTGAGTGTTGGATGTCATGATGATGTGGTGATACTCAGGACTCAGAATTGAAAAACAATGTCCCTTGAACAAGAGCAAAGCTCAGGGGCCTTTCTCTCAAGAAGAAAATCTTTGTCTGGTCTGCTCCTTCTGTCTTGGAGTCATGTGAAGGTGAGATGAGATGAGCTGGGATGCAAGATGGGATGGGGAATGAGGTTTATTTTTCCTCTCTCTTCAGAAAGCACCCCCCTTCCACCCTTCTCTCCCCCAGGGAAAAAGTGGACTGTATAGTTAATCACCTTAATATTTTGTCCACCAGTTAGGCTTAATATTTGCTGCACCAATTTTGGTTCATTAATGTCTGGCTCCACGTCTTCTGTTTTAACCACCATGTTTTCAACGGTCCTTGAACCATATCAGCAGGCTCTTGTTTGGACTAATCCAGTTTCCTCTGTCTGGTTCATAACATTCATTATTGAGAACAGCTTGAGCTATTTTCCATCTATTTAATTTCCAAGCAGGCAAAAAGTTATGTTATATTGATACCTTATGAACATGCACATACTTTTTACATCTGAGCTTACTACTGGGGTAAATGTTTAGGCAATAATCACAAGAGTGTTTAGAAGAGATCCTTACTGCAGACATTTGCAAACTTTCCCATAGCATGGACCACATTTTAAAACAGATTGTTTTGTGAACCACCTGGTCTCCTTTTTGCAGTTGGACAGGCAGCCTCCCCATACACACCCGTTCACCATTGCATAATATATCTGGCAATTACTTTTCCAATAAGCAGTTGCTGTAATACTGAAAAAATAGTATATACTTTTAGCTCCATTAATATCAACTTAACATCTGAAAACAAGGAGTGGAAGGAGGCAACACCATGCTTCTACTGTGCTGAGCACCCTCAACTCCCATTGAAGTCATGGCCATGTTTTCAAAGGTATATTTGCTTAGGCACCTAAGTCCCATTGAGTGAATCTGAATTAGGTGCCCAGGCACTTTTGAAAATCCCACTGCATATTTAGGCACTTAAACATCTTCAAAAACCTGGCTTTGAGGTCCTGAACCAATACACACTGAAGTCAATGGAAGTCTTTCCATTAGTTTCTGTGGGCATTGAATCATGCCATTAGTTTGAAGGTTGGCTATAAAGAACAAAGCCCAATGACAAATAAGCATGGCCAAGTTTAGTGTGCTAATAAGAATGAAGACATTGTTTTAGGAGAGCTATTTATTCTGGAGAAAATGACATAAAACGCACAGCGGCTCAGTCTCTGCTGGCAGGGTGAGTACTTGGAAGCCCTTTATTTTAGCTCTAGTGTGGCATTTGTTTGTTTTTTATTCAGCCATTAGGCTTTAATTAGTTTTTTAGGGTTTCTTGGTAAAGGAGATGAAAGATAAAAGAAAAATGGTCAGTGAGCAGAGTTCATATTTGGTCGTATTTATGAGACCATTGCTTAACAGCTATGACAATATAAATTAAAGGTACTTCTATTAGCAAATCTTATTCAGATTAAAACTGCTCAATGTAGTTAATTAAAACCCTCATAAAATGGACTATTAAAAGTACAGCCTGTTTGGATTATCAAATACTATTTCACTGTCACACTGAGGTTACATAGTGGAAAATAATTGCTGTATTTTATCATAGGCCACTACGTTTGGATTTGAATGCATAATTGGATTTGTCACCACTATAAATTGGATTCATAGCAGAATAATTATAGTATCTAAAACTTAAAGCTCTTGGTGCCAGAAAACTGGGTTTTACAGTACTGCAGACCAAGTAGTGCTTACTTGATTACATTCTTCACCCTTTCACATTGAATCTTCCCTGGATAGGCTGAGAAAATGGAGGAAATAACTTGAGTGAGTAAAGGTTCTTAGTTTTGGAAATTATGAAGGTCATTAGAGAAGTAGAGATTGACTGACTAAAAAAAATAATCAAATATCCCTCGAAAACATGAATTTTTGAGGCGCTTTGACCACATGAAAAGAATATAGCCAATATATGTATAGCATTTTAACCTTTTAAATAAAAGATATCACTGTAGCTATGGCACTTGAAGTACCGAATAATCAGTTACAGTGAGTATTTTTAGGGCAGTTTTAAGCACTCTTTGTGAAGTGTTAGCCTTGGTTCATACTTGAAAGTTATGTCACCATAACTATATAGGTCAGGTGTGTGAAAAAACGACACCCTTGGCCAGTGTAGCTATGCCCTCACCCCACTTAACCAGAGTTTAAAACTGACTCAGTCTAAAGTGGTTATGGAGAGTAAGGGATTTGTTAGCCCCTCCCCTTCTTCCAGTATATCCTAGCTGTGCTGCTATCTGACCAGTCCTGGTCTTGTAATGTGGGTTTAACTGTACTCCACGTGCTTGGGGCAGGATATTTGTGGTTTTCAAGGTGGCACATATATTTAGTTTTCATAAGTTGATCCGCAAAAGAGCTAAAAGCAATGAGAGGTGCTGTAGCAGTTTAACATTTCTGAAATAAACAAGGACAGTTTTAAGGTCCTGCTACTATAAATGAAGGAAATTGTGTGCTCAAGAGCTAGTAGAATCAGATATAACCATTATTCCCATTTTATTTTCAAGCACTTATCAATGTTGTCAGAAGAACGTTGAGCTTATTCATTGGGAAGCACAGAGCTAGGTTAAGCCAAAATTTTCAGATGACTCATACTTTTTGTTGCCCATTTGGAGACAATTTGAATGGCTTGGGTTTTCAGACTGTGGGCCCCTGTCCTCTGAAAATCCGGCTCATTGAAAGAGGTTAGGTTTCTTGGGGCAGGGACTCTTTTGTTGTTGTGTGTTTGTACAGAGTCTAACACAGTGGAGTCCTAATGATTGGGTACATATGTGCAACCACCATAAAAATAATAAGGCAGGCACCCAGAAATTAAACCATCAAAAATAACTAATTTTGAAATCTTCCTCTTCCATGTAGATTTTAATGCCCAACTCCATGTGTGGAAAAAGAACTGTAAAGTCAACAAAACACAGAATAATTTTAGAACACTTTCAACATTTTTCTCTTCTAAAGGATACTATTGAAAAGCATTAATAGAGCAAATCTAGTTTCCTTTTGTTAGTCATTTTATTTGAAACGTTTGCTGTAAAATGGAAGCTGAAAAAAAGAAGATAATACGAGGAATCAACTGAGGGCATTCCTTCTCAGCATAGTCAAATATGAATAAAATATTATTAAGTTCAAGCTAATTGACTTAGACTTTTATGACAATTCATTATATGTCCTCTCACAGCTAACCAAACTTCAGAAGAGCTTTAACAAAGCTCGTTGCTCTTATATATTCTGTTCTTTATTAACAGTTACACTATACAAGGTTCCAATTTTCATGTCCTTCTCGCTGAATTATACATTTTATATACTGAAATGTATTTCAAGCCGCTGTTTCAATTAAAAGGATAAAATCCATACAGTAAATATTTTTCAGGTGTTTCAGTTCTACATTGTTCTGCACCTACTATTGGAAAATGGACTGGAATTTCCAATCCAAACATTATATATATAATTTTACAACCATCATCATCATATCCGATCACATTAAGCAATGTGACTACCCATCTTTCGTGTTGTTTGTTCTCTAATCTTCTCTCATGAGGGTGGGGAAATATGTACAGTGGGGAGTGTCTGGAGTGGGGAGTGTTTTGGTAATGTGTCTTGCACTCAGAGAGGAAAGTGGGGAGGTTTGTGATAGTCCTTAGTTCTTGGCAGAGTTAATTCCACAGTCTTGGACTACCCTCAGAGAAGGTTCTGTCTCCCATGCAGATGAGCTTTATTCTTATTGTTGAGAGTTCCATTGTGCCAGAGGAGTGAAGTTGTCAATCCCAGTATCCTAGGACCAGGTGTTGGAATATTTTGAAGATAAGGACCAAGACCTTGAACTTGATTCAAAATTCCCTGGGAAGCCAGTGGAGAGAGTGGAAGACAGATGTAACATGCTCATATCCACCAGGATGGGATGGTGTCTCCTCACTAACCAGAGGTGGTAGAAATCAGTACTTGCAGCCGTTGCGATGTGGGAGCTCAGCATCAGTGAGAAATCCAGGAGTGCTTCTAGACACAGACTGACTTGACCAGTTGTGGATATGAACCTTCAATCAAAGAAGACCCGCTGTAACTGAAAACCCCTCTTTTCTGACCACCAGCATCACCTCTGTCTTGCTTGAGTTTAGCTTCAGCTAACTGTTCTCCATCCATAAGTTGATCTCGGCCAACCACTATGCCATCTTGGTGATAGTGGTGTAGTCGTTTGTGGTAAAAGATAGGTAGCATTTGTGTGATCTGCATATTGCTGGCACTTGAATACGTCTTCTCTAACCAGTTCATCTAGTGGTTCTATGTAGATATTGAGAAAGTCTGGACAGAGAATTGATCCTTGTGGAACCCCACAAAGTGAGGAGTCTAGTGGTGGAAGAGCAGTTACCCACAGAGTAGTGATGGGAGAATCAAACCATTTTAGCATGTTACCTTGGACCACTGCCACCTTTCAGGCAAGACAGCAATATCTAATGGTCAACAATGATGAACACTGCAGAGAGGTCCAAGAGGATGGAAATGGATGTTTGTCCTGTATCCATTGACAGGATGAGATCATCCATCAGTGCCACTGAGTTGGTTTCAGTTCTATGTTCTTGGCTGAATCCAGATTGTGCTAGGTTTAGAATGTTGGCTTCAGTGAGATGATCTTGAGCTTGCTCAGGAATAGAAGGTTGACATTGGATGGTGGGTTGGCTAGGACTGGAGTATCCAGGGTGGGTTTCTTAAGTGTTGGTCAGACTATTGCATGCTTGAAGGAGGAAGGGGGAGATTCCTTTTCTGAACAAGACGTTGGCTGTTTTGGTCAGGAGTGGCACCAGTTGTTCATGACTCTCTTTCACCACCCAGGGAAGGCATGGGTTGGATTCTCAAATCTTGGGTTAGGACTCATTTATGGTGTTCAGAACTTCTCCTACAGTGCATGTACTGAACTTTGAGAATGCAGGTGGGCAGTTGATTGATGGGTGCCGATGGAGTGGATCCATGCTATTTGAGAAGGCTCTCTGAATGTGCATGATCTTTTCAGCAAAGTAAGGTGTTGGTTCTATGCAGTACTTGGTACTTGGCCCTCATGCAGGTTATAAGCATCCAGGATTAATGAAGCAAATTACCACCTGGATAACTCCTTGGAGAGCATTTGGCAGCTTCAGTGAAGGCTGGCAGGAATGTTCCCTTGGCCTGTAATTCAGCCTCAGCATAGACTTTGAAGAATTCGTTATGTTTCATCCTGTCTGAATCAGCCTTTGTTTTCTTGCCCTCTCTCTTCATCTGATGTAGGGTGTCAGAAAACCGGTGGTGGGAAGGCAGGGTCTGTTTGGGGGCCAGTGTGACAATGGTCAAGGCCAGGGCACTATGGTGTTGCCTCACCAGTTCCTCAACACCTCAACTTGTAGATGGGGTCCTGTTGTCCTTTAGCAGGCTTTTGAAGTGTACTGGAATCCATGAGTCTTCATGGTCAAATCAGAATAATTGGTCTTCCTTGTTCCCTGAGTGCTAGAAGGTCTCTTACCTGTGCCTTCATTAGGTCCAAGATAGTGGCTGGATTGGAATGGCCCCACACTGGAATAGAAGGGGTCAAGGAACAGCTTTTGGGCACAAGTGGCCCAAACTCATTGCACCTGCAAAGCTTACTCCAGTTGGAGGAAGGATTTAAAAGAGTCAGACTGCTCAGAAAGTGGAGGGATAGTAGATAGGTTAAGGAATCTATCCTGAGAGCTCCTGAGTAAAGGGCACCTCAAGAATCCTTGCTGCAGGGAAGTGGGGTCTGCAAGCGGCTCAAGAGGAGGGACCAGCTTGTCCTTAAGCATTAAGTAACCTCTTTCTCTATTTTTTCTTGGACTGTTTGTGAGACACTCTGGACTGGAAAAAAAAAGTGGCAAGAAGTTGACCAGGGAGACAATCTATGCACTCCTGGTTGCTTGATATTGTTTCCACTCATAAGGTCCTGGGTCAGAGTCCAGTAGAGAGGCATGGTCTGGGTTCCCCTACCAGCCAGCTGCATATTCCCCTACTCTCCCCCTCTCCCACCACACACTTGAGATAAAAGGAATAAAGGCATTATAAGCCCTAAGGAAAGCCCCTGAGGCTTTTAGGAGCCCAGAATCGAACTGGAAACTTCTTTTGGGCGGGGGGATGTTGGACTTCTATACTTTATTGGACTCAGTTACTCCGGAAAGGGATGGACTTCAACAATGACATCGCCAGAGAGCTGTGTTACTATTTACCAGGAGAGAGACCACAACTGCTCTGGCCCAACTATAGGCAGGGGATGTTAAAGTTAGGGGAGAGTTGTGACCAGGATCCCGGTCATTAGGTGGTACCACAGGCAAGTCCAGCTCTGTCAAAGACGGGCATAAAGCAGATTGCTATTAGATACCATTTCACTATGAATCAGAAAATTAGTAAGGACTTGAAGATAAATATAGTTCTCCTAACACATGATCATGCGGGTGAAGTTTTAATGTATCTGTAATAATTCACTGCTAGTGTTCAGTAAACATTTTTCTGACATAGGGCTGCATTCTTCCAAAAGCTGTCTCTGATTTTGTCTTGGCATTCACAGATTGTGATTTTGATTAAGGACTTTCTGATGACATGGTAACAGCACATTAGAGGCTACAAATACCCCTTCTGCTTTGAGTCTCAAAACATATTTATGCCCTTACCCATATGATTCAGGAGTGTACATTTCACTGACTGTTAAATGTGAGGATGTTAAAACATGAGGGGACAGAGTATGTCATACAAAGAAAATTAACTTATCAACAAATGTTTATTTTTGTTCATTTCCATTTAGGGTATAGAGTCTTTACATTATTATAGTCTAGAAAAGCTATCTATCAAAGTCAGCTCACTCTAAACAGAATATGGGATGTATTAAGCAAATGCTTTAAATTAAAAAAAAAAAAAAAAGACTTCGCTGAGCAGATTTATTACTCCAGGCTCTGTTATGAGTGATTGATATGTGGCACTTTTCCTGGGATTTTATATAAAACTTGTTCAGAAGAGTCATGTTACATAATGAGATTCAAAATGATGTTTCATGCAACTAATATTGATTAATCTGTTTTTCAGCATGTAACAGATGACATAGTTGATGAGTGGTTGGGGAAAAGGGGAATAGAACAAGGCAAAATGTGCAAAACGTGCATAGTTATGAAAGGGAAAACTTACCCCAACTTTCAGAAGGAAAAAAGAAACAAATGCACAGTTTAAACTAATTTCTGGATAGGTTTAAATTATGCTTAAGAATCTTGCTGTATCAGGTCTTAAAGTGACTTGCGTGAGCTCACACTGGATGTGTGGCAGGGTGGAGGACTGAACTGAGATCTTGAGTCCCAGTTTAGTTCTTAAACCTTATTCTTCCTCGGTTAGATCACAGAAATTATAAACTACCCTGAAACAGAGAGAATAATAAAACACAAGGGGAACATAGGAACATAGAAATAAATGTACATGCTGTGGAAAACAAACATAAACAAAACGTACTTCAAAATGAAGGTACTTCATTTTTAATTTATTAAAAAAAAAAAAAAGCCCAGTCTGGTAGTCACTATGGATGTGTGGAGGATAGTTCAAAATATACAGTGCTGATTCTGCCCATCCAAAAAAAAAAAAAAAATGACTTTCCACAATATGTGATTTTACAATCTAAATTAAGGAAAATCTTGGCATAGCAAGGAATTGTGAGCAACACTTAACTTGCTAGAAAGTCAGAACAGATGTATAGTAGTTTTGTGCACCAAAATATTGGTGGTGGTGTTTGATTATAGTAACCAGTTATGAAGATCTCATTTTCTTGAGACAACTTTTGTAAATTACATGGTAAAATGTATGTAGAGTTGTTGAAAGTGTGTCTCTCTTACTAACAGAAATTGGTCCAAAAACCAATATCTCACCCCTCATGGTAAAAAAGTGGCATTACACCATATCTAGTGAATATGACTGCCAAACAAGTTGTCCAACGACTGTCCAGTTTTACTGACTATGGTGTTAATCATCTGTGATGAAAGGGCTACATGTGGTGGGCCTGTATATATATGTGTTGGTTAACTTGTGCTAGTGAAGACAGAGAACCTTCCTGCTTAGAGGACTTTGGCCAGGATACATGGATATTATAGAGTATATTGTGACATTGATTTTCTGGGAGAATAGGAGACGCCATTTTCAGCAAAGAATTTATCGTCTCTGAAGAAACAGAAGTCGAGCATCAGGGCCGATATGTTGTAAATTCGTGTCTGTTGGATGTTCACTTTTTTTGGTGTTGTAGTGAAAGACGTGGGGAAAGCACACACATTCACATTATACCAACTTTCCATTCTCTCTATCTACTCTGACTATGAGGAAAGGGCACTGAAATGCCGGTATGTTTTAGGGCAGTAAATATCAAGTTTCTGGCCTGCCAGACAAGGATAACAAATGGTGACTGAGGGCAGTTTGGGTGACATCTGTCACAGCAGGATCAAAGTGCCAATCAACATCAGATGTGGGCTGGCAGAAATTGAGAGGTAGTGGATTAAAGAGACTTAAATTGTGTGATGGGGGAATGTCAGCAGAACAACAGAATTGGCCTTACTTCAAACCATGTGACTTTGTTCTGACCCACAACTACTTCAGATTTGGAGACAATCTATACCTTCAAGTCAATGGCACAGCTATGGGCACCCGCAAGGCCCCACAATATGCCAACATTTTTCTGGCCAACCTAGAACACCGCTTCCTCAAAACTCGTCCCCAAGCACCTCTCCTTTACCTATGCTACATTGATTACATTTTCATCATCTGGACCCAAAGGAAAGAGTCCCTCAAAGAATTCCACTGGGATTTCAATAATTTCCACCAAACCATCAACCTCAATCTGGACCAGTCCACACAAGAAATCCACTTCCTGGACACTACAATACAAATAAAGAATGGTCACATTAATACCACTCTATACCAAAAACCAGCTGACTGCAATACATATCTTCATGCCTCCAGCTTCCACATTACACGATCCATTGTCTACAGCCAAGTCCTAAGATACAACCAAATTTGCTCCGATCCTTCAGACAGAGACAGACACCTACAGGATCTCTATAACACATTCTTAAAACTACAATACCCACCTGGAGAAATGAAGAAATAAATTGACAGAGCCAGATGAGTACCCAGAAGTCACCTACTACAGGACATACCTGACAAAGAAAACAACAGAGCACCACTGGCTGCCACTTACAGCCCCCAACTAAAATCTCTCCAGCACATCATTAAGGATCTACAGCCTATTCTTTCAGATGATCCCTAACTCGCTCAAGCCATGGGAGGCAGACCTATCCTTGCTTACAAACAGCCACCTAACCTGAAGCAGATCTCTCACCAGCAACCATACAACATACAAGAACACCTAACCCAGGAACCTATCCCTGCAACAAACCCCGTTGCCAACTTTGCCCACACATCCACTCTAGTGACACCATCACAGGTCCTAACCACATTAGCCACATCATAAGAAGCTCATTCACCTGCACATCTACTAATGTAATATATGCCATCATATGCCAGCAATTCCCCTTTGCCATGTACATTGGCCAAACTGGACTGTCACTACGCAAAAGAATAAATGGACACAAATCAGACATAAGAAATGGGAACATCCATAAACCAGTTGGAGAGCACTTCAATCTCCCAGGACACTCTGTAGTTGACTTGAAAGTTGCCATACTGCTACAAAAAAATTTCAAAAACAAACCTCAAAGAGAAACTGCAGAGCTGGAATTTATATGCACATTTGACACTATCAAACTAGGTCTGAATAGGGACTTGGAATGGTTATCACGTTACAAGAAGTAATTGTCACTGTTCAGACATTCTTACCTTCTAATCAAGGGTTGTGAATAGGTCTCATCTACTCTAACTGAATGGATTTTGCTAACACCTTCCCTCCCCATTGTTGTTTCCTACCCCTGGATGTATATATATACCCTCTATTTGATTTCTATTCATTGCATCTGAGAAAGTCGGTTACCCACAAAAGCTCATGCCTACAGAAATACAATTTGTTAGTCTTTAAAGTGCTACAGGGCTCTCATTGGTTTTTATTGTATATAGACTAACACAGCTAACCCTCTGGATTGTTTCTTCACTTCTTCACTACACTTTCTTCAACTTTTGGCATGTTGAATAAGAGACATTCCTACACTGATGTTTGATCATTTCTAATCCCTGATCAGTTAGAATGGGAAGCAGCCACCAAGTAAAATCACCATTAAAGATGGAAAATAAGATGATCTAGTCAGGATTGTAGAGATCATGTTATCAGTTGCTTTTCCCACCTTCTAGAAGTTTCTATGTTCCTGCAAGTGTAGCCTCTCTAAAAGGTCACAGTTCCAACCACGCTCTTCAATGTTTAATGACTGTTGATTCTACCTATTAGCCATTTCCTCTCTCGCCAATCACCAGTGACTCTACTCATTTCCTTTCCCTTCAGGCTTCCACACAATTCCAATACCAATTCTCATTGCTTCCCAATAAGTATAACCAGTTTCTTGATGATCTCATCACTTTCCTGTTACTATTTTAGAATAAAGTTTTATACCAGGGTTGAAATAAAAACATTTGATTCTAAGAAACAAAAATCTTCAACAATATATATGTTCTTGTAAATATTTTGGAGTGACACAGTAGTTTAAAAAAAAAAAAAAAACTCACAGAACAAACCCGGTAAAACGTATTAGAAGTAAATGAGTTGTTTTTTCTAACATAAAAATAGAAGTAATTTTGTTTGTTTTTCCACAACCCTAATTGGTGGACTAGATGTGGATTTGTCATTTTCTTTTTAAACCTGGTCATTTGATCTTATATTAATTTTAACAGTCTCCCGAGCCAGTATGCATACCATGATTCTATTCATCAACTTACAGGGAACTCTGACTCACCTAAAATTAGCCCATGCATTTGGCTGATGCAAACTACTTCATACGTTGATAGTCAATTACATTAGTTTGTGATGATTTAATATCTGATATGCAAGACACAGCTGAAAGATTAATTGTATACAAACAGAGATGAACCTGATATTATCACAGTCATTGGACATCTGCTGCTTTGATTCCTTTGAGTGAACATGCAGAAAAGTAATTCCAAGGCAGTCAGGAATGTGGCACCCCATCACTTATGGCAGTGAGTGAAATTATATCTCTTGGGCACTTGAACATTGATTTCTTGTTTCTGCTTCCCTGGATTTTGTTCTTAAACCTGTTCATTTTGGAAGAGTCTGTATAATGTGCTTGCAGAAGCTGCCTTGTGGTTGCAGCACTGCCGCATTGATCAGTGCAATGGGACAGATTTTCCACTGCTTTGTATCTCGTACACCTGGGCAAAGTGTTGTTAAATATAATTATTCTGGTTTGGTAACATTTACATCCACTTTGTACTCACCTTGCATATTTTCTAAATTGCTACACAAGATAAGGCTGTGGAAAATTAAGCCCACTATCTGTCCAGATGGATTTTCTGCTGTATGTAAGTTCTTATCAGTTCATCAGTGTGGTTTCTCTGTTCCTCATCAGTCTTACTATATAGAGTTCTAAGCTCTGATCCTACTTTCCGTTCTGTACATGAAAAAAGCTGATGTGCAAAAATGTGTCTGGCTGCAATGCTGAGGGTCCTGGAAGGGCGGGCAAAGGGAGCTGTTCACTACATCTTCATATGTTGTGCTGTGTACTAATCAGCAGCACTAGATTGGTCAAGTTGCTTGGGGTCAGATTTCCAGATGTCTACTAATTATGAATTCATCAACATTTACGTGGCACCCATGGCTTGATCATGGCGACTTCTGATATTTTGAGCTTGATTTTTCAGAGGTGTTGAGCACCTGCCACTCTCAGTGGAGTCAACTGCAATTATAGGTGCTTAACAACTTTGAAAATAACTCAGTTTGTGCATCCAGAAACTGAGAGCCACAATTATGGGAGACCTCTGAAAATGGAGGCTTTTAGCCCCCTGTGTACTTTAGTTTCTCAATCTGTAAAATGGGGATTAGACAGTCTCTACATACATAGATGGAAGTGTGTGTTTAATTAGCCATTGTTTTTACAGTGCTTTGGATATTACATAATCGATGAGCATTATTATATTCTACCAGTACTGTACTGATATGCATATAAAGATCTAAGATTTGCACAAGGCAACATTTTTTTAAAAGTTGCTATTTCTCTCTTCTTAATTACATCATTTTGAGAACATAAGCAAGTAACGATAAATGGCAGCTAAAATGAATGAAATGAAATGAAAACTGACTGCATTACTGTAAATTCTTTAATCATTGTTTGACTAAACTTTCTTTTAACAATTTTTCTAATCTCAATCTTCAATACAGAACAGTTAATTCTAGCTGTTACTTTAAGAACAGGAAAATTGCAATTCAAATACTGTATAATCTTTCTTTTGATACATCTACGTGGTTCTCTTCCCCCCCACGGAATGTACTCTCATCTTTTAAAACTTTTTGTAAAATTGCGTGTAGCTCATGAGAGACCCATGCTAGATGAATAGAAAATCCTATTGGTTGCTTTTTTTCAGATTCCTCTGCTAGCATTTTCCAATACATTTTCTTGGAGAAAGTTTGCTTTTGTAGAAAGGTGTGACGTTTGCTCCTGTCAGATAGAATTATTTAAACTAGCCATTGAGAATATGCTTTAGCAGAAGGATTATATCCTTCACGTTTTTCCCTTTTGAAAATAATCCATTTCTCCTTCCCATTCCCCAGTCTGTTTCAATCTAAATTCAGAGCTCAAATTGAGAGGGAAAAAAAGGGAAGATGGATTTTCTGTGCTCTTCCTAGAGCAGATGCAATTTTATCTTTCTTTTTTAAATAGGTGCCAACAAGCCTGTAAAAAGTGAATGAGACACTTAGTATGAATTTTCACTGCTAGTGTGAAAGCATATGAATAATATGTCGTTGGTGAAAAGGGGAAGTTGCTGGAAATCCAGACAAATTGGAAAAATATTTATCTTGCACTTGAGTTTTGTTGTGCAGTATTTCAAACTGTTCAATAATATTTTACTGACACCCTTTCAAGTCAGTATGCTGAAAGAGGATTTTTTAATACAAATTTCCTTCAATAAAAATAGTCCTCAGGGTAGTTGTCTCCTAGCTGCATTTCCCAAATAAGGATGTTTCATCTGGAATGGGATAATATCAGCAAGCAGATAGCTGACTTTTGAAGAGTAACAGAGGGGGTTGTCAAAAATGGCAGGTCAGGCACATAGCTGCTAAAAGTGCTCTGAACTCTGGTGAAACCGTTTGTGAATGAACACATGTTTATAAAGTATTAGTCAACAGCCAGAATGTGGAAAGAGCTAAAAAAATGTTTTATTTTATTTCAGGAACTTTTTTTTGTTTGAGTAAAGTACTAACTGTGGCCCTGATCTGCAAACACTTAAACAAATACTTTACTTTATGCAGTATGAATAGTGTCACTGACTGATTGGGTGGGGTGTGGTGATGGCAAAACAGTGACTAAAGTGTTGAAGGAATTGAAGGAATACAAAAACCTCATTTGGGTGGAAGAGATGGTCATTCTCCAATATTTTTTGTCCAAGCAAAGGCATATGTATATAAATTCATTTATCAGACTTTTGTATTATAGATTTATTGTAAACTTAAATCTCTCTTTTTAAAAGAGTTTGGATGCATATATCCAAATAAAACATAATTCAGTTGACTATGAGCTGAGTAAATTTAGGGCAGGTTTTGACAATTGTCTAAATATTTAGTTTATACCTTTTCTGTTGCTGTGCATCCAGCTGAAATGTCCCCGCATCCCTTTTTTTTAACTGTACTATGGGAAAAATAAACTGAGCTACTAGCATTACATGAAAAGCACTACTGATGGACTCCGTTAATCTCTCAAAACCAGAACAATTCAAAGGTGCACCTGAAATCTTGTTCTAACAGTTCATGATTAGTTCACTCCCTAAGTATTGCAGGTCTCAAAACAAAATACTATGATCCATGTATGTATACTGTATGTACTATAATATTCAAGCAAAATAGGATGAATTAAAGGGCTGAGTATCTGCACTGAGTTTTAACTGGAATTTTGAGTTCCCTTGCTTGTGTGGATCTTTCACAGGGGATTTCATGCTGGATTAAATTTGTCATATTAGGCTGAGAATGAAATTTGTTGATGAGTGAAGGCACCATGGAAGACTGTACAAGGTAAAGCTCTTTTGTGCAGGAGACAACTTTTCTTGGGGCCAGTCCATGCGCATTGTAGAGATTCCCACAGGAACTAAGGACCATCACAGACCTCGCCACCTTCAGCACCAAATGGAAGGAGTATTTCTTTGATCTTGCCTTATCCAAGATAAACAGGAGCATGTACCTTTTAAACACCCCCTGCCCGTCTTCACCCCCAAAACCCTACCAAAACAAAAGACTCCACTGCATACACAATTCTCCCATTGGGGAGAGTGTAAGAGAGAACAGATATCAATCACATTGTTAGATGCACTGCTAGAAGGTACTCAGATACTACTGTAATGGGAGTGGTATAAGAACTTGAATAGAAGAGCAGACTCTGTAGCCCTAATGCTCAACAGATCTGTGCTCTCTACCAGTTCTGCATGGGAGAAATGGTTGAGGGGCTGAAGATGAGCTGAGGGCCAATTCTGAATATTCCTACTAGGTCCACATATATGCTGACATATAAGATACATGGGACACACTCCTTATTCCAAACCAGGGGCTGAAGTAGTAGCCACGGTGTGGATCTGAAGCTGCTCTGCCCTTGCCTGTGCGTCAGATGAAGATTATTATTTCCTACACCTCAAATCGCATGTAGTTCAATAGACACAGTTTGTTTATGCTCTAACTTTGTCTTGAGTCTGGGGAAGGGATTTTATCCAAAACGTTTAAGCTTGTTTAGCTGTACTTATTTTTCATGCGTTTTCTTGTGACAGTATTTATAATAATCATTTCAGATACTTTTGTTTAAACAACATAGAAACAGAGGAATTGCCTTATTGCATTAGGCAAGTGGCCCATCTACTTTAGTATCCTGCATCTGACGGTGGGCGGCACCAGGCTTCACAGTGAGTGGCTTCAGAGGAAGCTGCAAGAAATCTCCTAATCCCTAGTAGTTGGAGACTGACAACAGACCTGAAGGTTGTGGTTTAATATACCTTCCAACATGTATCTTAGCACTGATTGTTATAACTCTGGATATTTTTTTCTCTAGAATCCCTGTAAAATCCCTTTCTGAATCTTATTGGCCTCAATATCCTGTTGCAGTGAATTCCACAGTTTAGTGATTCATTGCATGAAAAGGATTTTCTTATATCAGCTTTTGAATTTGCCATCTTTTAATTTTACTGGATGTCTCCCTTGTTCTTGTCTTGGAGATGGGAAGAAGATATGTTCCCAATGTACCTTCTCTAGCCCATTAATTATTTTACATACTTTCATGATGTCCTTTCTTTTTCATCTCCTCTTTAAAGTAAACAATCCCAATCATTTCAATCTCTCTTCATATGAGAACTTTTTGCTGCACCTAATCATATTTGTCATCTTTCTCTAAACCTCCTCTAATCCTGTGATATCCTTTTTGAGATGGTGGATGATCAACACCGCAAACAATAATCTAGAGGAGACTGCACCATTGTTTTATATCAAGGCATATAGTGTTCTCCCTTACCATACTATTCTATAGCCAACCTTGCATTCCTCAGACAGTCTTTCTTGCCTTTTTTTGACATAAGAAGAGACATAATGGGTCAGACCAATGGTCAGTCTAGCCCGGTATCCTGTCTTCCGACAGTGACCAATGCCAGGTGCTTGAAAGGGAATGAACAGAACAGGTAACCATCAAGTAATTCATCCCCTGTTGCCCATTCCCAGCTTCTGGCGACAGAGGCTAGGGACACTTCAGAGCATGGGTTTGCATCCCTGCCCATCCTGGCTAATAGCCATTGATGGACCTATTCTCCATGAACTTATCTAGTTCTTTTTTAACCCTGTTATATAGTCTTGGCCTTCACGACATCCTCTGGCAAAGAGTTCTGCAGGTTGACTGTGCATTGTATGAAGAAGTACCTCCTTTTGTTCATTTTAAATCTGCTGCCTGTTAATTTCATTTGATGACTCCTATGAGAAGGAGTAAATAACACTTTCTTTATTTGCTTTCTCCCACCAATCATGATTTTATAGAGCTCTTTCATATCCTCCCCTAGTCGTCTCTTTTACAAGCTGGGAAGTCCCCTATTAATATCTCCTCATATGGAAATTGTTCCATACCCCTAATAATTTTCGTTGCCCTTTTCTGTACCTTTTCCAGTCCAATGTATCTGCTTTGAAATGAGGCAACTGGATCTGTACACTGTATTCAAGATCTGGGAGTACCATGGATTTATAAAGAGGCAATATGACATTTCTGTCTTATTCCACTTCGAGAGTTTGCTCACGTTGATTCCATTGTAGGTGTGTGTGCTCCCCATGCATTGTTACTGGAATTTTTTTCCCCTTAGCCATAGGGCCGGCTTCGACACCCCCTGGAGTCCTGTGTACATGGCACAGTACGTAAGTCGCTCCCAGCCCTATGCCCTCTGTTTCTTTCTGCCACTGATGGTTACTGGAACTGCGTTTGTTGCTTGCTACTGCAAGTGTCTCTTAGCATTTAGTGTTAAGTTTTCTTACGTAGTTGTTAATTGAAGTAGTGTTTTAGTGAGTGAACAGTTGTAAATAGTTTAGTCCCCTTAGGGACCTTCACTCGGTAGTGAGGCATGCCCTGATCTCTGGGCTTTAAGCCCTGTAAGTCTTGGGGCAAGCCTGTCCCACTTAGCGACCCCCACAACAGTTGTCTGAAGTGTCTGGGGGAATTGTACAGGAAGGACAAGTGCTGGATCTGTAAGGCATTCAGACCAAGGCTCAGAAGAAGCGGGAAGTCAGTTTGAAGGCTTTACTGATGGAGGCTGCCTTAAGACCAGCCTTGGAGCTGTCCTGCTACCTCTCAGTGCCGAGCACCACATTAGTGCAGAGCACCCCTCCGGCACCAGAACTTCCATGGCACCAATCTTCTGCTTCACCATCGAGGAAGAAGCAGAAGAAACAATGCTCAGAGAGGGATCGTTCCCTTGTGCCTAAGAAGACCAAGGAGGTGGGCTCAGTCGCGGAGACTTCAGAGCTCCAATAGGCTGAGCAGACTCTGCAGGAGCAAGGCTCGCCGCCTAGAGCCCTAAGTCCCTTCAGGGAGCCGACTCAGTCCCTTCCGACTCCAGGGAGTGGAAGAGGGCCTCCACAGCTCGTGTTGCCATCCACACCAGAGGCATTTCAAGTGGCGAGAGACTTGATGGCCCTGCCCTTGCCTGTAACACCTATTCCTTGGATGGAGCAGCTGAAAGGGAAGGCATCAGCATCGAAGGGGAAGCTCCCAATGGGACCTCCTGGATGGCTGTACTGCTCTCCAGAGCCCCGGCGTACCTCTCCATGAGCCAGGTTACCCAGGACAAGGTCTTCTCCCTCCAGGCACCAGTCCCCAAGGGTGCATTCCCTGTCACCGGGAAGATCGCTGGAGGCAGAAAGCTGATAGCGGAGGCATTCAATGGCATTGACTCGGCACCGATCTTGGTCACTGGCACCAAAGGTCTTGGACCTGGTGGGGCAGTGCCAATCCTGAACAAGGTCTAGCAGATACTCACCATTGGGGAATCAGCACCGATCACTATCCCTGGCACTGATGGGTTCACCCGTGCATTCATAGCACAGAACTTGGTCACCAGAATTTGGACATTCGCCCAGGGATGATTGGCGTCATCGTCGATCCTTGGCACTGAGACACTCACCTGCGGCACAGGCGATGTTCCTGCTTTTCCTCCCCATGGAGGGCTTCTCCGGCCTGGCACCAATCTAGAGAATGATACCACCAGTCTCCGGTATCACGCTCCCCATCACCGAGGCAGTGGTTGTTGGAGGACCAAAGTCTCAAGAGGCCAGATACCACTCCTGTTCTCCTTCACAGCACCCCTTGGGAAGGAGTCGGGCTCAGGCTCTCATTGGCTGCCAGAGAGTGAGTCAGGTTCCTCAGTGAAGGATAAATGCTCAGCACCCCACCCTAGCCAGCCCCCTCGACCTGGTGGTCAGAAGCAGGGTCCCTATCCGGCTGGCCTCAGGAAGTGGTTGACTCAATGGCCATTTTGGAATCCCTGGGGTTTCCTTGTGGCTACATGACTTTATTCCCTTCGGTCATCAGGGAAACAATCCATAGCCCCAACACCCCTGGTCAAGAGTCACAGGTCTGCCTCAGATGCAAAGTCGGACCCACTGGAAGGGACATATACAATGGTTCCCCAGTAGCCAAAGGAGATGTCACCACCCACTGTGCTGGGTCAGTCATCTTCCTCCTCCCCAGATGAGGCAGTCACGACAGGACCTGGATGACTTCCGTGCCCACCAGGAGCTCCTCAAGAGTGTTGCCTTGAAGTTGGGGTTAGAAGCAGAAGAGATCCAGAAAACATTGGACAATCTATTCGATGTGCTGGTGGCTGTGGCTTCCAAGGGGTTCTCAAGGTGGTTAAAACCTTGTGGCAGATGCCATCCTCCTTGCTACTGACCTCTAAAAAGGCGGAGAAAAAGTAATACATCCCTGCTAAGGGGTTCAAAAACTTGTTTACACACCCTTCCCCTGGTTCTATGGTAGTGGCAGCTGCCAATGAGCAGGACAAAAAGGGACAACCTGGCATGACTCCCAAAAACAAGAGACAATAAGAAATTGGATTTGCTTGGGAGAAAAATTTATTCTATGGCAAGCTTGCAATTCTGGATTGCTAACCAGCAGGCACTGCTAGGGAGGTATAATTGTAACCTCTGGGACACCCTTAAGTGATTCGGAGATGCTCTGCCCCAGGACCAGGAACTAGACTTTTCCACCATACTGGAGGAGGGTAGACTGTGACCTGGGCCATCTTGCAGGCAGCATTGGATGTGGTCTGACTTGGCTGCAAGATTGATGGCCTCCACAATCTCCATGCACTGGTGCTTGTGGTTACACTCATCTGGTCTGTCCCAGGAGGTGAAACAGTCCTTTCAGGACTTGCCGTTTGATGGAAGTGCACTCTCTTCTTGGATCAGACTGGCACCAAATTCCACAGGCTGAAGGACTTGAGGGCTACTTTTCACTTGTTGGGCCTTTACACTGCACAAGCCTCGAGGAGGCAATTCTGTCCTCAGCAGCAACAGCCTAGGTACCAGGCCCAGCACTTTGGGACCTACTGAAGGAGGGACAAAGACAGAAATTTTGGGCAGTGCCAACTGGGCCCTCTTCCTCATTGGCCAATCAGCCGGGTTTTCCTAGTGCTGTAATGGGCAGCGCCAATCATTTTGATGGTGCGCTCAAGGATGGCTTTCCAGTCTTACACCAGGATCCTACTTCCCCAAGATTCCCCAACCAACTTGCCCTTTTCCTCCTAGCATGGGCCCGTATAACTTTGGATCATTGGTTCCTGGGTACCATGGCATCGGGCTATACCCTTTAGTTGTCTTCCCCCTCCTCCACGTACTCTCCCTTTCCTGTTCCTCTTCAGGGAACCCTCTCACGAGCAACTCCTTGTACAGGAGGTGGAGAACCTTCTTGTACTGGGAGCTATGAAGGAGGTTCCAGTAGACATGAGAGGAACAGGCTTCTAGTCCTGCTACTTCCTCTTTCCCAAAATGAAGAGGGGCCTCAGGCCCATCTTGGACCTGCGGAGGGCTAAACAGATCCATCAGAAAATTGAAGTTCCGCATGGTGTCCCTAGCCTCCATCATCCTTTCCTTGGTTCCAGGAGACCGGTATGCTGCTCTTGACCTGAAGGATGCATATTTTCATATCACGATATTCTCCAGACACAGGCGTTTCCTTCGGTTTGTGGTGGGTGTTCCCACTGCCAGTTTATGGCCCTTCCCTTTGACCTGTCGTCTGCCCCAAATGTGTTTACAAATGCATGGTGGTGGTGGCCACATATCTCAGGCACCAAGGGATTTTGATTTACCCATATCTGGATGACTGGCTAATCAGAGGCAGGTCGCGGGCGTGGGTCTACACCAGTCTGGACTTAGTTCGGGCCACCTGTCACTGTTTGGGTCTGCTGTTGAACAACCAAAAATCCACATTAACACCAGTGCAGAGAATGGAATTCATTGCGGCCATTCTTGACTCTATGCGAGCCAGGGCATTTCTCAGTCCGAGGCCAGGTCAAACCTGATCATGGGCCTATGCGCCTCTCCCCTTACGATGGCACGAACTTGTCTGCAGTTACTGGGCCATTTGGCAACAAGCACCTACATGCTGCATCATGCACGTCTGAAACTCAGGCCACTCCCACTATGGCTGGTCTCTTTGTATGCCCTGAGCAGGCACAATGAGGATGACTGTGCCCCTACAAGTCCTAACCTTCACTGGGTTGGATGTTGGACCCCGGTCGGTGATGGAAGGGAAGCCCTTTGCAGATCTAGCTCCCTTGATGACTCTGGTATTGGACGCTTCAGACTGGGGGTGGGGGGCTGCGTATCCGCTCAGGCCACAGTACCCAAGAGACCTGGTCGAGGGAGAACCGGGGACTGCACATAAAAAATATCAGAGAGCTCAGGACAATCCACTTGGCACGCTGGGTGTTCCTTCCCTTCCTGAGAGGCAAGGTAGTCCAGGTCCTGATGGACAATACCGCAGCAATGTATTATATCAACAGACAGGACTGGGTCACTCCGTGGGCCTGTGTCAGGAGGTGGTGGGTCTGTGGAACCTAGTGATAGGGCACGACATTCACCTTGTTCCTTCACACCTCCCTGGTATCAAGAACACCACAGCGGACCGACTCAACAGGACCTTGTCAACTTGCCACGAGTGGTCTCTCCACCCATCGATATGATTTTCTGGAGGTGGAGGTTTCCTTAAGTGGATCTCTTTGCTTCCAAGGTCGACAAGAACTGCAGTCAGTTTTCCTGCATTTGCAGGCTCGACAAGGGAGCACTGTTAGATGCCTTCCTACTTTTGTGGTTGGGGATACTTCTGTATTCCTTCCCTCCCATTCCGTTGATTCACGGGGTCCTATTAAAAATCAAAAGAGACAAGGTGAATGTCATCCTTATAACACACACGTGGCTCAGGCAACACTGGTTCATGACTCTCCTGGAGCTGTCCGTTGACACCCCCCCGGACCTGCCATGTTGGCACAACCTGCTTCTGCAGAACTGGGGATGACTTCTGCACACCCAGACCTGGGGTCTCTGCACTTGATGTTGTGGAGGCTGAATGGCTCAGTCTAGAGGAATTGGCTTGCTCGTTGCAGGTGCAAGCAATACTAATGGGTAGCAGGAAGCCTTCTACCGGGGCATTATATTTAGCCAAGTGGAAAAGGTTTACATGCTGGGCCATAGCCCAGGTGGTTACACCCCACCAAGAATCAATCTAGATGGTGTTGGACTACCTACTGCACCTTAAACTTCAAGGCCTAGTCACTACATTGAAAGGACACCTAGCTGCTATTTCAGCCTTCCATCCTCCTGATTCAAGAGAGGTCAGTTTTCTCTCATGCCATGGCAGCTAAGTTCCTGAAGGGTATAGAGAGGCTTTATTCCCAGGTTAGGGATCTGTTACCCCCCCCGGAACCTGAACTTAGGCCTCTCGAGGCTCACAGGGCACTGTCTGAGTCTTTGGCTACCTGCCTCCCTTTGCTGCTGTCATGGAAAGTAGCCTTTCTAGTTGCCATCACTTTGGCTAGGAGGGCATCTGAAATTAGGGCACTTACCTCAGTGCCGTCTTACATGTTTTTTAATGAGGACAAGGTCCAACTGAGGCCCCACCTGGTCTTTTTGCCCAAAGTGGTGTCACAATTCCATGCCAATCAGGACATTTTCCTGCCAGTATTTTTTCCGAAGCTGCGTGTTTCAGAGGAAGAGCAGAGATGGCATATACTTGATGTGCGAAGAGCCCTGGCTTTTTACATTGAGAGGACTAAACTGTTCCATAAGTCCATGCAGCTGTTTGTGGCGGTAGCCTACAGGATGAAGAGCTTACCTGTCTTTTCCCAGCAGATTTCCTCTTGGATAGCAGAACTTAATGCAGGAGGTTCTGCTATGAGCAGGCGAAAGTTCTCCAGGTTCTACTGAGAAGCGTCAGCTCACTGAACTAGAGCGCAGGCCTCTTCTGTGGTGTTTCTGGTGCAAGTGCCTATTCAAGACATATGCAAAGCCGCTACATGGTCATCAGTGCACACCTTTACATCTCACTACACCATTGTTCAGCAGACAAGGGACAACGCCAGCTTCGGCAGTGCGATGCTGCAGACAACTAATCTGTGAACTCCGAGCCCACCTCCAAGGTACTGCTTGTGAGTCACCTGCATGAGATGTGTTGCTCATATCCATTCCATGACCCGCCCCCTGTCCCTGCCGTCAGAGTTGAGAAGAAGGAGGAACTGAGAGGGCATAGGGCCGACGGCACCTTATGTACTGCATCATGTGCGTGGCACTCCAGGGGGTGCCAAAGCCGGCCCTATGGATACTAATAAGGGCAAGAACATTCCGGTAACCATGCATGGGGGCATGCACACACCTATAACAGAATGGACATAAGCAACACATCTCAAAGAACAACAGTTACAAGGTGAGTAACCATCTTTTATTTATCTGTTTCCTAATGATTCCCAACGTTCTGTTAGCTTTTTTTTGACTGTTGCTGCACATTGAGAAAATGTTTTCAGAGAACTATCCACAATGACTCCATGATCTCATTCTTGAGTGGTAACAGCTAATTTAGTCCCTATAATTTTGTATGTATACTTGGCATTATGTTTTCCGTTGTGCATTACTTTGCATTTATCAGCAGTGAATTTCATCTGCCATTTTTTTACCCAGTCATCCAGTTTTTTGTGAGGTTTCTTTGTAACCCTTTGCAGTCTGCTTTGGACTTAACTATCTCGGGTAGTTGTGTATCATCTGCAAATTTGGCCATCTCCTAGTTTACCCCTGTTTTCCAGTTCATTTATGAATATGTTGAACAGTACTGATTCCAGTATTGTTCCCTGGGGAACACCAAAGTTTACCTCTTGCTGTTCTGAAAATTGGCCATTAATTCCTACCCTTTGTTTCCTATTTTTTAACTAGTTACTGATTCAGGAGAGGAACTTCTTTCTTATCCCATGACAAATTACTTTGCTTCAGAGCTTTTGGTGAGGGACCTTGTCGAAGGCTTTCTGAAAATCTAAATACACTATATTTACTGAATCATCCTTTTCCATATGGTCGTTGACTCCCTCAAAGAGTTCTCGTAGGTGGATGAAGCATGATTTCCCTTCGCAAAAAATGTGTTGACTCTTTCCAATAAGTCGTGTTCCTCTAGATTCAACCAATTTGCCTGGTACTGAAGATAGACTTACCGACCTGTAATTTCTGTGATCGCCTCTGGAGCCCTTTTTTTAAAAAAATGGTGTCACATTAGCTATCCTCCAGTCATCTGGTACAGAGACTGATTTAAATGATAGGTTAGGTACCACAGTTAGTAGTACTGCAATTTCAGAACTCTCGGGTGAAAACCATCTGGTGCTGGTGACTTAACTGTTTAATTTATCAATTTGTTCCAAAACCTCACCAATGATACCTCAGTAAGAGGCAGTTCCTCAGATTTGTCACCTCAGCCTTGAAGACCAATGCAAATTATTCATTTAGTTTCTCTGCAATAGCTTTATCCTCCTTTAGTGCTCCTTTAGCATTTCGATGATTCAGTGGCCCCCCTGGTTGCTTAGCAGGCTTCCTGCTTCTGATATATCTAAAAAATTTTTGCTGTTACAGCTAGCTAAAGAGTCAAAAAGTTTCTTCAAATTCTTTTTTGGCCTTGCTAAGTGTATTTTTACACTTTACTTGCCAGAGTTTATGCTCCTTCTTATTTCCCTCACTAGGATTTAACTTCCACTTTTTAAAGTGCCTTTTTGCTTCTAACTGCTTCATTTACTTTGTTTAGCTATAGTGGCATTTTTTTGGTCCTCTTACTGTGTTTTTAATTTAGGGTATACATTTCAATTTAGCCTTAATTATGGCATCTTTAAAAAGTTTCCATGCAGTCTGCAGGGATTTCACTTTTGGTACTGTACCTTTTAATTTGTTTAACTAATTTCCTAATTTTTATGTAGTTCCCCTTTCTGAAATTAAGTGTTACCATGGTGGGCTGCTTTGGTGTTTTCCCACTGACAGGAATGTTAAATTTTATTATGTGTCATGGTCACTATTACCAAGGAGTTCAGCTATATTCACCTCTTGGACCAGATCCTGTGCCCCACTTAGGACTAAATCAAAAATTGCCCCTCCTCCGTGGGTTCCAGAACTAGCTGCTGCAAGAAGCAGTCATTTAAGGTGTCAAGAAACTTTATCTCTGCATCCTGTCCTGAAATGACCTATACCAAGTCAATATGGGGATAGTTGAAATACTCCATTATTATTGTTTTTTATTTATATAGCCTCAAGCAACAGCAATTACTTGAACTAAGAGCAACAAGCCTAGCTGCTCTTTGTATTTCTCCTGTTGCTATTGCATTTAAATTATATTGCTATATTTGAAACATTGTTGTCCCTGATGTGATATTGACTCTGTAGTAAGCTTAAGTAGAGGGGGAATCTGGCCTGTAGGGAAACAGGCTTTTCTCCTAAATACAAAATATCTGTAATTAGGGCAAAATCCTTCTTGCATCAAAGTCAGTGCGAATTTTGCCGTTGATTTGAGTGAGGCAAGGATTCGGCCCTAGTAGCAAAGGAAATACAGACAATTGGCCAAGCAATTTGTGTCTGGTGTAAATAATTGCTTCTTTTTTCCCCCCATACAACAATATACCCTTTATGTAACTTCAGAATAGCTTGTTAAAGCATTTGCATTGGTGTTCGAGTTTTGAAATATACTTTAATAACAAAAAGGAACTTCTGGAAACTTCCTGATAACTTCAGGAGAGATCTTCAGCTGGTGCAAACTAGCATAGTTTTATCGAAGCCGATGTAGCTATGCCGACTACAACAGCTGAGGATCTTGTCCTACATATCTTAAATGGGTTCCATTTTGCTATTGTTGCTTTTATGTTTCACAGTTCTACACCCATACTAAGCAACCTCTGCAACAACTCCTGGTATTAGAATGGTAATTTACTGTGTGTTACAAATAACAGTTGATGCACAAAACATTTTGCACCATATAATTAGCAATAATGTGGATTTGCATATGCAACTCATTTTGAATAGTGTCCTTTTCCTGTTTGCATTGAGGCAGAGTAAACTCTGTAACTGTGCCTTAGTTTTCATTAAAACATATTGATGATACAGAATTTAATCTAATGGTGTATATATCATTTGAATATGTGAAAATGTAGATGCTTAGTTGTGGTGTAGTGCTTGAAATGTGAATTCTTTCTTTGAGGAAATGCAGAATTTTAGCAAAATAACATCAGAAGCCCCAGCCATGACATATGTGAACAGCAGTTGCTGTTAAACATTTATTTCTAAAATATATATATATTTTGAGATTCACCAACTAATGTCCTAATTTTAAGAAATAAAACAAGTGGTTTATGACACAGACAAAAGATCTGAGAATAAGTAGGATAAAACAGTAAGGAGTTCATCTTCACAGGAACAAATTTATCTTCTAATGTCTTCTGATAACTGTAGAATAGGATCTAATAGGTGTATGCTTTCTGTCTGTCTGCAGAAAATAACAAAACTTCATACAGTCATTTTGTGCATAACAAAACCACTGCTTTTGAATGACAGAATATTTATAAATTACCAGGTTGACGTTCTTTATTTCAAAATCTAGTGTGTGGGTCCTGCGTCCACCACAGCTTGTGCAATTATCTCTGAAAGAGGTGGTGGTTATTTTGAGTCATTTGTTGTAGTCCACAATGTTATGGACTGCCATTTAAAATGACTTCGCTACATGGAATGTTGTACCCCATTACAGAATGCTTTTCATCATTTTGGTCAGTTTGCTTTTCATGCTGTGTGATATCACTCCCTACGAAGGTGTTTGCAGTTCATACATTTGGAGACCTTTCAGACTTTCTAATTGTAATGTTTTCAGTCACTCGGCTTATGGGGGCAGGAGAGCTGCAGCTAGCCAAGTGAGCCACATATTTTAATATTACCTATTGTAGCTATAAATCACAGTGCTGAAAACACTCTGGGTAAGATAGTCCAACAGATCAAGACTGAAGGAAAAAGACAGGCCAAGCTGAGAAGAAGTGGTGGGATGTCATGAAGACATGCTAGGATGTGATGTGATTGAGGACGTGACACTGAACAGAACACTTTGGAGAGAGCCTTCATAATGCAGACCCTGTGTTGTGGGATTGATGCAAGGAAGAAAATTGCAGCTATAACCAGCTCAAGGATGAGAAATATTGCTGAAATCTAGGATGAAATAATCATCCTGGCATATTTCATGATAATTGGTATTTTGGATGGCATACATAGTAATTAATAAAATAACTACAATTTTTACTGAGCTGGGCCACTACTGAATTTCTCAGTTCTCATTTATTTTCAGTTGGATAAATTTAGAATGATTGTTTCGTACGCTGTTAATGTGATACCTAGTTTAAGCTATTTGACATTTCTATTATACTGCCAATTAGGGAAAATCCTGATAAGTTTTCAATTGAAATACAAATTGCAGAAGAGCAGAATGAGTACCTTGATAAATGGCATGCTTGCTTAAATTGGATGATTGCCAGAAAACAAATGCATTTCAGAACAGTTCATTTCTGTGGCAATCAGAAGAATGCTTTTGGAAGTGGACACTAATTTGGGGTGATTCCGTTTTTGGACTGAAACTCCTCAGTCCGAACTGAGACACTGTGCGCCAAATTTTAGAGCTACCGAGGGCTTGCTTCTCCCATTGACGTAAGTGGTAGTAGGGGAGATGTAAAGGGCTACGGAGTTGGGACCTGCAGACCCATTGAGTGGGGTGAGGAACTCATGTAGCCCTATGATTAGCTCCTCTGGATCCTGCCCTAGTGTCTCTCTCCCACTAGCTACAGTAGCATTTGTATTTGAATATCTCCTGCTGAGCAGCTTGTAGAAGGTAGAAAGTGGCCTCACTGTAGGAGAGCTCAGTATGAGCCCCAAGGAAAGGCTGATTTTGGGGATGTGAGGGTCTTGAGGCTAGTTATGCAGAGATGTTAGCCATAGTGGTAGGCTCAGGAGCTCCTTGACCCCTTCAATATTTCCTTGGCTGTAACTCAAACAAGAAGAGCTCACCCTTCCTGTAGGTAGGTGCCTCCCACTGCCATATATGACTGAAACATGCAGCCTGGAGTTCAATTGGAGTTTTGCTATTGATTTTAGTAGGGTCCGGATTTCACTGTGGAGTCGCTCTCCAGGAGAGGTCTGGGTCAGCATGGCTTGCTGCAGTAGCTGATACGTGAATGTTTCTGTTTCAGTACTTGAATTAGTGGTCTGCAGCTTCAGTCGCGTCCTTGGCCACTCTACTGGCCTTGGTCTACCAGTACTAGACAGACTGCAGTTTATCTGACCATCCAAAATGGTGCTGCATGAACATAAAAATGGCCATACTGGGGTCAGACCAGGGATCCATCTAGCCCACTAACTTGTCTCCAACAGTGGCCATTACCAGAGCTTCAGGAGGAGTATACAGAACAGAGCAGTTGGAGTGACCCATCCCTGTTTTCCCTTCCCATCTTCTTGGATCTTGGCTAAGAGCTGTTGATGGACAGGAATAAAGACAGGTTACATTGATCAGGCTTAGGAAAGGAAAGATAGTATGAGTTGGAGCAAATAATGTGTTACACAAGGACTAATTGTTGTCCTTATATATGTACATGCCAAAGTTAATGAGATTTATGCATATGTATGTGAAGGTAGAACTAGGCCTTAGGGTTTTTTTTATTAATTATTACAAAATTTGAAATGTCTGTTGTTAGTGTCTTTGGAAGTTTGAAAGTATTCATGGAGTGGGGGAAGTAAGGGAAGAAAATACTTTTGAAACAGCAAATTTCAGTTTCTAATTTAAGAGGAAGTTCACATTGTTTTAACAGAAGGGATTGACACTGTCTGCAACTCAGCGCCATTCTGTGCAAATATTAAAAATGAGCTCTGATGAGACCTACTGAATGAAAATGAGCCCAGGTATCAAATCATGTTGGGAGAGAATGGTGTAAAACCAAATAGGCCAGGTAAGTTTGGCCTGCCAAGTCTAGCATCCTTACTCAGTCAGCAAGCTATGACTTGGAGGAAGGTGGAGAGGAAGGAAACCCACAGAATGCACTGTGGTCACTTACACAGTACTGTCTCCCAGCCACCTACATTCTTTGTAAAGTGTTTCTTTTTATTTGCTTTGTTCGTTATCATTGACAAATAAGTGAGCTATTGACTTATTCCTTTTTCTGGAGAACATAAAAATCGGGCCTAATGGGTCTGCACCCATACATATGTGGATTTCTTGCTCTTAATGTACCAGAACATTTTTGTAATACTTAAATATCTGTAGATGATGGTTCTTCATATTGCCTCTTTGCCTTTTTTATTTCCAATTTCCTGGCATTGTTCATGTTCCAATGTTTTGTGCTATTTGGGTAGGATTGCCACTTTTAAAAAAGATATTTTAACTGTCCAAATAAATTAACAACTTATTCAAATAATCAAAGAGGGTTTACCTTGACCTTTCTGATCTGTAAATATTTTATAGAGCTATAAGTTAAGTTTACTGTTCAAGTGATGTTTGATTAGAATGATTTTTCAGGATCCGTTTTGTCCACTTACTCACATTGAATAGTACTATGCTATGTGAGTGGTCGCGTGGATTTCTGTGCAATTATTTGCATAATAAAGTATTACTCAGTGTAAAAATGGCAGAATTGAACCCTGATGGATTAGTTGCGGTTTTTCTCTTCAGGGATATGTCTTTGCACTTCTTTATCAGTGAAACAGCTCAGTTGCTAACCTACTTGCTGAGTGGGAGTCAAAGGAAACTATAATAATAAAAACTTGGTATAGATACTATTCTAAATAGTGGTCATGATGTTATTGAGGTTTTTTACCTGAGGGAATTGCAAAGGTTGGTTAGGTAGCAAAAATCAACAGTATTTATCTGAAACGTCTCGTGTTTCCCCCTTGATCTCATTTTTAATGTCTTCAAATGTTTTTTTTCTCTTCTTAGGCAATGTTCAGTCTTTGTATGGTTGAAAGTGGAGCTGATGAGGTGAATTTGCATGGTGTCACAAGCCTAGGTTTAAAGCAGGCTCTGGACTTTGCATACACTGGACAGGTATTGTACAATTCTTCAAATTCAAACACCTGAATCAAAAAATAAAATCATTCTTGCTACTGTAGAAATAAATGCTAAACATCAGTTAAACATGTTTTAATTTGATATTATTTATGTTCTGCACGTGCAAAGTATGAAATGTGTGGACCTGCCAATACAAAAATTAATGGATTTGGATATGGATATTATTTTCTGGATAAGATCCATATGGAAAAGAAAAATCTGCTGTTTATCTTAGTAGTTCTGAAGTCATAGTATCATAAAAGTGTAGCATTAGAAGGGATCTTGAGAGATCATCTTATCCAGCCTCCTACACTGAGGCAGGACCAGCTACATCTGGACCATCCTGACAGTTTTTGTCTAACCTGTTCTTAAAAACCTCCAGTGATGGGGATTCCACAACATCTCTTGGAAGCCTGTTCCAGAATTTATCTACCCTTATAGTCAGAAAACTTTTCCTAATATCTAACCTAAATCTCCCCCTCATTACAGATTAAACCCATTTTTTTTTGTCCCACCTTCATTAGACATAGAGAATAATTGATCACCATCCTCTTTATAACAGCCCTTAACATATATGAAGACTATTATCAGGTCCCTCATCACTCTTCTTTTCTCCAGACTAAACATGCCCAGATATTTTAACCTTCCCTCATAGGTCAGATTTTCTAAATCTTTTATCATATTTATTGTTCTCCTCTGGACTCTCCTGTTTGTCTACATGTTTCTTAAAGTGTGATGCCCAGAATTGGACAGAGTTAATCCAACTGAGGCCTCAGCAGTACCAAGTAGAGCGAGACAATTATGACACTCTTGTTAGTACACCTGTAATGGCATGGCACCCATCTCTCGCAAGCATCCCTTCTGGTCAAGTGTGTCTGCAGTTGTTAAACAGTCCTGCCTGGTATTGGGCCAGACCCTGAGGGCTTCCTCCATGGAGGCAATGGTTTCTGCCCTCTCGGGGCCTTTCTGGCCCCAGCTCTCCAGCTGGGTCACTAAGTAGCTGAGATTCCCTTTTGGGGGTTTATTCCTGTCCAGTTGTAGGCCACTTCTCCAGTGGCCTAAGGGGGAAACCCAGGTTCACCCACTACTCTGGGTCCCAGCCCGTGGACCCTAAGAATAGCAACCACACACCGCTGTATCCCTTTAACGGAACTGCTTTCTGTTCCCTGGGCCACTTCCCTGCAGCCCCAGCCTTCACCAGTGCTTTGCCCTTAGCTCCTGGCTCTTCTGTGTTCAGGCCCAGCAGTCAGCCAGGAGCTCTTTCTCAGTCCCATGGTCCCTGCCAGCACTGAGCTATCCATGTTGTTGCAGTATCCTTTGGCCAGCCAGGAGCACCATCTGTACTCTGGCTCCAGCAAGGCAGACTGTCTCCGGCTCTGCAGCCTCTTTTATATGGCCCTCCTGGGCCCTGATGTCTGCTCCCTGCAGCCATTCCCTGATGGACTGCCTCCTGTGCAGTCTCTCTAGCTCCACTACTTAGCTCCACTGCTCCTTTCCTAGGATGGGTATGGCAGAAGGAGGCCTATTCCGCCCTTCTCAACACCCCAGAATGATGATATTCTTTTTCACAGCTGAAGTACATTGCTGGTTCATACTTAATTTGTGATGCACTACAACCCCCATATCTTTTTCAGCAGTACTACTGTCTACCCACTTATTCCCCATTTTTGCCTTCTTGCACCCTCATTATTTCTCTACCATAAGTGTAGTAATTTACACTTGTCTTGATTTGAATTTCATTTTGTCGATTTCAGACCAATGCTCCAATTTGTCAAAGTCATTTTGAATTCTAATCCGGTCCTCCAAAGTGCTTGTGAACCCTTGTAGTTAATGCCATCCACGAATTTCATAAGCATACTCTCCACTCCATCTTCCAAACCATTAATGAAAATGTAGAAGAATACCAAACCCAGGACTCAGTAGATACATCACTCCACTACATACATCCTCCACGTTTCCCTATAAACCATTGATAACTACTCCGTCAATCAGGCTTTCAACCAGTTGTGCACCCACCCGATAGTAAATTAATCTAGACCATATTTGCCTAGTTTATTTATGAGAATGTCTTGTGTGGGACTGTGTCAAAAGCCTTACTAAAATCAAGATGTATCACATCTGCTGCTTCCCTCCCCCAATCTACTAGGCCAGTAACTCTGTCAAAGTAGTAAATTAGGTTGGTATGTCATGATTTGTTCATGACAAATCCATGTTTGCTATAATTTATTGCCCTGTTACTCTCTCAGTGCTTACAAACTGATTGTTTAATAATTTGTTCCAGAATCTTTCCAGGTATCAAAGTTAAGATGACTGGTCTGTAATTCCTTGAGTCATCCTTTTTTTCGAGAGATACTGTGTTTGCCCTCTTCCATGAGTTCTCAAAGATAATCACTAACAGTTATGAGAATGCTTCAGCTAATTCCTTAAGTACTGTAGGGTGAATTTCATTAGGCTCCGCTGACTAGATTACATCTAATTTATCTAAATATTCTTTAAGCTGTTCTTTCCCTATTCAGGCTTGTATCCCTTCCCATCTTATTCTTAATATTAATTTTGTTAAAAATCTGGGAACCACTTTCTTTTATAGTGAAGACTGAAGCAGAATAAGGATTAAAAACCTCAGTCTTCTTAATATTATCAATTATTAGCTCTCCTTTCTCACTAAGTAGAGGACCGACACTTTCCTTCATCTTTCTGTTGCTCATATGTATTTATAGCACCTCTTCTTACTGGCTTTTGTATCCCTTTTCCAAGTGTAACTTATTTTGTGCTTTAGCCTTTGTTAGTTTTTCCTTCATATTTGCGCTATTCATTTGTACTTATCCAATTAGTTCATGTTTCCACTTTTTGTAGAATTCCTTTTAGGTTTTCAGATTAATTAAAGAGCTCTTTATGGAGCCACATTGGCTTCTGTCTATTCCTCTCTTTCCTTCACATTGGGATAGTTTGCTGGTAGACCTTTAATATTGTCTCTTTTTGCAACTACCAGCTCTCCTGAACTTCTTTATCCTATAGATTTTCTCCCCATGGGATCCTACCTACCAGTCTTCTCAGCGTATGCACAAAGTGCCTCAGGCTGCATGTGACCAGGATTCATCACTGAATTTGGTCTGCTGGTTGGATCATTAGCTTCTCCGGCTTGAGCCGGGTACTGAAGAGGAGTTTTCTGAGTTTAAGGTCAGCTTTTTTTAAATCCAGTAGACGTGATATATCTTGATATTTTGACACAGTCGCACATGACAGTCTCATGAGAAAACAATGGAAATATTGTCTAGATGAATTTATATAAGGTGAGATTGTCACTTTTGGAATGATGGCCTGTGAGCCGCTGGTGGTCCACAGAGCACTCGGAGGTGGGCTGCAGGAAGCTAGCTCATCACATGATTTTAATCATTGTATCCATCTGCTAAATCCTATTAAAAGAAATGAAAAAAATACACTAAATACTTTCCTAATAACAAATCGTAATGGAAGCACTTGTAGTTGCCACAGATGTTAAGTTCACCAGTCTTGAGGGGGTGATCCCTGAGACAGTCCCTCCATTAAGATGTGGTTCATGCTATGAAAAGGTTGGGATGCACCCTTGGTCTATCTGAAATGACTCTTTATTATACTAAATCTTTATTTCATGTTGATGGTAACAGGATGCATACCACCTAACAGTATCAGGATAAAAACAAATTCCTGCTGAATGTAGAAAGGTGCTAATATAACAAAAAGCTATGTCCAAGACCAGCGACCGTCAGTAGTTAGCCTATACATCAAAGTTCCTGATCAGTACTTGAAGTTACTGGAAGACATTTTTGTCTTCTCCTTAACTGCTAAAAATATACAATATTTAATCCAGTTAGCATGGATTTGTTACTGTTTTGTTTTAAAAAAAAACCTATTTTTAAAACCCATGTGACATTCCAGCTCTTAGGGTGTGTCCTACACTATGTCTGGAAAGCATAAATTCCACTTTGAGGAAATATACCTGCTCTAGGTCTGATTGAGCTAGTGTGCTAAAAATAGAAGGGTAGCAGCAATGGCATGAATGGTGTCCTACATTGTATAATCCTGTCCTAGATTGTAGGTACATACCCTGGATAGCTAGCACCTCATGGTGCCACAGCTTCATTTTTAATTTTAGTGAGATAACAAGATCAGAGTTAGTAGGAGCAGATTTCCTTCAGCTAGAATTTACACCTTTCAGCTCCAGTGTAGACATTTCCTTAGAGTGGAATCTTTTAGTAGACTTCTGAATACGTTGCGCTTGATTATTCACTTTCTAATAGCAGCACAAGTTTGATTTAAATTATGTTACTCCTGATTTGAATGGAGAATTAGATCCTTTGTTCTCTCTTCATCCCTCCCACTCTCCCTCCCCTTTTATAAACTGAATATTCCCAGTTTTTAAATCTAATTTCACAGGTCACTTGCATTGTTCACCTCTGTGCTTTCCAATTTGTCAGTTTTACTTGAAATGTGGAGACCAAAGCTGCGCCAGCTCTAAATTGTTATGTACCACACACAAGAATCTGTGTTAAAAATGCATATCTTGTTAATTCTTGCAGACATGAAGAATATATAAACTGTTGAATTTTCTCTTTTTCATGGTTCATCCAGTCTCTATAATTTTATCTGTGAAACTTTGGCTGACAAGACTATTGCTGGAAATGTTGCTAATTTAGTAGATAGATCCCTTGGTGAACGTTCTCTGTTGCTTAATTTTGAAAAAAGAATCAGTTACCATTTCATTATTCCACATGGAATATTGGGTTGTACAAATCTAATTAATGTATGTGCTTCCAAAATGTGGTTAGATTATATACCTTTAATTTCTGCCTAACAAAATAATTAAACACAGAGAAAATTGAAGCGTGAAGGCAGGAAATCTGTTTTAATTGATTTTAACAAAGTTCTTTTCTTTGTCACCAAGCCAAGTGACAACGACAAGAAGTAAACAATTTAACTTTGATTTTATAGACTAGCTCTTAAACTTCTATATTTCTATTTGAAGAATTTCTACATAATTCTTACTAAGAAGTTTTCCTTCTGCCATATATAAGGAGAGTAGAGATCCAGCTGTTGTTCAGCATGCCTTTTGCATGTCATCCATCTCAGTCTAAGTATTCTTGAATTCATTAATAAAATTGAAGGGTTTTTTGTGGTGGTTTTTTTTTTTTTAAATGCATCTCTTTCTAGTGCTGCTACTATTATTATTATTATTATTATTATTATTTTGGTATGACAGTGGAAAATATGCCAACCCAGGGGAGAAAGTTTGATTTAATGGTTTAAAATTTTCTTGTCAAGGAGCCAGGAATTCCAGGTTCTGTTATTGCACTGGCTCATTTAATGAAGCCTATTTCCAAAATTATCCTTCAAAGCATTTTGATGCCCCAGTTTAGACATATCATGACTTATTTTCATAGCAGCTAAACCCCTCCAACTGCAATTGAAGTCAGTGGAGGCTGTAGGTGATGACTTTTCCTGAAAGCAAGCCCTTGCTGTTTAAACTGGGCTACCTGAAAATTACCAGACGCTTCCGAAGTGCATTTCCCATCTATTAATTGGAGATGATAATACTCATCTGCCTCTGAATGGTCTTTATTAACTAATGTCCATAAATCACTTTCGAGAGCCTCAGATGAAAGCACCTATATAATTGCAAAGCATTATGTTTTCTATTTGGAAATATAATGATATTATCATCTATTAAATTGTGCCAGTGATGAAAATATACCAGCATGCATTCCTAACATTTTGAATAAGAGCTACAAGAGCTTCCTTAGGGTGACATAATGTCTGCAATCCTCTATTGAAAAATAAGTGCCTTCCATCTTACAGCCTTGATCCTGCAACTCTTGTGAGCTATTTTACAGATCTGAGTTGGCTGGTAAAACTAACTGGCTCTAATCTCACGTGTAAAGATGCTCATGTGTGAAAGTGTTTGTAGGATTGGGGTCTGTGTTCTCCTATCTGAATCAGATCTACAAAATTCTAATATGAAAGTGTAAACAACTTAAAACTGCATAAAAGAGTGTTATTAATCGTTTTTGTAATTACAAGTCAGACAATGATATGCAAGTTTCAGAACAACAGGGACAATATGATGTTTCCCTTACGCCTTCCTTTGTACACTGATCTTTATTCACAGATTCTAAGGCCAAAAGGGACTCTTGTGATTATCTAGTCTGACCCATTGTATAACACAGCCCATAGAACTTTCTCAAAATAATTCCTAGAGCATCTCTTTTAGAAAAACATCCAACCTTTATTTAAAGATTGACAGTGATGGAGAATCCACTATGACTTTTGGTAAATTGTTCCAGTGGTTAATTACTCTCCCCATTAAGAAATTGCAACTTTATTTCCAGTCTGGATTTGTCTCACTTCAACTTCTAGCCATTGGATCATGTTCTATATTTCTCTGCTAAATTGTAGAGCAGGTACGTACTTATGGACTGAAATCAAGGCACCCCTTAACCTACTCTGTGTTAAGCTAAATAGACTTGAGCTCCTTGATTCTGACACTATAGGGCAGGGGTAGCCAAATTTATTAACCCCCGAGACCTCCCTGCTGCTGAACAGAATCCTGTAGCCCCATCACCCTGTTGCAGGGCAGAAGCTCCGAGCTCCCCATCCCAGTCTGGAAAGCAGAGAATGGGGGGGCATATGGAGCTCCATGATCTGTGCTTTAACTCTAAAAGAGCAACAATTTGGCCACCCCTGCTTATAGGTCATGTTTTCTAATCCAGAACTGTTCTCATGGCTTTTCTCTAACCCCTCTCCAATATATCAACATCCTTCTTGAACAGTGGATACCAGAACTGGTCACAGAGTTCCAGCAGCAGTTGCACTAGTGCCAAATACAGGGGTAAAATAACCTGTCTACTCATACTTGAGATTCCCTTGTTTATACATCACAGGGTTGCATTAACTCTTTTGGCCACAGTGACACACCAGGAGCTCCTGGTCAGATGATTGCTATCCCCAAATCTTGTTCAGAGTCTCTGCTTCCCAGGAAAGAGTTGCCCATCCTGTAACTATGGCCTAGATTCTTTGTTCCTAGATGAATACATAAACATTTAGTGGTATGTTGTTTGTTTGTGCTGAGTGTACCAATGATCTAAGATTGCTTTGTATTAGTCACCTGTCCTCTTCATTATTTACCACTCTCCCAATTTTTGTGTTATCTGCAAACTTTATCAGTGACTTACCAGGTCATTGATAAAAATGTTAAATAGCATAGAGCCAAGAAACAGCACAATAAGATAATTAGCCAGAACCATTAAAACTTCATAAAACTCTGAAAATGTAGGTTTTATGGCCTGACCTGACCTACATCTAGAAAAGTAAATAAATGTACAAGGTCATCCTAATACCTATATGGACTCTAGAGTTAGGGCAAAACATAGTGTTAAAATTTGCTATTCCTGTTTGTTGTAAACTTTGTGGAACTGACAGCAATTTTAAGAGAGCTTTAAGATATTTGTGTTTGCATATAGGCACACACACTACTTGTAAGATAGACCATTCAAACTAGTTTAAGTATTCCTTTCATCTCTCTTTTTTTAATATATTTTGTAAACTATACAGAGCTGCATTTGTAGGCTGAAATCCTGCATAACAAAAAAAACTTAGCTTGCTTTTCTGAGATATTTGAGACCTCTAGTGGAAATGTTTGGTATTCTATGAAGTTAGCAGTACAGTTCATTGTTTCCAAGATGTTAAAAATTATTAAAAGGAAGAAACTTAATTTGTCATAACAACAAGAGTCCTGTAGCAACTTAAAGACTGAAAATCTGCGGGCATAAGCTTTCGTGGGCTGCAACCCACTTCATCAGATGCATAAAATGGAAATCATAGATAGGAGATATATATTGTGACGGGGTGAGATCTACTCCGCCCTGGTGAGTCCTGCGCTCTTCCGGCTCGGCCGGTGGTGCAGCTGGGGGAGGTGAGCCGGAGGGGTAGGGGGAGACTGGGGGCCCGCTCTGCCCCTGAGTCCTGCTACCTTCCCTTGGGTGCCTGTCCGTGGTCTGCTCTCTGCCTTCCCCGGCTGGAGCCTCTGTCTCCGGTGTCGTGGCAGCAACCGTGGCAGTCCCAAGCTTCTGCAAGTGCCACAAACTGCAGCTGTGAGCTCCCTTCTCCCCCTTGCCTGCCTGAACTGGAGGCTTTTAACTGCTGGGGCAGTCTCCTTGATAGGCCCCAGGTGGCCTAATTGCCTTAAAACAGCCTCAGCTGGATCACCTGGGGAATAAGGTTTTGCTGAGCCTGGGGCTAAGATCCCAGCCTTCTCGCCCCCTTGCTTAGCCCCCTGGTCTGGCCCTAGTCCCCCCCTTTTTCTGCAGCTGCTATTCTTTTTTGGGGGAGCCTGCTGCTGCTACTGCTGCACCTGCTTCAGGGCTTCGCTGGGGAGCCTCCCTCCCAGCTGGGAGGGAGGGGGTGAGTGTGTGGCCCTTTCCACCTCTTCCACCACCCCCCCCAGCTGCTATCTCCACCCTCCCCCTGCAGCTTCTTCCAGGGCCAGCACCAGCTGGGCCCCTTTCCCTTCCCTTCCCTTGGCTGGCTGGCTCTTCCCTCTTCTGCCGTGAGCCCCCTTCCCCTGCTGCTGCTGCTGCCCCTTGCTCTGCCCCCTGTGTTTGGGGGCACCCCTGCCCCATCTTTTCCCCTGCTCCTCCCCTGTTGCTGCCCCCTGCCCTGGCCCCCACATTTGGGGGACCTTGACCCTCCCCTTCTCCTCCCCCACCGCTGTAGCTCCCCCCTTCTCTGGCCCATGTGCTCCGGCAGCACCCATGGCCCTCCCCTCCCTTAATTGACTCCCCTGGTTTTGTTACCCCCCCCTTCACACACTGTCCCCCCCTCCTGAGTTCATTTGACACCCCAGCCCCCCCCAGTGCAGCTGGAGGAGCCACCGACATTCCACTTGGGCTGGTGAGTGCATTACCCCCTGCGCCCCTGCCTGGCTTGCCCCCCCTGTCTTTTCCCCTCTGCTGGTGCCCTCCTCCCCTGCTTCCAGCCTAGCGGGGAGGAGCGGTCACCCCTCCCTTCCCCTTCCTACCCTGTCCCTTCCCCCTCCTTTCCTCTCCCCTCCCCTCGTACTCTCCCTCCCTTTCCTTTATCTCCCCCCCCCCCCAATCGAACCGTTCCCACTCCTTCCCAGGATGGCGGGTGTGCCTGGGACCGGGACCCCCTCCATAAACACTCCCGACCCTCCCTCCCTCCCCAAAGCCCCGTCCCTGCCCTCAACAACTGGTCCTGTTGCCCCCGCTGAGCCGCCGGGAGTCATTCCCCAGGTGCGGGCGGAGGACGACTCTGGTGGGAACGCCAGGGACCCTGCTGCTGCCATGGCTCCTGCCCCCCCTAATCTGGGGGGCGCTCCCTCGGTCGGGCGGAAAAATCAGGGGGGTAAAAAGAAAGGCAAAGGCCCCACCCCGAAGACACCACCTCCTGTGGCTGGGGCCCCTCCTCCTCTCCCTCTATCCTCTCCTGCTGTCCCTTCCACCAGCTCTGGGGGCGGCGGCGCCCCCAGGGCATACACCCAGGTGGCCGCGGGCCCCCCGCTTGCCACTGCCAAGACACCTGCCCTGACCACCGCCTCCAGCACCATCCCAGGTGGCCGGGGCCCCTTCCCCACCCTTACCAGGAGTCATGGGGTCCGGTGCTTCCTGGTGCCTGCCTCGCCCCACATGGAAACGTACGTGCGGGTGATGGCACGGGTGGTGGGGCCTACGGCCGTGATGGCGGCCTTCCGTATGTACGGCAAGGTGGTCTTTTTCCTGGCCTCGGAGGCCACCGCCCAGGAGGTGGTGGAGACGGGCCTGGCGGTGGGTGGCATCCACGTCCCCGTGGAGCCCCTGGAGGACCAGGACATACGGGTGGTCTTGTCCTCTGTTCCGCCCTTCCTCCCCAATGCCGCCCTTCTGCCTCTCCTTGCCTCCCTTGGAAAGCCCCTCTCCACCATCAGCCTGCTTCCCCTCGGCTGCAAGGACCCCGCCCTCTGCCACGTCCTCTCGTTCCGCCGGCAGGTACAGCTGCAGCTGCTGCTGGCGGTGGCGTGTGGCGGAGAGGCGCTCGAGGGGTCATTCCTGGTGCCCCATCAAGGGGCCCAGTACTGGGTCCATTATACCTCGGGGGAGGCTCGGTGCTACCTCTGCCGGGCGGCAGGGCAGGTTTGGAGGGACTGCCCCCTGGCCCGGCAAGGAGGGAGGCCCGGGACCCCCGGGACCCAGGAGGGTGCCAGCCAGACCATCGGCGGCGCCCCCAGCAGCCGGCCTGTCCCTGTGGCCGCCCCCCCTCTCCTGGCAGTTGTAACCTGCGCTCGGGCTCCAGGGGCGCCCTCGCCCGGGCGAGCTGACGGGCCCCGCTGACGCCCGGAGCAGTCCAGCGGGGCCTGCGGAGGGGAGGGAACCAGGGCTGGCAGTGTCGGGCATCAGAGGGGGCATGCCCCAGGGGGAGGCCTCTCCTTCCCTTGCTGCCCCACCTCCGCTTCCCCACACCCTGACTCCTGTCCTCTTGCCCCCCGCCCATGCCCCCACTGCCCGACCCTCCACCTTTGAGGGCTGGGTGCTCCTGCAGGGTAGGCGCAGCAAGCGCAAGGCCGGAACCCAGCCCCCCCTCCACCCCACGGCTGAGGGGAGTGAGAGCCCTCATAAGGCCAAGCGGAGGGGGGCTCCTGGGGCAACGGGTGGCACCGACCGAGGAAGTCGTGGTGGCAGACGTGGGCAACACCATCGCCCCCCTGGAGTCCTTACTGGAGGAGTCCTCGTCCGGAACCCCCCCAGCCTCAATGCCACCCAAACCCCCCGCTGGTGCTGGAGAGGACCTCGGGTGGCAGGGGGGGCTTTCTTCTCCTCCTTAATGGAGGAGATTGACTCCCTGGGGTTGACCCTGGCCTGCCCGGGGGAGGACGACCCCGCCCTCTGTATGGAGGGCCTACAGCAGGACGTCCCCGAACTGCTTTTCCTCTCCTCCTCCCTCCTGTCCTCAGTTGCCTCCCCTGCCCCCACCACCACCGAGGCCCCCCTCTGTCCCTCTACCCTCCATGCTGGGGAGGTGGGGCCCATCGCCGCAGCCCTCGAGGAGCCGTCGGGGGCCGAAAGGCCGAGCCCCGGGCCACTGGATGCCCCGCCCCTTGTTCTGGGCCAGCTGGCCTCCCTGCCCCCTGAAGCCTGCTCAGCTGCCCCCTCACAGGGCCCTGAAACCGGGGGTTCTGCTACCCCACAGTCAGGCCCCCCAGAGAACATCTGGCCCACGCCCACCCCCTCAGCTCCCGGCCCCAGCCAAGAGGCTGCACACCCCGCCGACCCAGCCGTCTTGGTTGAGGACCCCACCCCCAAGTCTGACCCTGACCCCCTTCCTGCTCCTTCCCTCGACCCCTCCCTTACCCCAACTCCTGATCCCTTCCCCGCTCTCAACCTCTCCCCGGCCCTCACCCCTCCCGTCCCCGTACCTTCTCCCCCCCCACCCCTCTGCCTGTACATCTGCCGCCCCTGCGGTTGTCTCTTTCCCTTTGAAGAGCTCCCGGGAGGCGGCTTTTGACTTTAGCACTCCCAGGCCACTCGGGGCTGCTGTCTTCCCTCTGCCGCTGCCATCCCCCCCAGCCCCTGCCCCAATGGGCCAGAGGGCCGCTGCGGGGGCCGAGCCGGAGGACGACTCCCCTGAGGCGCTGCGTGAGGAGCTTTCTCCAGGACACGCGTGGTGCCCGGAACCAGGTGCAGCTCGCTCTGCAGCGCTGGGGGGACTTCCACTGCGTCCTCCGGGCCGTGAGGGCCACTATGAAGGAGGGGAAAGGGACCGGGCGGCAGGGCGTGGCGGCCTACCAACGGGCCCACTGCTTTCGCGATGCCCTTAAGATATACGGCACCAGCCACGGGCTGCTGCGGAGCCCGACGAGGACCGCTAGCGCTCCTGCCCACCAGGATCCACCCCAGCCCTCCTCGTAATGCCCTTTACCATATGCACATTGAACACGAGGGGCTGCAGGACGGGTCTCCGCAGGAGCCAGGTGCTCTCCTTCCTTCGGGAGGGGGGGGGTACTCTGTAGCGTTCCTGCAGGAGACCCACACGGACCCAGCCGCCGAGGCCAGCTGGCGGCTGGAGTGGGGAGACGGGGTGCACCTTAGTCATCTCTCCGCCCGCGCAGGCGGAGTGGCCACCATGTTCTCCCCTGACTGCAGCCCGAGGTGCTGGGGATTGCCGAGGTCATGCCGGGCCGCCTGCTGCACCTCTGTGTCCGCGTGGAGGGGCTGGCGTTGAATCTTATCAACGTCTACGCCCCGACCGCGGCCCCGGAGCGGGTGCGGTTCTTCCAGCAGGCAGCTGCCTTCGTCGGCACACTGGATCCGCAAGAATGCCTGGTCCTGGGCGGGGATTTTAACATCACCCTCGAAGAGCGAGACCGCACGGGGACCGAGCAGTGCCCGGCCGCCAGGAACGTCCTCAGGGAGATCATTGACCATCACTCCGGGTGGGGGAATATCGATCGCGCCACTCCCGGTTGGACCGTATTTATATCTCTCAGCACCATCTTGCACGGGCCGGCTCCTCCAGCATCCGGCCGGCCCCGTTCTCGGATCACCATATGGTGACCGTGACGGCCTCTCTCACCGCGGAGAGGCCGGGGCCGGCCTACTGGCATTTTAACAACAGCCTGCTGGAGGACGTGGGCTTCGTGGCGTCCTTCCGGGAGTTCTGGCTGGCCTGGCGGGGGCAGAGGGGCGCCTTTCCCTCGGCGCGGCGATGGTGGGACGTGGGGAAGGTGCGTGCCCGGCTTTTGTGCCATGACTACACTCGGGGGGCCAGCCGGCGGCGGGATGTGGGGATAGAGCAGCTGGAGCGGGAAGTTTTGGAGCTGGAGAGGCGACTGGCCACCAGCCCCGATGATCCGCCCCTCTGCGGAGCGTGCCGGGAGAAGTGGGAGGAGCTTAGAGCCCTCGAGGATCTTCGAGCCCGAGGTGCCTTTGTCCGGTCCCGCATCCATCTCCTTCGAGAGATGGATCGCGTCTCCCGCTTCTTCTACGCCCTGGAGAAAAGGAGGGGGGCCCGGAAGCATGTCATCTGCCTTTTGGCTGCTGACGGCATCCCCCTCACGGACCCGGAGGAGATGCGTGGAAGGGCCAGGGCCTTCTACGCAGACCTTTTCTCCCTGGAGCCGACCGACGTCGCCGCCTGTAGGGTGTTCTGGAACGAACTCCCCGCGGTCAGCGTGGGCGACCGGGACTGGCTGGAGAAACCTCTCACTCTGGCCGAGTTCTCGGAAGCCCTCTGCCTCATGCCTACCAATAAATCCCCGGGCATGGACGGGCTGACTGCGGAGTTCTACCGTGTTTTTTGGGACGTCCTCGGCCCGGACCTCGTCACTGTCTGGGCCGAGTCCGAGGTTAGCGGAGTGCTCCCCCTGTCGTGCAGGCAGGCAGTGCTCACCCTACTGCCAAAGAAGGGGGACCTCCGCTACCTCCGGAACTGGCGTCCCCTCTTGCTCCTCGTCACGGACTACAAAATAGTGCTTAGGGCCGTCTCGCTGCGGCTGAAGTCCGTGCTGGAGGACGTGGTCCACCCTGACCAGACCTACACCGTCCCGGGCCGCACCATCTTTAATAATCTGTATTTGGTCCGGGACCTCTGGGAACTTGCGTGTAGGGATGGTCTGTCGTTCGCTGTGCTGTCCGTGGACAAGGAGAAGGCATTAGACCGGATGGACCACGGGTATCTCCTGGGCACCCTGCGGGCATTCGGCTTCGGACCCCGTTTTGTGGGATTTCTCCGGGTGCTGTACACCTCTGCAGAGTGCTTGGTCAAGCTCAACTGGACCCTGACCGAACTGGTCAGCTTCGGGCGCGGAGTACGCCAAGGCTGTCCGGCCAGCTGTACGCTCTGGCCATTGAGCCCTTTCTCCGTCTCCTCTGCCGGAGGTTGACGGGCTTGGTGCTCCGTGAGCCAGAGCTGAGGCTGGTGCTGTCGGCATACGCCGATGACGTGCTCCTCGTGGTCCAGGACCCGGGCGACCTGGTGCGGCTGGAGGACTGCCTGGCCGTCTATTCGGCAGCCTCCTCCGCCCGGGTCAACTGGGCCAAGGACTCTGCCCTCTCACCCGTGCTTCAAGCCATCTGGTGGAGCGTGGGTCCGCTGCTCTATCTAGGCGTTTACTTCTCCGCCACCCATCCCTCCCCGGCCGAGAACTGGCAGGATTTGGAGGGCAGAGTGTCTGAGCGTCTGCAGAGATGGACGGGACTGCTCCGTTGCCTCTCCCTCCGGGGGAGGGCACTGGTAATTAACCAGCTCGTCCTGTCCATGCTCTGGCACCGGCTCAACACTCTGGTTCCGACCCCGAGTTTCCTGGCCCATCTCCAGAAGACAGTTCTGGAGTTCTTTTGGCCAGGACTGCACTGGGTCTCTGCAGGGATTCTGAGCCTTCCCCTGGAGGAGGGTGGGCAGGGCCTGTGCTGCATCTGCAGCCAGGTCCACACTTTCCGCCTCCAGGCCCTGCAGAGACTCCTCTATGGTGCAGGTAGTCTGGCGTGGAGCCACTTGGCGCACGTTTTCCTCCGCCGCTTCCGAAGGCTCTGATGCGACTGGCAGCTCTTTTTTCTCCACCCGAGAGGTCTTCCGCGAGACCTCTCCGAGCTGCTGGTCTTCTACCAGGACCTCCTCCGGACCTGGAGGCTCATCTCGGCCTCCAGGCCCCTTGCGGTCACCGAGGGGGAGGACCTCCTCGCGGAGCCCCTGCTACACAACCCCCAGCTGCGTGTGCAGGTGGCAGTGGCCCCCTCGGTGCGACAGCGGTTGGTCCTGGCAGGAGTCACCAAAGTCGGAGACCTCCTGGACTACGCCCGGGGGGGCTGGGTGGATCCCTATGCGCTGGCTCAGCGTATGGGGCTCTTCACCCCTCGAACCCTCCAATGTGTACTCCAGGAGGTGAAGGCAGTCTTGCCCCCTACTGCTTTGATGTACCTTGAGCGGGTCTTGCAGGAGGGTGCTCCCCGCCCCCCCCTGAGCCGTGGCCCTCCGGTGCTTACCATCGGGCCTCGGCCCCGCGAACCCCCTCGGCCCCCCCATCCTCATGCCCCAAGCCGGCTGTTCAATCTGCAGTGGTCCTCTTCCAGACCGCGCCTAGGGAACATCTGTACGCTCTCGTGCTCCACACCCTTCACTTCCTCGCCCTCGCGTCCCGCCCAGACACCAAGTGTCGGGACTTCTTACCACCCTTGGAGGGCGAGGATCCCTGATGGGCCAGTCTGTATTCCACCTTGACCCCACGGCCTGCCGGGGACATCAGTTGGCGGCTCCTTCACGGAGCCGTGAGCACGGGCGAGTATTTGGCGTGGTTCACCTCCCACCCTGACACTTGCCCCTACTGCGGCGTGTGGGAGACCCTGGCGCACGTGTACCTGGAGTGCGCCAGGTTGCAGCCCCTCTTCCGGCTCCTCCAGAACCTCTTGTTGAGATTCTGGCTGCACTTCTCCCCGCACCTGTTCATCCACTCACACCCCATCCGTGGCCCCACGAAGTCGCGGGACCTCCTCGTCAACCTCCTCCTAGCCCTGTCCATACTAACCATCTACAAGACCAGGGAGAGGAGGTTGGCAGGGGTCGCTCCTTGCGACTGTGGGGCCTATTTCCGCTCCCTTGTCAACTCACGTCTCCGGGCAGAGTTCCTCTGGGCGGCGTCTGCTGACTCCCTGGACACCTTCGAGGAGCAGTGGGCGTTGTCCAGGGTTCTCTGCTCAGTATCCCCTTCTGGCTCTCTCCTTTTAAACCTGTGATCCTCACGCCCCTTCCTGGTTTTCTCATTTGTTGTCCCATGTAATCAGTTGGACCCGGGTCCAGTGGCTCTGCTCCTAGGCTGGGGGTGGGAGCCTTTAGTGGGCTCGCGCCCACCCACCTACCCCGGATTCCAAATAGGAGCACCCTCGCATAGCCATCTGGTCTGACCCTGTCACAATATATACACATCCAAGGATAAGAAACAACAATGGGGAGGGCAAGTGCTAACATAATCAATTCAGTTAGGGTAGATGAGGCCTATTTACAACTGTTGATTAGAGGGTGAGAATGTGTGAACAGTGACAATTACTACTTCTAATGAGAGAACCATTCCAAGTCCCTGTTCAGACCCAGTCTGATTGTGTCAAGTTTGCATATGAGTTCCAGCTCTGCAGTTTCTCGCTGAAGTCTGATTTTGAAGTTTTTTTGTAGAAGTATGGCAACTTTCAAGTCAGCTACAGAATGTCCTGGGAGATTGAAGTGCTCTCTGTCTGGTTTATGGATGTTACTATTTTTCTGTCTGATTTGTGTCCATTTATTCTTTTGCGTAGTGACAGTCCGTTTTGGCCAATGTACATGGCAGTGTGGCATTGCTGGCACATGATGGCATATATTACATTAGTAGATGTGCAGGGGAATGAGCTCCTGATGGTGTGGCTGTTGTAGTTAGGACCTGTGATGGTGTTATGAGAGTCGATGTGTGGGCAGAGCTGGCAACGGGGTTTGTTGCAGGGATAGATTCCTGGGTTAGTGTTCATGTTGTATGGTGTACGGTTGCTGGTGAGTATTTGCTTCTGTGATTTCCACTTCATGCATCTGACAAAGTGGGTTGCAGCCCACGAAAGCTTATGCCCACAGAAATTTGTTAGTCTTTAAGGTGCTACAGGACTCCTGTTGTTTTTGCTGTATACAAACTAACATGGCTACCCCTCTGGAACTTTAATTTGTCATCAGTCTTTGGAAATAGCATGAGAACACTAACTGAATTTTAAATTTCTGAAGTTCTTACATTCTGGGGACTGGAAATGGAAGGATGAAGAGAGAAATTGAGGTCCCAATCTTGCAGTCAAATGCATATGGGCAGACCATGTTTTATAATAATTATTGATGGAAGTCTTTCGGTTTTAAGGGAAAAATGGATTTTTCAATAGAAAAAAATTATATTAAAACTGATGTTATAACTGTTGTGTTTATAAATATAAAATTTTTCTCACTTTGCTATGCCATTTTTTTTTGTTAAAAAAAGAGGGGGACTAGATCTTGATCCTGCTCTCATAATTCTGTAGTATAGAAAGGCCCTGATTCTACTCTCCCACTTGTTTTACACCAGTGTAACTTAACTGACTTCAGTGGAGTTTCTCATAGCTTAGTTCCATCAAGATCGGGCCAATTGTGAGCATAGGCTGCATTATCGTATAACAATGTTTAGTGCCTAAATTTGTTTTACATCTTCAAAGTGCTTTGCAAACGTTTAATAGTTAATCTTACTAACCATGTGAAGCTGGTAATTAATATCCCATTTTACAGATAGGAACACTGAGACAGAGAGGTCAAATGACTACTCTGAGACCACAATATTATCAGAACCAGGCTTAGAATTCAGGAGTTTGTGGCTTACAATCCTGTGTCTAGATCTCTAAACCATGCCTTTTTCTCAGGGAATGTAGTGCTGGAAAATTACTGCAGAAATAGCGTTGAAGTGTGTGACAACTCCCATCAAATCAAAATGAACATGAGTCACATTCTATCTTTTGTTTTCAGATGTGTAACTCCATTACTGTTTAGTATGGTTTTAGGCACATGCTTGAGAGCAGAAACTGGCTCGTTATATAAATCCATCTGCAGTGTTACCACCATGAAACCTGTCCTATGCACAGTCTGTTGATGTATATTGGTAATATTTTATAACTTGCTATGTCCATAAAAGAACTGAAATTGAAACTAAAATATTTATCAGAAAACATAATGCTAGAAGAGTGTTTTTTCTTCATGTTAAAAACCTGCACAGCTGACTGAATTCATCCCATAATTCCTAATCTTATTAGAACAACAACAAACAAGGAGGGCTCCAGTACATAAAGGAGATGAATGTATTTTAATATCAAAATTAAAAGAATAACAACATTGTTTGTTCCTGTTTGCTCTAAGTATACAGAGATGTTCAAGCAACATTTTTCTCAACCAATACATAGTCAGTTTTCATAACATGTTCTATGAAATAGGTTCTCAGTATGCCCCTAGCAATCAACTTCTTGGCAAAAATGCCTTAGTTTTCTACTCTTGAGTTATTTAGTAAAGAACCTTTTGAAACAGAATACAGTGGTCATGTTTACAGAGTTTCTGTCAGTGTGACAGATTCTTGCAGTACATGCATAGTGCGACATAGGCATTGTTATAAAAGATTCACTGACCACATCTTTCTCATGGATTCTTTCTACATGCAGTCTGGCTATGTAAAGTTGCCCTTTGAAAATCATCCAAGGGGAATCAAGGGATCTTGTCAGCAAAGAAGAGTATTTAGACTGAAAGAAACTCAACATTCCTATAAATAATTGTGGCTCTGGTGCAGCAAAGCACTAAACCATAGGCTTGAGTCATACAAAAGCTATAGTGCTTTGCTAAATTAGGGCCTTTATCCCTATAGAGTACATTATATATTAAAGATGTGTGATATGGTAATAGATAATAATAATATTTTGCATTTAAATTGCCCTTTAGATCTGAGGAATTTAAAGCATGTTATAAAAGTGGGTAACCATTATTCTTACTTTACTGCAGCAAAGATGCAGAAACTGCCACTGACTTGTGTGACCTGTGCCTCATAGTAGGGATTAGTACCAAGCTCTCCTGGCTAAATTCTGTGTACTAATGTTTAAACTATGTCTATTCTATGAGCTAGGGGTGTGATTCCCAGTTTATGTAGACATACTTATGCTAGCTGTCATCTGAGCTAGCATGCTAAATATAGAAGTGTAGCATGGGCATCGGCAGGAATGGCATGGGTTAGCTGCCTTGTTTGCAAACCCACCGAATCTTGTGGGTACGTATTCACGGTGGCTAGTTTGTGTTGTCATTGCTGCTGCTCATGCTACCATGGCTATGCTACTATTTTTAGGATGCTAGCTCAGATGAGAACTGGCGTGAGTATGTCTGCACAAGTTAGGAATCACACCCTTAGCTCATAGTGTAGGCATAGCCTTTAGCTTAACAGATTGTTACAGACTTTTACAACCAAGGTGTGTGCATTTTTTCCCCTCTTTCCTGATGACGTAAAGATGTGGCTACATTACCAAAAAATTCAGCAATCTCCTTGGGTTTTAAAATATTCTAAGCCATTGGTCCCCAAATTGTGGGGCGTGCCCCGCTGCAGGGGTATGTGGAAGAACATTTGGAGGGGAGCAGCAGGGTCTGGGCCAGCCCCCACGTGGGGTAAGGAGGGAGCACCATCCAGCTCTGCTCTGCCCCCAGCTGGGCTCTGGCCTTGGCCACTAGCTCCCAGCCCCACTACCGCTCCTGACCATGGTGCTGCTCCCGGCCATGGCCTCCGTCACACTCCTAGCCCCTGCTCCTGGGGGGGCCTGGACTGGGTAAGGGGGGCACAGACCCAAAAAGTGTGGGGACAACTGATATAAACCAGCAAAGCATTTGAGACTAAGAATGAACTAGTGAGACAGTGCCAATCACAGGGATCTCTGATACCATTTTGTATCTGTGTCTTTCTTTCTCTTGAATCAGGGTATGTTTCACAGGTCAAGACAGTCTTTTGGCTTGGCTTTAGCTGGAACTTGCTTTCCAGCCTGCCTGGGATTAGCACAGCCTTACAACTTGCGTGTGGAAAGGCTATTTTAGAAATAAATGGGCTGGATTGTTCAGAAGTTCTGGGTACCTGAAGTCCCTATTACCTTCAACTGAAGTTATGAGTGTTCAGAACTTCTGACATTTAGGCCCATTTCTGAAAGCCAAATGAGAAGCTGTATCTACTCTGTAAATAAAGACACAGCATCTTTTTAAAACTATTTTTGGTTAGCATATTTTTTTTGCCACAAAGAGCTAGTTATGTCTTTGAAACACTCACCTACCCATGTGAACATATTAGGTTAGCTGTTTGCCTCAATAAGCTTTTATCTTATGCAACCAATATTGCAATTGGAGAAATTCAAAGTTCCTTTTAGGCACTAAGTGGGAAAACAGAAGCAATCCTAGCATTTGAAAATTGATTAAAATCAGTCTCTTTTATTAGGTGTATATTTACAGCTTTATAATACTTCCTGACAAATTCTGTTTCTTTGAATGATGTCCCCATGGGTGCTCCATGATAGGTGCAGCAGCGCCTTTGCATCTGGAGTGAGAGATCTTCAATAGGAGTGCCCATCGGTCCACGCATGCGCACATCCCTTCCCTTGCGCATTGCGGATGAAATATGTATATAGTGCTATGTAGTCCAACCACCCTCAGTTCTTTCTCTACCACCTGCGGTCTGGAATGGACCCCTTTGCAGGCTCTGTTTTTTGCCTTCTTCTCAGATAGTTCGATAGTAAACTCTCCCTTAGACAGCTAGTTCTTTATCTTTCTTCCTTACTATAATTCTCCCGCCCTCCCCCCGCTATTTTATTTTAACTTCCACAGCTGTACAGTTTTAAGTAGAGTGTGGGTTTTCATTTTCCTGCTTCCCTCCCTTCCTAATGTTGTGGTGGAGTGGGGCGCAAGGGTCCCAGTCCCTCCACTGCAAGAGTGTGTCCCAATCGAGAGATAAGAGACCAGACCACTATTTTCTGGTTAACCACTATTTATGTAACTTTTATTGAAGTATATAGAGTTATCAAAAAGAAAAAGATAGTTAAATGAAAGATTCCTATTATTACAATTAAAAAAGCTTCAATTCTTATTAAATCCTACATACATCAACCCTCATACATAAGCCACATTCCCAAAACTTTGCTTCCTTAACATTCCAAAAATCCTTCAAGTGCAAACACCAGCACCACCACAATCACAATCCCTTTTCCCGTGCCCAACCCAGAGGAAAAACCTCAGTGCCAGTCCCAGTAGGGTAAAGCTCATGCCAGACAGAGAGAGAGCACTATCTGTGGGCAAAAAGGATTATTCCATCTTAACACACATTATTATATATGCGCACCCCAGGACAGCACGAACACCTTGCTTCTCCCCCTTGCTCCACAGACGCCATGGGTCACGGCCCGGTGAGGCTAGCCATGGGCTGTATACGGCTAGGAGTTACAAGGGTCAGCTGGGATGCCTGGTGGGGAATACAAGTGGATTTCAATTTATTTTTAATCTGTGGGTTAGTAAGCTTGGAGCAGTGATAATACATACACACACAATCCCCAAAAACATTCCCCAATTTAAATCCCAGATTTAACCAGGTTATATTTACCACATGTGGATGTTATCTCCAGAGTGACAGACAACAGATCTGCAACTTGTTTTTCTTGAGATAAAAAATTAAGTGTAGATAACAGCTCCATGTTCCATCAGCTCGACTGACTTACAGTTCATCCTGACTAGAAGCAGCCATAATCAGAGCCAACCGCAACCAGTTACAAAGGTTGAACACCCCCTGCCACCTCCTTCGGATATGCTAAGGTGTGCGGCCTTGCAATCCAGGGCAACCAGGTGAACAAAAAGAATCAGTAAAAGAAAAATACAAAAGCAGAAAAAAGATCTGCAAAACAAAAAGAAAACACAAATAAAACCCCCAAAGAACAAGAAAACCAAACTGCAGGCTCCCTTGGTGATCAGACAAGGGGGTTTAACACTCTTCCTTGTGAAGAGTGGGGAGGTGCCCAGGACTGGCCAGGTCCCTGGGCGAAACGACAGGCTACTAACCTATCATCTCTCCAATGTGTCCAAACCAGAACCCTGGCTTTATGGCTGAGACCCCAGAAAATTAGCATATCACCTGTTGGCATGGAAACTCACTGATCTTGGTCAGTAAAGTTTTCTCATGAGCTCTGCAGCTGGTAGCTATAATTTATTTTATCACCTTCTCCAAGGCTGGTTCAAACAAGGTTGGGACACTGGTAGTAAGTTTCTTAGAAAACTGCTATTGTTTGCAGTTTTTGACTCCAGAAGATAACACCACCTAATTATATATTTATTTATCTAATTTGGGGCTTAAGCTGCATTCCATCCCAGGCTGGAGTTTGGCAATAGCAAAAAGCAAGTGGAAAAATCCACTTCTAACACCTAATAGGGAAGCTATGCCCTCACCTTTATGCCTGGGTCTTCCGGGTTTCAGAGGTACATCTCGTGCGGGGCCACCTTCCTGATAATGGAGGACCAAGCACAAGGCATTCGCTGCCTGGGAGAGGAACATGTTCTCCAGAAGTGTTCTCATTGCCTTGATTTAAAACCAAGAGCAAGGAAGGACAGGCACATTAGACTTAGGATTTTTCCATTAGGATACATTTTTCGTCCAGCATCGGATCTCGGCTTGTACTCCTCCCCAGAGAGATCCTCACTGTTGACCCTCACTCTCCATGCCTGAGTAAGAGAAAAACATCCTCTGACAAGGTGAGGAAAAGAAGAGAGTGGCCCCCTCCTCAACTTATGAGGCACAAACTTCACGAATACTGTCCCTGGCTACGTCCATGGCATCAAAAGCTTTTGAGAAGGGACATAGCTCCTCAAAGAGACTGCTCATTTCAGCCTCTAAGTAAAATTCAAAAGATCCTGTGAGGGCAGCCCACCAGCTATCAGTGCTACCTTCTAATTACAGTAACCAAAGTGAGCCCTATACTTCATCCATCGCTTTGAGACCCTTTGTGGCTCCAAAGAAGTCGACTGCACCGATATTAACACCTACAAAGCCGCCATCACTGGCTAAGTCCTCGGCACTTAAGCTGTTGGCACTGATTAAACCAGCAGCTCTGAAAAAATTTCTGGTACCACCTGCTGGCCATATTAAAACACTCATCATGGCACCATGTACTACGTCAGCACCATTGTTGCCCTATGCACCTCAGGAGTTCAGATACATATCAGATCTAAGAGTATCTGACACTCCAGAGTCTCCACTCCTCAAACAAGACTTACCCCACGTCTCACCATCACCTCTATCAAGTGGTGCTTCACTTTCCCCAGCAGGAATGACTCTTCTTTCACTAGTGAGGCAGAAGAAGAAGAGGAATATGCTGAATCTATTGCCCCATCAATATCAGGGCAAATAGCAGTAGCCCTTCAGTCGTACCCACCAGCACCTCAGGGAATCCAATCCTGACATGGCCTCCTTGAATGCAGTCTCACATTCCCCTCCCACCTAATGGGCCGTATTGGGACCTTTGAGCCATGTATAGGGCTCAATTTGGTAATTCTTCATTGTAACAGATACATCCTCCATCCATCCCACCCTCATCACTCCCAACCTCCAGAGGCACAATCTTCACAAGCACCATCACAAGAGAAAGAACAGGTGGATGAACAGGAAGAGGAGGTAACACTGTCCCTACATTTCTGTTCATCATCACTGGATGAGGCCGTCATGCTGCCACCCCTCCCCCCCCCCCAACCAGCTGATAACTTTAGACATTTTCAGAACTTACTCCGTAGAGTGACAGACTTGTTACACATTCAACTAGAGGAGGTAGAGGAACAGCAGCATCAGATTATTGATGCTCTCCACACCTCGGCAGCAGAAATCATGCTTCTCACTATTGGGTCTTTACTTGAACCAGCCAATCTTTCATGGCAGGCCCCATCCTCTATCCCACCTACATGCAAACGTGTGGCTAGAAAATACCATGTGCCAGCAAAGAATGCAGTTTTTGTTCTCTCACCCTGCTCCAAACTCCCCTGTTTTTAACACTATGCCTCATGGTTCATTTTACAGGACACTGGGTGCATTCATTATCCCAATCCACAAAGACTCCATCTGAAAGCATGGCTCCTTCTTGGTTCAGGGGTCCAGAAATAGCCTGCTTTGACCCAGTAAAACATATATTATTACATAGCAGGTGTGATACCTCTAATGCACCTATACACGTAAATGAAATAGATTCCAACATTGGTGCACCCCAAGACATATCAAGGCAGCTAATGCTCCATTGCCACTCATATTGGACTACCTCCTTCAGCTCAAACAAGGCAGACTAGCCAATAGCTTGATTAAGGTACACCTGTCTGCTATTACCACATTTCACTATTCTATTGGACACTCTATATTTCCCCTCTCCCCCCCCATGAAGCATTTCATAAAGAGCATCCTATACCCACAGATAAGAGTTCTCACATATACCTGGTATCCAAGCCTAGTCTTATGCTCTTTGACTAGGCCCCCATTTCAACCAATGGCAACATGCTCACATCTACATCTAGCAATGAAAATGGCCTTATTTATTGCCATGTTTTCAGCTTGACGGGTAGGAGAAATCTTGGCTCTTATGGCATAACCGCCATATATGGTGTTTCTTAAGGACAAAGTGGCACTCTATCCACATCCAAAATTTCTACTGAAAGTCATAACATCTTTTCATTTGAATCAACCCATATACCTCCCCTCCTTTTTCCCCAAACCATATAATAACCAACAAGATACAGCTCTTCATACTCTGGATGTGAGGCACGTGTTATCATTCTACTTAGATAGAACTAGGCCATTCCAAAAATCACCACATCTGTTCATATCCACCACGTCTAGGGGAGATGACATATCAAAACAACACTCCCTAAATAGATTTTACAGTGCATAGGTCTATCATGTGAACTTTGTAATAAGAAAACTCCTACCTCAATAAAGATATACTCCACATGAGCACTGCCAACCTCCATTGCATTTCTTAATAATGTTCCAATCATGGACATATGCAAAACTATCATATAGGCATCCTCAGATGGCTCAACACTACACCGTCATGCGGGATTCTTCTGCAGACACGATCCTTGGATGTACAATCCAATTCTCAGCCATAAAAGCCGCTCTGAAGCCCCAACCTTCTAACTAGGGGCACTGCTTTATAGTCACCTATAGAGCATCCATGGGGATATCACTCAAAGAAGAGAAGGTTACTCATCTTGTGCAGTATCTGAGGTTCTTGGAGATGTGTCCCCCCATAGGTGCTCCATTACCTGCCCTCCTCCCCTCTGCCTCGGAGCATAGCATATGGGCTCTGCGGCAGAGAAGGAACTGAGGGCAGTTGGACTGCACAACACTATATATGCTTCCTAAGCACCATGTGGGGGAGGAGAGTTGCTCACGTGAGGTCAGATAGGCACTGCTATTGATCATCTCCCACTCCAGACACAAAGGTGCTGTTGCATCTATGGTGGAGTACCCATGGAGACACATATCTCGAAGAACCTTAGTTACTGCACAAGGTGAGTAATCTTCTCTTCTGAAATAAGTTGTCATTCACGTGTTTGGGTTGCTGTCACTGTTCTCTTAAAACTCTACTAAAAGTAAGGGCACTCGCCTATGATGTGGATTTAAGCTTTCTTCAGTTACACAAGTGGTGTATGTGGCTCTGACAGGTCTCTGATGGTACTTCAGCAAACCAGACAGATTTCATGTTTCAATGGGAGCGCCATCTTGTGGTTGGAAAATTTCTTCATTACTGAAATCGCATACACAAAACTACTTTGTTAAAACGTAATCTCGAAGTTCAGTTTTCAACTTGTTCCCTTGTAGTTAGGTACTTCAGCTTATTTATTCCTCTAAAAGTGTCTGCAGAATAGTGGGAGAATCCTACCTAATAACAAGCAAATGGCACTAAGTGCAGCTTTTACGGTTAATAATGGTAATCATAGAAGCATGTGTTTGCCCTCTGCCTAAAAAACCATCCCTTGATGTTGACAATCTGTCCAACTTTAACCAGTAACTAATTATCTATTTTTGGTTAAGATCATTGCAAATGCCATGGAAGAGAGAACTCTGAGAGTATCTTTGTACCTCTGACTTTCTTGGCCTTTTGTCAGTTTAGGTTGTGACTTGGGTACATCACTGAGAAATAACTATTTGATGATCTTTTCTTGGCAAGGTCCATGTAGCTATTAACTACTATAGTTCTATCAGCTGCCTTTGATACTGGGGAACATGAAATATTATTAAATTGCTTTTGGTCTCTGGCGAGAGCAGATAGAACTGCTCTCACTTGGCTTTGTTCCTTTTTCTCAGGGAGGGTAATGTTGGACAGTTGATCCCCTGCAGAGTTCTGTGCATCACTCCTCTTACTCAATGTATGTGAGAAGCCATTATGAGAGATAGTAAGGAGATAGAGCTGAAGTGCTTTCAGTATCACAGTATCACTCAGCTTTGTATCTCATTCTTGTCCAGCCTGGAAAGAGCAATCTTTTTCAGTGTTTCCATGATCTTGGGACATGGATGGGAGTGAGTTGGTTGACACTCAGTCCACAGAAGACTGAGGTGATTATAATGGGTAGAGATTTGGCTAAGGTTATATCAGACTCCCTTCCCCACCCTCTTTCCAAATTTGAGGGTCTATGTCTACCACTTTGGTTAAAAGTTTGTAAGTTGCGGGTCTGGTTAGAGTCTTAGCATCTTTTAGAATATCAGTGGTGATCAGCATGTTTTTTTTCAATCTCTGTCTGGCCAGCAGATTGCATCCTCTTTTCTCATTATTGTATTATTTGTATTGCGGGAGCGCCAAAGAGCCCCAGTCATGGACCAGGACCCCCTTGTGCTAAGTGCTGTACAAACACAGCACAAAACATGATCCCTATTCCAAAGAGTCTGCAGTTCATATAAAGACTCTGATGTGGACTTGCTACCATGATCCATATCTGTCAACTCTAGATTGGACACGTACAAGACATAATAGCATGGGTAGTGTTCCATGGCCAGAGAATATATAAAGCTTGGAGTAAACCAGAAGGCCAGGCTAAATCTATTGGATTGGTTTGCTTTTTCTGTCCTTTACTTTTCTTCATTTTCTGGTCCAATCACACCTGATGCTATGATGTTTCTTGGGTTTAAAAAGGTATTCTTCGAGTGATTGCTCATATGCATTCCACTTAGGTGTGTGCACGTCCTCGTGCACGGTTCCCGGACAGCTTTTTCCCCTAGCAGCCTCTCTAGAGGCCGGCTCTGGTGCCCCCTGGAGTGCCGCGCTCATGCCGTGGTACTTAGGCTGCTGCCAGCCCCGCAGACCCTCAGTTCCTTCTTTCCGCCTGTGACAGTCGCTAGAACAACTCTTCCTGCTCGCAAGCATTCTTCCCCTTTTCTTATTGTATTTAGTTAGTTAGCAGTTCTCCCTGAACGTAGTTAGTTTAAGTTGAGTTAGGAATTAGTTTAGTTAGGATAAGGGAGCCTTAGGGCTCAAGCGACCCAGCCATGCCAGGCACGCCAGGGTTCAAACCCTGCACTGGCTGTGGGAAGACTTTCCCAATCAGTGACCCTCACGATCGCCGCCTCAAGTGCCTGGGTGAGCATCATTGGAGGGATCGGTGCCATATATGTAAGGCCTTTAAGCCGAGAACCCAGAAGGAAAGGGAGGTTTGGCTTAGGGCCATTCTGATGGAGTCCTCGCTGCGCCTGGCATCCAAGCTGCCCTGGACTTCATTGGCACTGAGCATTTTGTTGGTGCAGAGCACTCCGCTGGCACTGCAGGCGCCTCGGCACCGGACATTTCCGATGCCGAAGAAGAAG
>ML675604.1:62955879-62977789 GCA_007922155.1 Mesoclemmys tuberculata | reverse complement strand
GACTTGAGGGCCACCTTGTATACCCTTCAAGCAGCAAGGCAACAGACCCGCCAGCAGCTGCAGTGCCCACCACAGCAGCAGCAACCTAGGCCACTGCCTAGGCCTCTCTCCCCCGCAAGGGGTAGGGACAGGAACAGGGTTTTCCGGTGACGCGACCGCTCCGGGTTGTCCACCGCTTCCCAAAAAGGACCCCCCCCCAGTCTCCAAAGGGAAGCGTCTGTTTTGACTGTGCACCCAAGGGTGGCACCAGTATCTTCCCCCTGGATTCGCCTCAGCCTTCTGAGACAGGCTAAAGCCGTACTTCAGTCTCTGGCGGGACATCACATCAGACCGCTGGGTCTTGGACTCCGTGCGCCGTGGTTACTCCCTCCAGTTGGTGGCTTTCCCCCCATTCAGCCCCTTCCCCGTCCCTCTTCAGGGACCCATCTCACGAGCAATTACTCCTTCAGGAGGTCCAATCCCTCCTCTACAAGGGGGCCATAGAGGCGGTTCCACCACTTGAGGTGGGGAAGAGGTTCTGCTCGAGGTACTTCCTCGTCCCCAAAGCCAAGGGAGGCCTCAGGACTATAGTGGACCTGTGCAGGTTAAACAGGTTCATAAAGAAACTGAAGTTTCGCATGGTGTCCCTAGTGGCCATTATCCCCGTCCTGAATCCAGGAGATTGGTTTGCCGCCCTCGACCTGAAGGATGCGTACTTTCATGTCTCCATCCTTCCTGCCCACAGGCGCTGTCTTAGGTTCATGGTAGCTGGTGGCCACTACCAGTTTACGGCCTTGCCCTTTGGCCTCTCATCCTCCCCCAGGGTGTTCACCAAGTGTGTGGCAGTGGTGGCGGCCTACCTGAGGCGCAGAGGGGTCCAGATATTCCCCTACCTGGATGACTGGTTAATAAGGGGCAAGTCCAGGTCTCAGGTGTATGAGGTGGTCTCCCTCGTCCAGGCCACCTGCAACAGCCTGGGGCTGCTCATCAATGAGCATAAATTGACACTCTTCCCAGTACAGCGCACAGAGTTTATAGGGGCCTCTCTAGACTCGGTGCGGGCCAGAGCCTTTCTCCCATGCTCGAGGCTCGAGGCCATGGCAGCGATAATATCGCAACTGCAGAGGTGCCCCACTACGACAGCCAGGCAGTGCCTTCAGCTGTTGGGCCACATGGCCTCGTGTACATATGGGGTGAAGCTAGCTCGCCTCAGGCTCAGGCCTCTCCAAGGTTGGTTGGCCTCAGTGTATGTGCCCAGCAGGCACTCCCTGGACAGAGTGGTAACAGAGCCCCCCACAGTGCTGGTGTCGCTCCAGTAGTGGAGGAACCCTGAGACAGTGCTGGAAGGGGTTCCATTCAGGGAGTTGACCCCCTTGGTCACCCTGATCTCTGATGCATCAGACCTTGGATGGGGGGCCCACATCAGTGGTGGCCTGAGCATGCAGGGCCGCTGGTCGCAGGAGACTGCCCTCCACATCAACGTGAAAAAACTCAGGGCAGTCAGACTAGCATGCAAGGTGTTCCTCCAATGTTTATTGGGCAAAATGGTACAGATGCTGATGGACAATACCGCAGCAATGTATTATATAAACAAACAAGGGGGGGGCGTGCTCCTCGGCTCTTTGCGCTTCAACTTTGGGACTTTGCGGTGAGGCACGACTTTTGTGTAACCGCCTCTCACCTCCTGGGGGTCAGGAATGACTAGGCGGACTGCCTCAGCAGGTCATTTCTACCCCAACACAACTGGTCGTTGCATCCGGAGGTAGCGATCAGAGTTTTCCGCAAGTGGGGTGTTCCCCAACTGGACCTGTTCGCGTCGTCCTGGAACAGGACGTGCCTGAGGTTCTGCTTGCTCTGGGGTCATGAGCCGGGCTCCATCTCCGACGCATTCCTCATCGAATGGATGGGGGCCCTCATGTACGCGTCTCCCCCCATCCCACTCTTGCCCAAGGTCCTTTTGAAAATCAAGAGGGACAGAGCGGACATGATCCTGATTGCCCCAGCGTGGCTGAGACAGTATGGGTTCAACATGCTGCAGGACCTCTCTGTCACCGTGCTGATCGAGCTCCCGAGGAGGCTGGACCTGCTCTCCCAGGACCACGGTCGCCTGCTGCATCCAAACCTGGACCCCCTGCACCTGACGGCCTGGAGACTCTGTGGCTGACGGAGGCAGAGAGAGCCTGCTTAGTGCAGGTCCAATGCGTTCTGCTAGGTAGCAGGAAACCCTCCACGCAAATCGTGTACAGGGCCAAGTGGAGGAGGTTCACCTGCTGGGTGGAGTCGCAGGCATAACCCCCGGTATGTCCCCCGTGCAGACCATCCTGGAGTACCTGCTGTAGCTTAGACTCCGGGGTTTAGCGCTAGCCTCCCTCAGGGTGCACCTAGCGGCCATCAGCCGTTGGAGGGGCGGTCCCTGTTCTCCCACCCTATGTTGGTGAGGTTCCTCAAAGGAGTTGAGAGGCTTTACCCACAGGTCCGTGACCCGGTGCCTCCCTGGGATCTCAATCTGTTCCTCACTAGACTGACAGAGCCCCCCTTCGAGCCCTTGGCCACTTGCCCCCTGCTGATCCTGTCCTGGAAGGTGGCCTTCCTCTTGGCCATTACCATTGACCTCAGAGCCCCCATACCATGTTCTTCTGGGATAAGGTACAGCTGAGACCACATCCAGCGTTCCTGCCTAAGGTAGTCTCCCAATTCCATTATAACCAAGATATTTTCCACCCTGTGGTTTTTCCTAAACCACAAGGGTCGGAGGAGGAGAGGAGACCACACACCCTGGATGTGAGGAGAGCCCTCGCCTTCTACATAGAGAGGACGAGGCCTTTCCGGAGGACCACGCAACTCTTCATCGCAGTGGCAGACAGGATGATGCTGTGCATCTCCAGATAAATCACCGCCTGCATCAAGTTCTGCTACGAGCGCGCAGGCGTCCAGCTTCCTGGGGTTGTGACAGCGCACTCAACGAGGGCCCAGGCTGCATCGGCGGCCTTCCTGGGATGGGCCCCCTGGATGACATCTGCAGGGCTGCTACCTGGTCGTCAGTCCACACCTTCGCCGCGCACTACGCTGTCGTCCAGCAGTCGAGGGTGCATGAGCGAGTCTGCAGAGCCGTGCTGAGAGCAGCACCCACCTCCAGGTATGGCTCGTTAATCACCTAAGTGGAATGCATATGAGCAATCACTCGAAGGAGAAAACATGGTTACTTACCAGTAACTGTTGTTCTTCGAGATGTGTTGCTCATATCCATTCCACACCCACCCTCCGTCCCCGCTGTCGGGGTCAGCAGAAAGAAGGGACTGAGGGTCTGCAGGGCTGGCGGCGCCCTAAGTACCGTGGCATGAGCGCAGCACTCCAGGGTGCGCTGGAGCCGGCCCCTGCAGAAGCTGCTAGGTGGAAAAGTTGTCCGGGAACCGTGCATGAAGGCGCGCGCACACACCTAAGTGGAATGGATATGAGCAACACATCTCGAAGAACAACAGTTACTGGTAAGTAACTATGTTTCCCAGATGGCCCTGAATTTGGTCATCTATCTATGATAGTTTATGCCACAAGAAAAGAAGATGAAACATAATCCGAGAGTTGGACCTCACCTTCACCTCACCTGCCTGCTAATCTGACAAACGAACTATGGATTCTGCCTGCATAAGGCAGTAGTCACCACTCTGGCTTGAAGATAAGTCATTGCCTACCTAGCACCTCACTGCAAAAGAAGCTCCTGTTTTTCCTGTTTTCTCTTCTCGTCTCCTCTCCTATCTGTTTCATTTAAAATAAAATACTTCTAATGCTTATATTTGCAGGAAAAAAACTCAAAAACAAGAGCCGAGTTTAAACCAATGCAGTGTTCTGCCTGCATCTACTGATAGCTCTGAGAGGTGTGACCTGCCCTGCTCACCTTAGCCAGGGCCTTGTAACGCCCCAATTCTGTGACTATAATATTCTCAATATGCTTCAAGATTCAGCATTCGGCTCCAGACAAGTGCCTGACATTTTGTTTTCTATCTCCCTCCTGTGCCTGTGCCATCCTGCTGCTGCTGCTGTTCCTTGCTCTATAGATTTCCCCACAAAGGGGAGTTAATTGGATCACCTCCCATGCTTCTTGCTCTGCCCCAGCTTTGTTCAGAGCTGAGCTAGAACAGACTCTTCAGCCTGTAGGCTGATGAGATCCAAGACGTCACGTTGACTCCATGCTGGACTGCGTTTGGGACATGCAATCATCATGAGCAGTTCAGCTATAAAGCTCTCTATGCTGACCAAACAGGAAATGGGAATTCAAAATTTCCCAGGGCTTCATGGGAGAAGCTGTTTCCTGTGCATGTGTCCGTGTTGCAGCAGAGTGCAAATGTACAGAACGGTCACAACAGAACATTATGAGATACCTCCCGGAGGCCAATGACATCAATTTACATTGTGCTCTGCCTACACTGATGCTCATTCAACCTGTAGAATTAGACTTTTGTGGTATGCCATTTGCGGAGGTGATTTTATTAAGTCAAATTTTACTGTGATTCACGTCAGTGGAACTGATATGCCCGTGGAGACTCATACTCTATGTGGTCGACGTGAGCCACATTACAGCAACCTACATTGTCAGTGTAGACCAGGCTTAAGTCACTCTGTATCCTATCCCTGCCCTCCAATGTATCGATCATTTCCCCCAGCTTAGTGTCATCTGCAGAATTGCTGAGGGTGCAATCCACCCCATCCTCCAGATCATTGTGGGGAAAGCTCTGCATAAAGTTCAGTGAAAGTGGCCTTTTGTATACGAAAGTTCTGCAGCCACTGATCATCGTCCCACACCTTCATAACAATGTGATCTCACCAGACTGTGATTGTTTCCTGGGACCAGAATCAGCACTGCACCAACTAAGATATTGTGTGACAGCCTGCAGCAAACAGGAATTGTTTCGCTCTATGACTTGTAGCAGGGCAGCTTCAGTAACATTGCAATTTTCAGCACTTCAGCAGTATTTTGTCATATCTTTAAATGGGTATAAAATAAAAATGCAGAACTGTTTGTTTAGGCTGCAGCATTGGAATAAACCAGACTTCTGTCAGCTCAGTTGGCAGCCTCTGATCTTCAGTAGTGGGTCTGTTATCTTAGCATGTTGAATTATTACATGGTGTGGGAAGCTTGTAAACACTGAGAAACGACTGCTAAAACCTGGCAAAAAAAAATATGCTAAACAGGATATTTTAAAAAACCTTTATGCTGTTTTGGAGCATATCAATCAATCATTTCTGTTGCTGGCTTTTTGTAGATCACTTTTACATTTTAACTTCTTGCCCCCTTTCCTGTCACATCTATAGATGCCACCTGTATGGTACTGTAAGATGGATTGATACAGTTTTAAAATATATTCATGCATCAGAGAAACCACATTACAAATGTATCTTTTGTCTGCTAGATTGTAATCTCTTTGGGGCACTGGTTCTCCTTATTTTTCTGTTTAAACCAGGGGTGAATAATAAACATTGCAAAGTCTACGTCCCTGAGACCCTAAAGAGTGAGAATGATTTGTATAGCAATCTGCCATTGAATTCTCATTTGAACAAATTTGACAAGTGCTGCAGAGCATATATTTTTTTAATATACCTAACAAATGACAGATTTTTATAACTAAAGCCCTCTTCAGCTTTTCCTTGTGCCACATGCTATCATGAGTGGAAACCTAATTAGCATCAGCTAAAAGCCTGGAACAGATTGGGCCTTATTCTTCTTTACATAAAGGCTACTTTACACTACATCCCCATTCTGGAAAGATAAAGGCTCCTTAAAGTGAGAATATATGCAATTTACACCCACTTGAAGGACCAGTTACCCTGCCTGAGCAGTATAAAGGGGCCTTGGTGTAAATGAGACTCAAGTCCCTTATCTTCAGTTTTTACAGCATATAGTGTGAAAGGCTGAAAGAAAATGCAGTTAATATTACTGCTGTGGATGGGTTCTTTCTTCTGTCCCCATCAGGGGAATGTGACTGTTTCCAGTGTCTCCCCTTCTGCTTTTCTGCCTCTGGCACTGCATTTAAATGGGTGGCCATAGACGAACTACAGGGAAAGCCAGCAGGGTGGGTAGAAGCAAAAATAGCTGCGGGCTTTAGCTTCCTTCACAGCAGTGAGAGAGTGGCCCCTTGTGGTGGAAAGTCAAAATTGCAAAGGGAAAATCTGGCAGTTCTGTGTCCCAGGGAAAACTGGTTACAAGGATGAATGCCAAATAAAATACAAACCTTCAAGGAATGTGGTATCTATTGTCTGAAGTTTGAGGGCCAGTGTACCATTCTCTGTGTATTAATATTCCTTTTGGTCATTTGTAATGTGATTCCTGAAAAACGAGATTACTCAATAACTCTTATGCATAAATACTAAGAATTTCTGGTCTCCTGAAAAAGGTGTGGTCTAATGATCTGACCACAAGACTGGGGGCTCTCAATTGAGGCCATACTATTCTGTCAGTTGCATCCATTCAACCGACAGTGAAATCAGTGCGGGTTTCGAGTGAGCAATGGACAGCTAATTAGGCCCTTGGTTTCTCATCCCTTTTCTGAGACTCCCTCAGTGGCATTTGTACTCTGTTCTTCCATTTTCCCATCCTTAAAATGGAGATAATACTAAGAATTTGATAATGTGTTTAAAGTGCTTTGAAAATGAATGCTATACAAGTTCTAGGTATGCTGGATTTGTAACATTCTGTTCATCTTGCAAAGTGCTCCCGTGTTCTGTTTTGGTTTTGGTAGGTATCTGCAGAAGGGATGGAATGTAGTTATATTATATGTAGCTTTCATGGTAGCCAGCCTTAGCATTTGATTTGTTTATTAGTAAAAAGTGTTGGTATGAATTACAATTGTATGGAGATGGGCAATGGCTAAGTTATAACAATTCATTGTGTACTTACTGATTTCTAAGTTTTAAATATTGGAAGGGGTATACAGAGAATAGAAGGGTCTCCATGTGTATGTAAAAAAACTTCAAAATAAATAATATTTATTGCTATGCTTAATTATGAAATACAACCTGTTTGTTCTATTGGCTATATTCATCCATAGTATGACTAAACTTAATTTATTGTATACAGTTCTATCATTTAAAAAAACTCAACATATATTATAATCACAATCAGCTTTCTTTAAATCTAAATTAACTTTTTTTTCTCAGCCATGTTAATAAAAAATGTCAAAAGTAAAATTTATAATTAACGGTCTTATGCAAAGAGGCACAAAGTATATTGGACATACTGATTGGGTATATTGCAGTCAGTAACACATAGTTTATTATAGCATTTGGCAGTGGAGTCTTCTGTGATACTTCTATAAGGACAAGGCTTATATGTAGTTTTCTGCATCTGAATTCAATAAAGCTTAAAACAGTTAGATTTTAGCTTGTACACTTTTTCTTGTAATTTCTCAATTTAGTATTCTTCAAAACAAACAAAAATAAAATATGCAGCCTAAAATTTCCCAGAATACACTAGGAAGGCATCAGTTCTCATCAGTACTCTGCCAAAATTTTAATAAAGGGCTCCCTCAAAAGGTTTCCATGATAGTTGGTGATTACATGTGATGTTCCCTAAATAAAATAATCCCCAACTCCCATCCACTGATTCTTAGACTCTAAGATCAGAAGGGACCAATATGAACAGCTAGTCTGACCTCCTGCATAATGCAGGCCACAGAACCTCACCCATCTGCTCATGTAATAAACCTCTAACCTATGATTGAGTTATTAAAGTCCTGAAATTATGGTTTAAAGACTTTAAGATAAAGAGAATCCACTAGCAAGTGAGTTGAGCCCCGTGCTACCGAGGAAAGCAAAAACCCCCAGAGCTTTTGCCAACCTGCTTTGGGGGAAAATTCCTACCAGACCCCAAATATGGCAATCAGTTAAACCTTTAGCATGTGGGCAAGACTCACCAGCCAGACACCCAAGAAAGAATTCTTTATAATAACTCAGAACCCACCCCATCTAACATCCCTTCACAGGCCATTGGCATATTTACCACCAGTAGTCAAAGATCAGTCAATTGCCAAATAAGGCTGTCCCATCATACCATCCCCTCCATAAATTTATCAAGCTCAGTTTTGAAGCCAGCTAAGTTTTTTGTCCCCACTGCTCTTCTTGGAAGGCTAGTCCAGAACTTCCCTCCTTTCTGATGGTTAGAAACCTGCGTCTTATTTCAAGTCTAAACCTCCTGATGGCCAGTTTATATCTATTAGTTCTTGTGTCCACACTGGCGCTGAACTTAAATAATTCCTCTCCCTCCCTGGTGTTTATCCCTCTGATGTATTTATAGAAAGTAATCATATCTCCCCTCAACCTTTTGGTTAGGCTAAACAAGCCAAGCTCTTTGAGTCTCCTCTCATAAGGCAGGTTTTCCATTCCGCGGATCATCCTAGTAGCCCTTCTCTGCACCTGTTCCAGTTTGAATTCATCTTTCTTAAACATGGGGGACCAGAACTGTACACAGTATTCCAGATGAGGTCTCACCAATGCCTTGTGTAATGGTAGTAACACCTCCCTATCTCTACAGGAAATACCTCGTCTGATGCATCCAAGGACTGGATTAGTTTTTTCATGGCCACATCACATTGGAGGCTCATAGTCATCCTATGATCAACCAGTACGCCCAGGTCCTTCTCCTCCTCTGTCTCTTCCAATTGATGTGTCCCCAGCTTATAGCATCTTATTTCTATTATTCCAGTTTACAAGGTCATCCAGATCTTCCTGTATGATATCCCGATCCTTCTCTGTATTGGCAATACCTCCCAACTTTGTGTTATCCACAAACTTTATTAGCACATTCCCACTTTTTGTGCAAAGGTCAGTAATAAAAAGGTTAAGTAAGATTAGTCCCAAGACCAATCCCTGAGGAACTCCACTAGTAACCTTCATCCAGCCTGACAATTCACCTTTCAGTTTGACCTGTTGTAGTCTCCTCTTTAACCAGTTCCTTATCCACCTTTCAATTTTCATATTAATCCCCATCTTTTCCAATTTAACTAATAATTCCCCATGTGGAACCGTATCAAATGCCATACTGAAATCTAGGTAAATTAGATCCACTGCATTCCCTTTGTCTAAAAAGTCTGTTATCTTCTCAAAAAAGGAGATCAGATTGATCTGGCATGATCTACTTTTTGTAAAGCCATGTTGTATTTTATGCCAATTACCATTAACCTTGATATCCTTAACTACTTTCTCTTTCAGAATTTTTTCCAAGACCTTGCATACTACTGAGGACAAACTAACAGGCCTGTAGTTACCCGGATCACTTTTTTTCCCTTTCTTAAAAAGAGGAACTATGTTAGCAATATACAGTCATACAGTACTGCCCCTGAGTTTACAGATTAATTAAAAATCCTTGCTCATGGGTTTTCAATTTCATGTGCTAGTTCCCTTAATATTCTTGGATGGAGATTATCCAGAACCCCCAATGTAGTCCCGTTAAACTGTTTGAGTTTTGCTTCTACCTCAGATGTGGTAATTTCTACCTCCATATCTCATTCCCATTAGCCACCCTACCATGATCCCCAAGCTCACCATTAGGCTCATTAAAAACAGAAGCAAAGTATTTGTTTAGATATTCATCCATGCCTAGATTATCCTTAACATCCACCCCATCCTCAGTGCTTAGTGGTCCCACTTCTTTCTTTGTTTTCTTCCTGTTTACTATTGGTTTTAATTCCCTTTGCAAGGATCAACTCCACTTGGCTTTTGGCCTTTCTCACTTTATCTTTACATGTTCTGACCTCCCAAGAAGTAGCTTTCCTTGCTGATCCCTCCCATCTTCCACTCCTTGTAGGCTTTCTGCTCTTTCTTAATCACCTGTCTGAGATGCTTACTCATCCAGCTTGGTCTACAGCCCTTGCCTATGAATCTCCTTCCTTGTGATGCAGGCTTCAGATAGTTCCTGTGACTTTGACTTGAAGTAATTCCAAGTCTCCCCCACCTTTAGATCCATGAATTCTTCAGTCCACTTCTCCAACTAATTCCCTTAATTTTTTAAAGTTAGCCCTTTTGAAGTCAAAGACCCTAGTCGCAGATCTATTTTTGTTTATCTTTCCATTTAGTTATAACTGAATTAGCTCATTGTCGATCGAACCAAAGTTGTGCCTTACCACCAGTTCTTCTACAAGGTCCTCACTACTCACCAATACCAAATCTAAAATGGCATCCCGTCTTGTTGGTTTAGTAACTATATGGTGAAGGAATCTGTCAGCTATCACATCCAGGAAAATCTGGGCCCTGTTATTACTACTAGCACTTGTCCTCCAGTCTATATCTGGGAAGTTAGTCTCCCATAATCACACAGTTCCCAGTAGCATTTGCATCATTAAAAGCCTTAAAGAGGTCTCTACCCATGTCCATATCAGATCCTGGTGGTCTATAGCATACCCCAGGCACTATCCCAGGGGAAACTCTAGTAGTTTTCTTCTCCAATATGATTTTAACCCAGACTCTGTCTTATCTATTCCATCACTTCTAATTTCTTTACAGTCTACCTCATCATTGATATACAATCTGTCTTTCTAAACAGCACATGCCTTTCAATACTTGCATACCAGTCCTGACTACTAATTCACCATGTTTCTGTTATCCCTATAATATCTGGTTTCACTTCCTCTACAAATAGCTCTAGTTCGTCTAGTTTGGTATACAAACATCTTAATTTTTGATGTTTTGGTTTCGCTCACGTTCCTTACCTGATTAGGTACCGTCATTCTACTGTCAATATCGCCTATTAGAGTGGTATCTACACTACCCTTCCTCTTAATGTCCATTCTGCTCCACACTGTTATGTTCTCTCTTACTTCATTTTCCTCTATCTCAATGCTAAAATCAGGCATGGAGATTACCTGGGCATCTCTCAACCATCACCCCCAACTCTCTAGTTTAAAGCTCTCTTAATCAGTTGTGCCAACCTCCACCCTAGAAGTGCATTTCCCTCCCTACTCAGATGAAATCCACCTTGAAAACAGTCCTCTGTCCATGAATGCCTCCCAGTGACCATATATCCCAAATCCACTGCCTGCACCAGCTCTTGATCATCAGAATCTTGTCACGCCTTTGTTGTCTTCCTCTAGGGACAAGCAGAATCCCACTGAAGATCACCTGAGCCTTGATTTCCTTAAGAGTCTTCCCCAGCCTGGCATAATTTCCTTTGGGACATTCCAGCAAGAATCTAGCTATATCATTTGTACCCACATGAAGGACAATCTGTGGATTCTTTCCTGCTGCCATTAGGATCCTCTTCAGCCACAAGTCCACATCCCATATCTTAGCACTGGCAGAAAGCACACCCTTCTGTTCTTTGGATCAGCTCTTTCCCCCCAACATCCAGCCCTGAGAACCCTGTCAATCATGCCAGTATATGTCCATTAATCGTTTCATCTCCACTCCTCTTTTCCTTTCATATTTCCTCACTCACCAGCACCATGTGAAAAATCCTCTAGATTGCTAATCTGTCTGGAAGTTGTTCCTCATTCTTGCAGCATTGCTGTCAGGTAGGTTTCCTGCACCCTCTGACTGCAGAGAGGATGGCTGGGTGAAGTCCTCTAGTGATGGGCTGATTTGTGCTTGGGAAATGGGTACCCTTTGATTCTTGAGGTGGGTGTGTGTGCCCTGAATGCTAGCAGCTTTTCCTGTCTGGTAGAAGAGTGGGGGATGATGGTGATGATGGATGAGGGAATAGACATCTCCAGTTTCCTTCCTGGGTGATGATGAGTGGGTGATGATGGATGAGGTAGTGCTGAAGAGAGTGGCTGGAGGACATTCATTGAGTGCAGCAGACACTTGGCCCTGTCCCCTCTCCTTCACTTCTTCTTCATGCATTGCTGGAATGGCCAGTGTCAGGGAGAAATGCAGCGATTGGATGATGCTTCCGCCATGCACTCCTAACAGGCCTGATGGAAGACACAAGATGGGATTCCCCCTTGCAGCCACCGTTGCACAGGTGGCAATGGCAGTTGCATCTGCAAAGCAAGACCTGACCGAGCAGCCAGCTCAATCCTGGGTTAAGGAAAGGCTGAAAATTCTAATTGGCAGAGCCAGCCTTAGCATTTTTGTGTGGGATTGGCAAACAGCTTTTCTGTTCCCTAAATGTACCTGAGCTCTGTCCACAGTGATCACACTACTGTGGAAAAGGCTGGTCTGAAGATTTTGGTGAGGATTCCTAAACATGAGGAGTTTTAAGGAGAGATTTAACAGAAGACTAAGTAGTGGCTTTACAAATTTTGAAGGGGAAGTTTTTTGATGGAGGACAGCAAAGTTCAGAGGAAGCAGCACAACCCTTTCCATCCAGAGACACTGCAGGACCCAGCTGCTTTCCCCACTGTGCCCAAAGTCAGTGAATTCCCAGAGTCAGCAGGGAAGGCAAATTTGGAACTGGGAGTTCTGTGATATTTATGTCTCTCATTGCTATTTTATAAACCTGCAGCTACTCTCCATTCTTTGTTGGACTTGTCTCTCATTTTTCTATTTTTGTCCATGTAGATATTCCCTTGTTGACTGAATAGTTCATCTGGGGCAGAATTCTCTTCCTGAGGAGAGATGCAGTGTGGGTTTCCTGCATCAGTTAAAACAACACTTAAAATGCATCATTTTTCTTACTATGATTATTAGACTGTATTACTTTATTTATTGCATTGTTACATTCTGCTTTTTTAGGATGTTGTGTGGCTTTGCAAAAGATGGCATGTTCAGTAAATAATATGCCTTTCATGGTAGAGAATCATAGTAAGTATGTTGGACAAAAGCCTCTTTAAGAACAATTTTAAAAATCTGTTTCACTGACTAAATATCCTGTTGAATATTCTAGATGAATTTTTTAAACTACAGCCCCAAATCTTCAAATACTTACACAAATGCTTAATTTTATTCACATGAGTAGTCTTATTACTTTCAGAGTCTAAAAGTTATAAAGTCCTAAAATGTTGGCTTCCTTTAATCCATATTTTCCTGTACCTAGAAGAGTTCTTTACAACAGATATTCATTTTTTCCATATAGATTCTCTTGGAGCCAGGAGTAATCCAGGATGTGCTAGCAGCTGGGAGTCACCTGCAGCTATTGGAGCTCCTCAGTTTATGTTCTCATTATCTCATCCAGGTAAGGCTCCTATACCTAATTAACTGACTGTTTCTCTTTGACTAACAAACTTGACTTCCAAGACTAATCCCATAATTGTAAATTACCTATAGGAAATGTTACGCAATTAGGATAATGCTAGCTCAATTTGTGATCAGTGTGATCTAGTAGATAGGCTCTGGACTGAAAGGCAGGAAACCTGAATCCTGGCTATACCACCGATCTGCTGTGAGTTTGGGTTAGACACTGTACCTCTGTCTCCCTTCTGTTGTGGTGGAGTGGGGTGCAAGGGGCCCAATCCCCACACTGCAAGAGTGTGTCCCAATTGAGAGAGAAAAGACCAGACCACTATTTTTTGGTTAACCACTACCACTACCTATGTAACTTTTATTGAATTAAATGAAAAATTTTACTAAGCTAAACTGAACAAATTACTAAAATTCCTATTACCTCAATCAAAAAAGCTGCAGTTTTTATTAAATCCCACGTACACCAATTCCATATACAAGCCATATCCCCAAACCCGTTATTTCCCTAAGACATTCCTTATTAAATCCAACATTCACAAACCCCTCATACAAGCCACATTCCCAAAACTTCCTAAGACATTCAAAAATCCTCCAAGTACAAACCAACAGTCTGATAAACAAAAATTAAAGCACTAGCACCACTACAATTACAATCTCACTTTTGTGCCCAACCCCAAGGCAAAACCTCAGTGCCAGTCTCAGTAGGGTAAGTCATACAAGACAGAGAGAGAGCACAATCCATGGGTGAAAAGAATTATTCCAGATTGATACACACACAGTAATACACAAGCACAGCCCAAGACAGCACAAACACCTTGCTTCTCCCCCTTGCTCCACAGATACCATGGGTCAAGGCCAGGTGAGGCTAGCCATGAGCTGTTTGCAGCTAGGAGTTACAAGGGTCAGCTGGGGTGCCTGGCAGGGAATACAAGTGGATTTATTCATTCATTTCACTTTTTCACTCTGCTGTTGCCCAGATTGGATTGGGAGAGGTGTTAGAAGTGTTGTTTTTAATCTGTGGGTTAGTAAACTTGGAGCAGTGATAATACATACACACACAACCCCAAAAAACATTCCCCAATTTAAATCCCAAATTTGACCAGGTTATATTTACCACATGTGGACATTCTCTTCGGAGTGACAGACAGCAGATCTGCAGCTTGTTTTCTCGAGATAGAAGATAGAGAACAGCCCGGTGTTAGCCCACTGGTCTGGTGTCAACCAATTCCGTGCTTTTCAACAAACCTTGCACTTGACTAGTTCGGTGTTTAAGTGGCTCAACTGTACTTACAGTTCATCATGACTATAAACAGCCATAAAAATCAGAGCCCACCGCAACCAGTTGCAACGGTTGAACACCCCCTGCGCCCCATTCAGATATGCCATGGTGTGTGGACCTGCAATCTGGGGTAACCAGGTGAACAAAGAGAATCAGTAAAAGAAAAATCCAAAAGCAGAAAAAAGATCTGCAAAAAGAGAAGAAAGACCCCTGCAGGCTCCCTTGGTGATCAGGCAAGGGGGTTTAACACTCTTCCTTCTGAGGTGTGGGGAGGTGCCTGGGGTTGGCCAGATCCCCAGGCAACACAAAAGGCTCCTAACCTATCATCTCTCCAATGTGTCCAAACCAGAACCCTGGCTTTATGGCTGAGACCCCAGAAAATTATCATATCGCCCGTTGGCATGGAAACTCACTGACCTTGGTCAGTAAAGTTTTCTCATGAGCTCTGCAGCTGGTAGCTATAAATTTATCTTATCACCTTCTCCAGGGCTGGTTCACACCAGTTTGGGACACTTGGTCGTGAGTTTCTTAGAAAGCTGTTATTGTCTGCAGTGCTTGACTCTGGAAGATAACACCACCTATTTATTTATTTATTTGATTTGCGGCTTAACAAGCTGCATTCCATCCCAGGCTAGAGTTTGGCCATAGCAAGAAACAAGTAGAAAAATCCACTTCTAACACCTTCCACCATTTGTCTGTTGTGTCTATTTAGATTTAGAGAGGAAGGATGGTGAAGTAGTACTAGCCTAGGTCTTGGGAGACCTGGGTTCAAGTCCCTGCTCTGCCATAGACTTCCTATGTGACCTAGGGCAAGTCATTTGCTCTCCCTTTGTCTCAGTTCACCATCTGTAAAGTGGAGATAACAGCACAGGGGTGTTGTGAGAACAAATACATTTAAAGATTGTGAGATCCTCAGATATCACGGTATTGGGAGCCATATAAGTACCATAGATAGATAGATATAGATTGTAAACTCTTTGGGGCAGGGACTGTCACTCTTTGTACAGTGCCTAGCACAATGGAGCCCTATTACTGACTGGTCCTTAGGCTCTCCTGCAGTATTAATAATAGTACCAGTATTTTGAAGCAACAAAATAAATGTCTGTTTATTTGAATTAGCCAAATTAAATCCATTTTGATGGAAGCAAGAGCAGCAGCTTTAAAACATCAACGTAGCAATGGTATGCACTATTAAAAGCAGCTATTTCATTTGATTTTCTTCCCCTTTCTTTTATAGTTTTTTATATTTTATCCACAATCAGATACTTTCAGACAGGGTCAATGGCTACAATATATGGTATTGGTAGTCCGTGAGGTGTAAGTCAATTAGGAAATCAATGTAAATGGTAAATTAGTGAAATTTGCACCCACCTGGCATTCTGTGAGGGTACAAAATGACTGTCCATTATTCTTAGAAAATGAACAGGAAGCATAACAGGAAAGGCCGTTAATTGGAGAGTGTAAGAAAAGGAGCCGGGATGCTAGCTGGGAGGCACGGGGCTCACACAGTACTTTGTCTTTGTCCCTCTCAATAGTGCAGCACAAAAAAGCAACTATCTTAATATTTCTCACATACACCCAATTCAGTGTCCACTGCAAGTAATGGAAAGACTCCCATTGATTTCAGTGGACTTTGTCTTAGGTCCTTGATATATAACACAAAGCCATACGTTGTGCTTACTCAAAAAACAACCTGAAGAAGTCAATGCAAGCAGCAACCTGTCAAATTAATAAATAATGATGAACCTGATATTACGAAAATCGCACTGAGAAAATACTGCCAGACTGGAACCGACAGACAAATTATTCTCTCATTTACGGCCCAATCCAAATCCTACTGAAGTCAAAGGGAGTCCTTCCTCTGGCTAGAGTGAGAATAGGATCAAGCAGTTAGTCGCACCTATCTTAATCAGGAGTCATTGACGTTAACATCATTTACACCTGTTTTACAAACAGTGTAAAATCATGCTGAATGATTTTAAACTGGTATGCATATACATGATCAAGAGGAAATGGGATCCATGCTCAAAGTTTCTGAAGAATTAGGAAAAAATTCTTTGCTCTGACAGCACTGATATATTTCTATTCAGTAATTTGGGTCAGGCTTAATTAGTGTAGATCAATACAGCTGCATGAAAATCAGTGGAGCTACACTAGTATACACTGACTCAATATTTGGCCCTTTGTTTATTATTTACTAAATTCAGGTTCTGCCAAGGAATTAGTACAGGAAGATCTATGCCATTAAATCAGAATCAATTCACCAGCATTAATTCCTTTGCAGGGTTGGGGTGCAGGCAAGTAAAGCTGTCTGTGAGTCTCATGTTTATTATTAAAACCTCGTTCTAGATAGGGCCCCCACATGGGGGGGGAGGGAAGGATACACTCTACCAGGGCCGAGAGGCCCTGGAGGGTCCAGCCCAGGCTGCAACCCCATGGGTATGTGGGTGGGAGGGGGCCCGTGTTATAAGTTTGTACTGGGCATGAAAAAATGTGCTTGGGCCCTGTTTCTAGACATTGACAAAATACATTTTATAACAATGTAGAGAGAATTCCCCATGTCCAAATTAATTATATCAAATGCCTATTTAAAGTCCACATGATACTGGCTGATTTTAAAATATATGTATGTGTGTGTATGTGTATATATATAGTCCTTTACCCTACCACCAAAAAAATTAAGAATAATGCCCAGATTTATAGGAGTTGCAGCAGTCAGCATTGTAATGCCTAACTGATTCAGGAGCCTAAGTCTCATTTTCAAATGCGATTTTGACACTTAAATCACTTTTGAAAATGAGAGTTAGGCTCCTGAATCAGTTAGGCATTGCAACATTGAGTGTAGCAGCACCTAAGTATCTTTAAAAATCTGAGTCTTAGTTAACCGGGCCACCTTAAAAACATTAATCCCAGTTGCAGTTGGGATCCAGGGGGGTCTCTCCAAGTGTGACACCACTCACTATGATGCAAATGGTAAGGAGTGGGGAGTGAAATAATCCCTACCCACCCTTCATTTTTTTCTAATGTTGTTTGCTATTGGGTCCTTGAGTGCTGCACTATTCACGATTTACCATGGCATTGGATTGCTTTCTTTCTGTTTTGAATTGTTGAGGTATTGAGCTTTAGCTCAGCATAGCCTTAGGAAATACATTCTATTGAATGTGTCTGGTTTATTATTGTTGTGTGATGCTGATGCAGAGTGTTTGCTTATTGGGATTTTCTGTAATTTTTTGGGTTGGACACAGCACAATCCTCTTGAGGGTGTTTTTAATAATAGCTTTTCTTGTTTCTTCGTAAAATCTTAAATTTTTGCCAACACTGGCATTCAAGATTAACTGTCTGACTCCATTCCTTCCACCTGAATTATGAGCCTAGTTGAACTCCCATAGATGTCAGTGGGAGTCTTTCTGTTGATTTCAGTGGGAATCAGACTGAGCCATTTTTTCTCCAACTGGAAGCAAATTGGTTAAGTGGGAGATATCAAAGAAAAATGTATTATTCTTACTCTCTTTTCACTTACTCCAATACAAATCAGGAGAAATTCCATACCACTCAGTGCAAGTAAACCAGTGCAAGACCAGCATGAGTGAGAGGAGAATTTGGCCCCAAATTCACTTCAATTCATTTTCTGCAAGATATATTAGGTTCATTTGACTCCAAGGTAGATATGCCATTGCTCTTAGAATGACTAACTTAGAACAAGTTATTGAATCTGTTGATAAATCTCAGAAAGATTTCTATAACAAATTGCTTTAATCACAAACACAAGTCAAGAGCATGAAACCACTAATATGAGTTTTTGATTAAACATAATGCTTGGTTAGCATGGTCTTGGTTATATAAGACAGAATAACCTTGAGACTCTCAGACAGTTCTGCAAAATCATGTAGTAGACATACCTTAAAAATTTCTGGGAACACTATGGAATTAAGCTGTATGATATTTCTGGTTTACTGAATTAATTTTTCTGTTTCTATATTTCACATTTTAACACCAAATCCGCTTTAATTCCTAATGTGGATTCCATGTTCTCACCTGGAAAAATCTTTACTAATTTAAGATCAGCAACTGGTTGCAAAAAAAATTATGATTCAAGTTTAGAAGTCTAAAGAGAACATAGTTTTAAATGATAAAAGTTTATATTTTCACCTAACATGGGAACAAAATTATTCAGGCAAAAATTAAAGAAGTTGCTTGTTTTAAGGTCAGAATTCCAGGTTGTCTTGACTTTTACATCATTAAGAACATATGAATGGCCTCACTGGGTCTGACCAATGGTCCATCTAGCGCAGTATCCTGTCTTCTGACAGTGGCCAGTGCCAGATGCTTCAGGGGGAATGAACACAATAGGGCAATAAATCAAGTGATCCATCCCCTGTCGTCTAGTCAGGTTTAGGGACGCCCAGTGTATGGCATTGTGTCCTTGACCATCTTGGCTAGCAGTCTGTTATGGACCTATCCTCCATAAACTTACCTAATTCTTTTTTTAACTAATTTTTCTTTTGCCCTTCATAACATCACTTGGCAATGAGTTCCACAAGTTGACTGTATCTAGTATGAAGAAGTACTTCTTCCTGTTAGTTTTAAACTGCTGTCCATTAATTTCATTGGGTGACCCCTGTTTTTTGTGTTATGTGCAGGGGTGAATAACACTTCCCCATTCACTTTTTTGACACCGTTCATAATTTTGTAGACCTCTATCATGTCGTCCATTTGTCATCTCTTTCTAAAATGAACAGTTCCATCTTTTTAATCTCTTCTCAGATGTAAGTTATTCCATATCCCCAATCGTTTTTGTTGCCCTTATCTGTACTTTTTACAGTTCTAATATACTTTTTTTTGAGATGAGACAACCAGAACTGCATCTAGTATTCAAGGTGTTGGGAGTACCATGAATTTATATAGCGGTATTACTCATTTATATCATGGCATTTTCTTTCCTAACATTTTGTTAGCTTTTTTGACTGCCGTTGCATACTGAGCAGAGACCTATCCATGATGATTCAAATATCTTTCTTGAGAGGTAACAGCCAATTTAGACCCCATAATTTTGTATATATAGTTGGGATTATGTTTTTCAAGTGCATTACTTTGCACTTATTAACACTGAATTTCATCTACCATTTTGTTTTGCAGTCACCCAGTTTTCTGAGATCCTTGTGTAACTCTTTGCAAAAAAAAAAAACTTTAGATTTTCTTAATCCTCAAAATTATTTTAAGAAGTAATTCTCAAATTCTCAGATAATTCTTAATTATAATTCCCAAAATTTTTTAAAGTAATTTTGTATAATTTGCAAATTTTGCCACCTTCCTCTTCACCCCCTTTTCCGGATCATTTGTGAATCTTTTGAACAGCCCAGTACAAATTCTTGGGGGACCCTGCTATTTACCTCTCTCCATTGTGAAAACTAACCATTTATTCTTACCCTTTGTTTCCTATCTTTTAACCAGTTACTGATCCATGAGAGGATCTTGCCTCTTACCGCATGACTGCTTAATTTGCTTAAGAGCCTTCGGTGTGAGACCTTGTCAAAGACTTTTTGAAAGTCCAAGTACACGATATCCACTGGATCACCCTTGTCCACATGCTTGTTGATGCCCTTAAAGAATCCTAATAGATTGGTGAGGCATGATTTCTGTTTACAAAAGCCATGTTGACTCTTTCCCAATGTATCTTGTTGATCTACGTGTCTGATAAACCTATTCTTTACTATAGTTTCAACCAATTTGCCTGGTACTGAAGTTAGATTTACCAGCCTATAATTGCCATGATCACCTTTGGAGCCTTTTTAAAAAAGTGGCATTACATTAGCTATCTTTCAGTCATCTGGTACAGAGGCTGATTTAAGAAATACATTGTATCCTGCAATGCAATAGTTCTGCAATTTCATATTCGAGTTCCTTTGGAACTCCTTGGTGAGTACCATCTGATCCTGGTCACTCTTCACAGTTTAATATATCAATTTGTTCCAAAACCTCCTGTATTGAAACCTCAAGCTGGGACAGTTCCTCAGGTTTCTTACCTAAAAAGAATGGCTCATGTGTGGGACTCTCCCTCACATCCTCTCCAATGAAGACCAACGTGAAGAATTCATTTAGCTTCTCTGCAATGGTCTTTTCTTCCTTGAGTGCTCCTTTAGCACTTTCTCATCTAGTGGCCGCAATGATTTTTTGGCAGGCTTCCTGGTTTTGATGTACTCTAGTATTTTGTTGTCAGTTTTTGTGTCTTTTTGCTATTTGCTCTTCAAATTCATTTTTGGTCTGCCTAGTTATACTTTTACACTTGACTTGCCAGAATTTATGCTCTTTTCTAATTTCCTCAGGAGGATTTGACTTCTAGTTTTTAAAGGATGCTCTTTTGCCTCTAACCACCCCTTTTCCTCAGTTGCGTTGCCCTGGTGGCTTTATTTTTTGTTGGTCCTCTTACTTTTTTTGGGGGTGGGGAAATGTGTAGCATGACCTGCTCTGTCATGCCTATATATTTTGTACCCTGGTGTTGCTGTGTCCCATTGATTATCATCATTCCACCAAGTTTCTGTGATGCATCTGATATCACCATCCTCATTTAATATCAGGCACTCAAGTTCACTGCTCTTCGTATTTAGACTTCTAGCATTTGTATGTAAGCACTTACGAAATTCAGTTGTCTACCTTCATATGATGCAACTGAATGGGACTCTTTTGTTTGACTAAATCTCCTAGGTTTCTTTGAAAAGCCCATCCTTCATGGTCCCAGTGGAAAATAGCTGAAATAGGAAGCCATAACTTTGGAGTAGCTAAGAGAAATATCATAGAGGGCTTTGAATATCTGAACACAGATCTTAAACTGGACTCTATATTCAATGGGAATTCAGTGCAGAGAACAGAGTACTGAGTGATCTGCTCACTGGTTGCTTAGCAGATGGGTCACTGCATTTTGCACCTATTTAATATTTCATCAGGTGTGTAGCTTCATTCTTAGATATAAATGGCAATAATAAAGTCTGTAGGTCGCAAATCATCATTGTGGTTAGGTCAATGTTGAAAAGATGGGGTTCAGTCTTCTGGCCAGTTGGAGATGGAAGTAGGTGTTTTTTTTTTTTTCTGCCATGTTTCTTTGGGCATCTAATAGGAGTGAGGAGCCCAAGAGAACTTCAAGGATGCAAACTGTTTGAACAATGGGAGGGCATATGTCCTCAATGGTAGGGAACGCTATTGGGAAGACAAGTTCTTCAGAGTGCTGCCCTCTTCTTATCAGCATCAACTCAGTCTTGCCTGGGTTCAACATTAGCCAACAGCTTGTTAGCCAGGTGCTGATTTCAACTAGGCATTGATAAAGCTGAGAGGTGGTGCTGTGGATATTTGATGTGGGGGATGTAGAGCTAGGTGACCTCTCAGTACTATGACACTTCAGCTTGCGTTGTCTCACTAGCTCTGCCAATGGCTTTATATAGATGTTGAATAATATGGGAAAGAGGAGTGAGCCTTGTGGGACTCTGTAGGTCAGAGCTATGGAGGTAGAAGAATAATTGCCCAAAACAACCTTCTAGTTTCAATCTCAGAGAAAGC
>ML675604.1:62710734-62955479 GCA_007922155.1 Mesoclemmys tuberculata | reverse complement strand
GTAGGTCAGGAGTATTTGGTGATCACCAGAATCAGCTGCTGCAGAGATGTTCAGCAGGATCAATATGTATATATTTCTCTTGCCTATGTACCAGAAGTGAAATGCTGTCTCTGTACTATGCCCAAACTAAAGCCTGACAGATGGCAATCTAGGCTACTGTCAAATAAATGGTGGCATTGTATCTTTTTTTTTTACTAGCTTGGTGGAAAAGGGAAGTTAGACATTGAACAGTAATTTGCAAGGTCTCTTTAGTTAAGAAATGGTTTCGCACATATTAGTTGGACAGTTGCATATTTTAACAAATGATTTATTCTCCTCATCAGATGAACTATTGACAGTCCTTACAGGTGGGGATCCAAAGTGTGTTCTGCTGTCTTAATATCCAGGAAGGACAGAAGTCCTAGTCACGGGCAGTGGCCCTGATTGCCATTCATGCTTCCTTGATAGTTAGAATTTTTTTCTTAGGATTTTTTTTTATATCTTTCCCTCTAAAAAAGTTAAAATTTGATGTCAAAATTTACTATTTGGTTTTAACTGCTTGGAATTGCCCAAGGAAGAGCATCTAATGCTTCTCTTTCTGGTTGGTCTGTCTAGGTGTTTATACCATGTTTGTTACCATGGGAGTATGAGCATCTTATATATGACCTGTCCATTTCCTTCCATTGACACTCAACTATTCACATTTATTTATGTATATTTAAATTATATATTTAAATGGAAGGGGCTACAGTGAAATCTGCTGGTGTATGAAAAAGAGTTTTTTGTTCATCTTGTGATGCAGGGCCAGAGTTTGATAAGGTATTAAATTTTCCTTATCCCACCTCCTCCATCTGGAGTTGTGCCCACAGCACACTCCCAACCTGCACTAAAATATACTCCTAAAGAGAGACATTAATTTTTACACCAGAGATTGAGAGCATCACCTCTATATTGCTAGCAGTCCAAGCTCATTTGGGAATTTAGCTCCTGGGTTTTTCATATAGAGCAAATTAAACTGCTGGAAAAAATCTGAAGGTCACCAAGCAACCAAGATATATTTAGTATGACTGAGTTTTAAAAAAAATATATGTATATTACTGAGTGATGCCATATAAAACGGCCCATCACTATAAAGGCTAAGCTCATCAGCTTTCTTCAGTGGATGGAACAGTGATCCTTTCCAATGTCAAGAATATATCAAACTTATGCAGGAAAAAACCTCAGTTATAGTTCTCTTGTTCTCACCATTATGCAACCAGTTGCTGTGGTGCTGAACCAGCATTTCTGGAAAAAGTATCGTGTTTTGTCAGTTGTTGAGTGGAAAGGCTACCAACGGAAGAACTCATTCATCAGGGCAGGAACAAGCAGCCCAAAAACAGCATTAGGAACTAAGCTCTGCTGTCTCTTTGTCTGTCTATGAAGCTAAGTACTCAAACTGGGAGACTAAGGGAGGCATGATGATAGTGTGCCCCCCTTCCACTCATCTCACTTCCTCCTCCCTTTTTCAACTGCTAGACATGTGGAAAAGTGTGTATGACAGACCCATTTGATCTGAGTCCTATTTTTGTTGTGATATGCTACCCCTCCCCCAGTGACCTACATGAGCTACTCGTGGTGGAAGACAGTCTACACCTAGAGCATTAACCCCACCCATTAGGATGTACCTCAATCATGGTCTAAAACATTTGGGTTTTGTTTTTTTATTAACATGGTAAGAATGAGAGGAGACATTTCCAAATCTTTTGACACTGGCTATGTAGTTTTTCATAAATAGGGTGCCGTCTAGTTTTGGTAACTAAATTACAACAGTCAGCAGTTGCTAACGTGTAAAACCAGACCATCAGCATATTTTGCTTCAATACGTTGACTATATTTAATAAAACAGTAAAAAATGAGCATTTTTGTGTCTTAAAGTTCATCTTGGAGTTGATCAATATGATCACAAGACAAAGATTGTTTTAGTTCCTCACTGGGAGAAGAGGGAGAAAAAATCTGGAGGTGAATTATGATCACTGACTGCCATGTACATAATGTTGAGAGGGATGGGGTACAGTTTTAAGGTTTAATAGTGATAGCAGGACTAGAGGGCCAGATTCACCTAAAATTGGTGCAGGGACATACAATTTACTCTTCTTTGTGCTGTGGGGCCTTGTGTGCCCCAAGTATGTGTGGGGGGAGAGGAGTGGGTAGCTGGCAATGTTTTTGTCACTGCTTTCCTTCAGAGATTTCTGTCAGGAAGAGGGAACAATTTTGGTTTGTGCTGCAAACGTAACAGGAGGAAATGCACTGAATTGGTGCTGCACTGACTGCCTTTGACACATCCTCTTTTTAACCAGTGCTGCCTGCTTCTTAGGAGATTGCTGCTGCCACAACTGCCTCTTGGAGGATTCCTGCCTTTGGGGCCTTTTATGGGCTTTTATGCAGGTGTAAACCCTGACTGAATTGATTCCCTGAATGTTTAGGGTCATCATGTACAATTCTTTTTTGCTTTTATCCCCATCTTACCAGCACCAAGGCTTCACAGTTACATATATTCCCTGTTTTTAGCTGTTACATTCTCCTAACCAAAAGGGGCAATTACACATAAAAATGCAAATCATATTACTTATAATTAGGTAGTATCTCTACATTTACCAGCTAGTCTTATGGTGTACATCCAGATGCATTGATCCAATAGGAAAAATCATTTGACTGTATGCGAACAATACTGAAATGGTGAATGACTGAACTTATTTTAAAACATCCCAGCAGGTGCTGTCAGTACCCACTTCTTGCCAGCAGGTGGCAGTGTGAGTCCATCACTGTCAAGTGGGTGAATTAAAGCAAAAATCAGAAAAAATTAAAAGAAAAATTATTTATTTTGTTCCATATTAGTCTTCTGACCTAATCAGTAAAAAAGTCATTATTCACACAACGCTGGGCAATATGCATTGTAATCTTTAACAAATAATAGGAAACTGTTAATGTTTTCACAGGAAATACAGTTCTGTCTTGTGCAGCAATGGTCATTTATCACTGCACTTTGTGAAATCACTCATTTGTTCTAATTTGAATGTAAATGACTCTAAGGTTTTACAAATAAGGTGACAGACTCACATAAATGTAATTGCAGGGTTCATCTCTCTCTTTTTATATATCACTCATTAAGTTATGAATTAAATACATCGTATTAAACCAGGGGCATGTCCAATGATGATATTGTAATGGCAAATTACTCTATGCTATTAGAGGTGTATTTTTTATTCATGGACATTAATTTGTCATTAAGCGGCATTAGTTTAGCACTTTTATGTGGAAGACGTGACCTGAAAGAAGAGACTTACTGCTGTAATATGAGAGAACAGGAATACAAGTACCAGATCAATGGAGCTTTTTGCCTCTTGTAAAGAAATGGGGGGATATTTTATTTAAGTTTCTTTTGACAGAAATAATTTGTCCAGTTGTTTGTTAGCCACTGTAGCAAAGATATTTCTGAAAAGTGAAAGGACTTTGGTTTTAAAATCTTGCCAGTATGGAAAAGCCACAAAGCTACCAAAACAGTTACTATAAATCATTTGAAAGCCTAGGAACTTGAAGGGAATGTGGGCCTCAGGAAGCTAATGAATGAGTTGGAATCAAATTCCATCTCTGAAGTATCAGATGCTTGTTAGTTGACCCCTGCGTTTCATTTCTTAACACTAAACTGGTTAAAATGGAAAGATAAATTCCTCTTTTTTTCCCCCTTATGAAGTAGATGACTAATAGAATGTTTTGCCCAGTATAAGACAGACATTAAAAAGAGCCTTTTAGATCTTATGCTGCTTTCACTGTCTAATTAATAAACGGGAGCATGTGGTCTTATCTGTTTATTGAGTTGTAGAGATGGACCCAAACGGCACAAAACTTGATCTGGATTTAGAACATTTGGGGGTATTTGGATTTAGGGATTTTGACTTGGCCCATCTCTAGTTACATGGCATGGAATTTTTAAACTTGAAACTCTTGTGTACTTGGTGCCTTTGCGTTTTATAGTGTACTTTCTGATGTTTTAATTGTTGCTATTTGTTATTTTTTTAGACTGTGCAGCACCATAGATGGTTAAAGGAGAGGAGGTGCTTTATAAATAAAAATGACAAAATACTAAGGCCAAAATGTTGAAAAGGAAGTGTGAAATAGAAGCCCCCAAAAGAAATGTCCAATTTTGGAGTTTCATTGTCAATATACTAAACAATGGGTGTTCTACATTAAATATTTGATTGCCTGGGTGAAAGGAGAGGGGAAAACTCTTAAGTAGAAAGTCCAATTTTGAGTGTTTTCCATGGCTCTGCATTACTAATAGCAAATGTCAGAGTGTCTGATCACAATCCATCATCTGTAGTATGTATAGACATAGACAGTGCCATGTACTGTTCACAATTACATGACAGTAGAATTTGCCTTGGAATTTATCTCTTGCTACAGATCTGTGTTCCAGAATTTAAGCTTCTATTAATAAAAAGAAAAGAAAAAAAAAAGATGTTTTTATCCAACCTGGTAGTGAAGAAAACTTGAAAACCAGAACAAAATGTAAACCTACGCAGTCTGGTCTTCATGAGTCTTCAGCTAATGTGGGACAATAGCTCTGTGATGTGTAAACTGTCCGCATTTATTACAATGGGTTTCTGACGCTCAGATTTAAAGATGACAATTTAAATATCAATATTAATTATTTCATTACTGATTATTTTATGCGAAACAGCCAGCTAACATGTTTATTCCACAATCCAAAAGTGTCTCCTGTGCTACCCAGATGCCCAAAGCCACGGCTGTCCCCTGTTTTCATATCTAATTCATTCAAAACCTCTGCTTATTAATTTAAATGAAGCATGAAGCTGCTGCATTTCCCATCTGCTGCAGCAGAGTGTTACAGAACCTATGGAACTTGCCACAGAATTTAGGTCTAGCTTGTTGTAGAGAACATGTGGCCTTGGATGTGTAAAGATGCGTACCTCTGCTCTGTTTGTAGAACTAAGTCTGCTCTTAACCTAATTATTTCTAGATGGGCACGTTTTGCATTTGGTTAAAATGCGTACAACAGTTATAACATTCAAACTGTTGATGTCAAAGAACAGGGAAGTATACGAGTATATGTCTCAAGCAGAAGGGAAAAACTTATGGAATTCTCTCCACATATTATGTGTGTGTAATTTTTATATGGTACTGAAATGTTCTTTGGAGCAAAGAGACAGTGGTAAGAAGCTATTCACTAAATTTCTAAAATATGGGATAAAGTATTTTGGGAGGAGATTTTCCAAGTTACTAAGGGCAGTGATGTGTCTAACAGCTATTTGTGTCTTGAAACTCTCCCCCATATTTATTTTGAGCCATATCTAATCTAATTATGTGTTTATAGGGTCCCGGTCATCACAGTATCTAAACACTTCTGTCCAGTGTGAGGAACGTATTGTAGCTACCCAAATACATACATATGAGGTCTCAGTCCTGAAAACACTTTATTCATGAAACACCTATTGGCTTCAAAGGGAGTTCTGTGCATCAAGGGCTAGGAGTCTTCGGCCCACAGTATACACTTCAAAAGCAATATTAATGTTTTTCTATTCCGGCACTACAACCGTCGCAATACCTGCACAAATTATTTCTGCTGGGAGCAAGAGCAATCTGCCCAGGGAGGTTTAATTACTGGATCGGGATGTATGTGTATAAACGTGATGCATGAGTCTCTGAACATTAGATTATTATAATTATTTACCATGTGTATTAAGGCAGTGCACAGTGGCCCCAGTTAGGATCAGAGTTCTGTTGGGCTATGTGCTATACAAGCAGATCAGACTACCCAGCCCTGGACCAGAATGTACTGTCTCAGTAGATGAACAAACTCATGAAGGCTGTAGAAAAGGGATAAAACATATAAGCAAGGTGATGAGAATGATGACCCGCTAGCATTGTATTAATCCAACCCTCTTTTTCAAAACACATGTAATCTAACTGAACCTGCCAGTATGTCAAGCTATTGATAAGTGTTTTAGAGATGGTTGAAATATTGAAAATTTTGAAATTTCAACAAAATATTTTACCAAAATTTTGAGAAAAAGGGACTGTTTTTTCAATAAAGCTTTTGTGAAAGAAATCTAATTTTTCAACTGTCTCTAGTCTTTTAAAAAGTATAACTGTTATAAATAAAGGTATGTATAACTGCCTAGCCTAATTTCTATAAACAGAACCTATGTCTGCAAACAATTCTTGTCTTTCCTTTGAATGTACTTTCATGGTTCCTGTTAAAGAGTGCTCTGTGGATTTTGGGAGGAGCCTGAAATAGGGTATATGATTTGTACCTGACAGATGTACTTCTGGCCCGGGGTTTTCTGGTCAGCACCTGTGCACAGCACCTGCCAGAACTTGGTCTTAAAATACAGTAATTGACCCATTCTATTCTAAGTAATGGCAATCTCAGGGTTAACTCTTAATGCATTAGAATGGACTTTGCCATGTATGCTATGCACTTGACATGGGGGTAATGGGGGTTCTTTTCCTAGCTGTGCCATATATTTCCAGTGTGAATTCACGCAAGTCACGTCTAGCTATATTTTTAAAAGTGCCTCTTGATGTTGGGTGCCTCCTTTTCTATGGCCCAGCGTTGGGCCTGGTTTCCAGCCATGCTGAGCACTTACAGCTCCCACTGACTTTAGTTGGAGTTTTGAGTGTTCAGCACTGCTGAAAGTCAAACCCAAGGCTTCTGAAGTTGGACATCCCAAAACTAAGACTCTTACCCACCCACCCACCCCCAAATTAGGGCCACTTCTGAAAATTTGGGCCTTAACCTTTTTAGGCTCAGTTTCCCTGCCTTTTAAACAAAGATTATAAAAATCATTTACCATGGGACCAGGGATATATGCGATTCAGTAGTGTTTTAAAACACGAGCTAGGCAGCAGTTCTGCAGAAAAGGATCTGGGCATTACAGTGGATAAGAAGCTGGGTATGAGTCAGCAGTGTGCCCTGATTGCCAAGAAGGCTAATGGCATATTGGGCTGCATTAGTAAGAGCATTGCCAGCAGATAACGGGAAGTGATTATTCCCCTTTATTCGGCATTGGTGAGGCTGCATTTGGAGTATTGTGTCCAGTTTTGGGCCCCCCACTACAAACAGGATGTGGACAAGCTGTAGAGAGTCCAGTGGAGGGCAGCAAAAATTATTAGGGGGCTGGAGCACAAGAATTATGAGGAGAGGCTGAAAGAACTAGGCCTGTTTAGTCTGCAGAAGAGAAGAATGAGGGGGGGGTTTGATAGCAGCCTTTAATTACCTGAAAGGGGGTTCCAGGAAGGATGGAGCTAGGCTGTTTTCAGTGGTGGCAGATGACAGAACAAGGAGCAACGGTCTCAAGTTGCAGTGGGGGAGGTCTAATTTGGACATTAGGAAAACGTTTTTCACTAGGAGGGTGGTGAAGCATTGGAATGGGTTACCTAGGGAGGTGGTGGCATCTCCATCATTAGAGGTTTTTAAGCTAAGGCTTGACAAAACCCTTGCCGGGATGATTTAGCTGAGGTTAGTCCTGTTTTGAGCAGAGGGTTGGACTAGATGACCTCCTGAGGTCCCTTCCAACTCTAATATTCTATGAAATCCTGGCCCCACTGAAGTCAGTGGCAAAATTCCTATTGTCTTCAGTGGGGCTAGGATTTCACCTCAGGAGATCTTTAGAGGGTAAGTATTGTCGTTATGCAGCAGAACCTACTAATCAGCACAACTTATAGGTCATACAAAAATAGAGGTTGTCTCCTCCTCACAGCATTGCTTCAATAGCAGAGTGCTCTGGAGTGGTGGAGCATCTCAAAGAAAAGGCTGCTAGAATTTTTTAACATTAGAAAAACAATGCATTTTTCCCTAGCATCAGTCTTGGTAACAGCTCAATTGTTTTGGCTGAAATATATTTTTTAAAACATCCTGAAATTGGAAAATTTCAGGCTGGGTGTTTAAATTTCAGCAACTTTATAAGCAATTGAAATGGCGTCTTTTAAGGTCGTCTTACACTTCCCATTATCATGATGCTATCAGATGGTAGTAAAGCTCGTTAAGTTTCCAAATAGTATTCTAGAAATACTTATAAATTTCTGACGCAACTTTTCTCTTCAGCTGAAATTTTCTATGTGTGATCTCAGTTGAAAGGTAATTTCTTCTCTAAAAAATTAAGGAAACTTTCTTCAGTTATTTTTGTTTTCCAAGAAGGGGGCATTTTTTTGCCCTAAAAATAAATCTGACCATATTTTAAGATGCAATTTCTGCTAAAACAAGTGAAATTTTAAGTTTTGAATATAATTTGCCAATGAGGACTGGGGCCTTTGACACATTGTGAACTGAAAAGCTGGAAAATAAAACATAAGCAACAGAAAAATTATTTGTGAGCATGTTGTACATTTAAAAACTGATCCTAATGAGTCCCCATGGCCATTTGTAACATCTCAGATTAATTTTTCTCTGCTTGGCTCACAAGGGCTTCTATCAAAATTCTTCATTTTATAGGTGGTAAATGGTTTTTCTAACTGCCATCCCTGTAAACTCAGCTTGGGATCTGAAAGTCAAAATGAGTTCTCTCTGGCTCTGATAATGCTCTTAATAAAGATGCTGTAACTGGAAGTCAGCTAACAAGATTGTTGATGCTAAATGAAGCAAAATAGGATTCAGCTCTCTCCCATCACTGTTTTGGTTCTGCCAGGTCAGAAGTAAAAATGTATTGAAGGTCCGTGAACAACACTCTGGGAATTTTGCCAGAGTAAGGAGTGGGGACCAAATCATCCCACCATGATGCATCCACAGAGGGCAGGAAGTCTCTCAAGTTTTGCAAAATTTTTAAGCTCTTTAAACTTCCTGAAGCACGGTCTTTGGGCTTGGGAGTTCCCAAGGCCTGGGACTGAGAGTGTGAGAAGAGGCAGACAATGGAAGAGATGGTCTCTGCTATAGCACCTACTTTGATCCTGTAGGATTTTCCTTTTGCAAAGTAATGCTGACCAGCATTATTTTGCATGGAATCCTCCACTGTGATGTGAAACCTCCTGGTTGAGGAGTTTTTTGTGCCAGGCACAGATGCAGAATTCCTAGGACAGCCCAATTCACTTTGGAGTTGAAGTTCAAGAAATGTAAACAGGAATTGAAAACACTGCGTAAACATTATGTGGCTATTTTAACATTGGTGTACAACCTTTGTTCTTCCATTACGTGATGTGCTAAAATGTTGAACTATGTAATCTTTGTTACATTCATATTATTTTTCTGAACTAGGTGTATGTAACATACAACAGAAATTAATGGATATCTCTGTAGTCATGGTCATTTAAAGGACAGAAACCATCATCTTGAAAGTTTACACACCTATTGTTTTTGCAAGTAATCTCTGACATTATTGTACCTGAGAGTAGGATTAGAGAGAGAAACATTTCTTTATTTTTTTCAGTTGGTTTACCTGGTGCATTTGGTGGCATTTCATGTATAGTCAGTTTCAATGTTTTGTTGGTGGTCAGTTGTTTTTTTGGTCTGATGGACTAAGATGATAACCCCACTTTCATATCCTGCAAGTGGAGATCACAGCCCCTCTTTTCCCCCTACTTTGCAAGAGTAGCAACAGTGGCAACAAAGCTGAAACTGAAAAGGCAGCTGACAGAAACACAGTGTGAAAGAAAATAACTGGAGGGAAATAAGCAGGCCTGAGCCTGATTGATGTTGCTGCTCTTGGGCCTAGCTCAAAATACCTTTCTGAACATCAGCAGAGATGCAGATCACCTTTATACTCTTAAAAGATAGGAATTAAAAAAATAGGATATGCTATTGAAAGCATGTTGTACTAATAAATTGAATTTTGTAAAATTAGTCAATTAAAATAAAGTCAAGTTGACATTGTCCCTTAAGTCTACAAGGATGTATGTATACATTCAGCCACTGATTGGTTATCATTCGTCTACTCATGAAGAAAACCTATATCTATATATCTAAGTCTATGCCAAAATTACTTCCATGGGGTCAGTGGGACTACTCGTATGGTCAACATGATCAAGGGTTTCAGAATGAGAGCTAAAGCCCCAACATTGTGAAGATTTATGCATATGTTCAACTTTAAGTTCATAAGTACAAAATGGATTTCAAGCTTGAGTGGTCTCGTTAAAGATAAGCATGTGAATAAGTCTTTATGGAATCAGAATTTTAGTTAATATGTTGCACAGTGTGTGAAATGGCAGAATTTGACTCCTCTTCTGTGATTATTTTGTTTTAAAAAGAGAAACTATCCACTAAATTTCTCACTGTAGTACAGTACATAATGCATTTTTGCCTTGTTACAGATCTCATTAAGTTTTAAATAGCTTGTTTATGTTGCTTCTATTTTGATTTACACTTACATTTTTAACCATTCATCTACTTATTTATTTTATTTAACATTTATATTACTATAGCATTCAGATGCCCCAATCAGGTTCAAGGCTAGGTGTTATTCAAAGAATTATGAAGACAGGACCCCTGTCCCTACGGGCTTACAATCTTAGAAGACATGTTTTTGCTTTCAGTCATTGGTTGTCATCTCTTTTTACAGAGGGGAAATAATACAAAGCTATCCTTTTCTCTGGCACCAATATGAGTAGTCACATAATACCTTGATTTATAACTGTGTTGTAATCCAAATAGGAAGCAAGTGGAGTCACAACTGGGTAGGATGCCTTGGATATTAATGGCTTGGCTCAGCAATGGAATTTCTAAAGCTGTATACACTTTTTCTGTAATTATGCATTCATTAAAAGCTTTTATACCCAACAGAATAAAGTAAATATTTTTTGATCTCTGTAGTGCGCTCCCAGACTGTAGATTTGCACAGTAGGGTCTTGATAATCTGAATAAATTGTATTTCCCCAAGGAGTTTATCTTTCAAATAAGGTCATAAAGAAATGCAGTCTCTCCCCTTAGTTCTCCTTGTGCTTTTTCTGCTATTTATAACACAGAGCATAGGACTAGAGGTATATTGTACTCTAGCGTGCACTTGATTATGATTAACTCTAATTTATCAATCTGTTACTTATATCCTTGTCTGTTACTTGCGCAATACAATTACTCTTAAAAGTATAAATGAAATAAAGGTGAATTTGAAAGAAATTTAAATAGAATATTTCTAAATATTCTTTCTCCTATCCTCTCTATCCTGCTATAAAAATACAGTTAGTATCATGTAGTCTACTGTAAACATTTAATAATTCCTTTTTTTCAGGACACATTTGTCTGAAAAATTGATTTCCTTGTATTCCCCCTAAACTAAGATCTTAAATGTGAGCTCATTATTCAATTGCTTTGGCAGCCAAAAGGTTGATATTAATAACATAGAAGCCCAGTCAGATGCCTAACATGGAAGGAGGGATTCCCTCATGACTAAAAAGAGCAAAGTTGGGGGGGGGGAGTAGTCAAGTACAGTGAGCTGAATGCATAGATCCAGATACATAAGGTCATTTTAGAGGTACACATTGAGTAACATTTTGATTAATTTATTTAATGAGGTTCATGTTCAGTATGCAACATACCAACCATTTATACCATAATGCAATAGTAAGAACTATATACTCTTAGTCTGAATGTGGTTTAGCAAGGTAATATAGATCACATGAGCAAAACATGTTCCCTACTGCTTTTCTTTAATTCTTTGTGTGCTCTATTTTAATTTGTTTTTCAGCTGTCCATACAAAAATATAACAATGTAAACTTTATATAACATATATTCTTTTTTACATAATTTATGCCTGATGCTTTCAATTATGTGTTAAATCCTTCTTTTTAAATGTCATTTTAATGAATAGTACTAGAGGACAGTATTCTGTAATACAAATCAATAATATTTATTATAAGAAATAAGTCTTTTAAACTTCTGTAATTGCTATTTCAAACCTATAATTTGTCATTTAATTGTAAATCAAACAAAAGCCATTGGAAGTGAATGCAGTCATAACTAGTTTATGCCCAATCCCAATAGATTTGAAAGGGTAGACCATTTCAGAGAATGAGCACTTCATTGATTTGTTAATCTGGAGGTTTTCACCTAGTTAAGAATTTAGTTTGGAAATGTATTCAGAGGAAGCCAGGTATATTGATTGTGACTCTGTTTTACTGGTATATATTTTCTAATACAAAAAAATAAAATGCAACTTTGGCAACTGGCTTCTATACTCTGCCATGCTCATATGTTTGCTACAGTCTTATCACTGATTTGGAGATGGATTATCTGATCAGTAATATACATCACACAATTTCAGCATGACATTTTTGCCCTGTAGCTTCTTCAGCAGGATAGCAATGTGCGGTACCGGTATAATTTTGATTTGAGCAAGTGATTGGATGATTTTTGTTTGAGAAAGCTGGTAAACTGGCTTCCAGGACTGTGAAGTTCAAAGATAAAAGGCCAAATCTGACCTTCTGGAGTCAAAAGTGAGTATTTCTGTATAGATGCCCAATCTGTTTAAATATATTGCTAGTCTTCTAAGCCATCAAGCCTCTGGAAGGTGATTGATTCAACCTCTGGGTGAAGCTGACCTATTCTGAGGAAGAGTCAGCATTCTGCTGAAGTTCAATAGTTAAAAATTGAAAAAAGCCCTAATCAGTATTTGCAAGTTGTTGAGCCCCTTAGTTTATGCTCAGTCCTGTAGATGGTGACTCTTGACTACAGCTGGTTCAGAATTTTCCATTGACCCCCCCACCCCATGGAAAATATCTTTTGGACAAAATGAAAATTTCACCACAAAATTCAGTTGCATTCCTCCATCCTCTCCGCAGGTTCCTTGTGTGCCCATTTCTTCCTCTATTTCAGAGACTCCTTGCAACCCTTCCCCCATGCCAGGGGCTCTATGTGAACCCCCATTGCTCCCTTGCCCCCACCATTCTTATTTCTTTCTGTCTGTGAGATAAGTCATCAGGATGTCATCATTTTACATTGTATTGGAGCTATGGGCTGAGATGGAGGTATTGTTATGCTGGAAGGTATTGATGACAGTTCTTTGATCTGTAGACAATTACAGAGCTGGTTGAAGGTTATGGTTCTGATAACCCAGATACAAAGGGCTCTATGTGTTGCCCATTTTCCCTTTCTGATTTTCAGCAAGATCAGCAGGGTTCTGACCATTGTTTTCCTGAAATGTTGGAATTGATCAGGATTCAAAAATTTTGTTTCAGACAGAAAAATGCCATAAAGTTGAGTGTAGGCCCTTCCTTTGTTCAGCTAGTAAATAATTTCTTGACCAGCATTACTTATGACATCTAATGTCCAGAAGGCTGCACCTTCTGTACCAGGGGTTTGTTGTAATACCCTCTGAAATCAATAAGAGACTTTCCATTGACTCTTTTGGGTGTTCAGTCAGGCTCACCTTTCTTTGGTGCAAAGTTAATTTTCAGGTCACAAGAGCTTGATCTTACTCTCCTCATTGCTGACCTCCAAAAATGAAGTTATCCATTCCAGGATCAGGGCCTAAATCCCAGTCTTCTTTGGCTGACTGGGGCCAGTTGACTCAGGGTATGTCTACACTGCAATTAAAAACTCATGACTGGCCCATGCCAGTTGACTTGGGCTTGTGGGACTCGGACTACGGGGCTGTTTAATTGCGGTGTAAACATCTGGGCTTGAGCAGGCGTCTGGGGTGTAGGACCCTGCAAGGTGGGAGGATTCCAGAGCTCCAGCTGCAACCTAAGCATAGATTTCTACACTGTAGTTAACCAGTTCTGCAGCTGGAGCCCCATGAGCTGGAGTCAGCGGGCCAGGGCCGGCTGCGGATATTTAATTGCTTTGTAGACATACAATCAAACTCACGTGGCAGCGTAGACCTCATGGGGTCTCAGAGCCCAGCCTCTACCCCAAGCCCAAACATCTACATTGCAATTTTTAGCTGTGAGAGCCTGACTCCGCTTACCTGGGCCAGTGCTGCGAGTCTTTTACTGTAGTATAGACATGCCTGTTGTCAAATTGCCAACTCTCAGTTTCATCACAACCCTTGTGCTACTTAGTGTTTTCTTTAAGCCCCTGCTCCTGAAGTCATCTGATTATTTGAGAATCGCAGCTTTCATTTAAAAAATACAACTAAATGTTTTAAGCCTCATGGTTGCAGGCAAAAGCATGTACATGTTAACCCTCTATGCTCAAAAACAGAAAGCAAATAAAAACAACCACAAATGTTTTTATTTTTTAAATCTCATGATTTTAGGAAACTGGCTGATGATTTCTGAATGCTTAGGGTTGTCGGAACTGTCTTTGGAATGTAAGTTTTCATTCTGTTCATCTCTATATTTTAAAGAGATGCAAGAATGACTAAATATTTGTAAGATATTCATATACATACAGATCATTTTTTTAAAAAATAAATGGAAATGGAACTAATAGTACTCACTATAGGTCAGCAATTGCCAGCAGTGGGTATCTGAGAAAGCACAACCTTTCCCTACTCGTAGAACAAGGAACAACTGCCACATCTCAGATACCATGCTGTGATAACTTGCTAGCAAATATGGATATTTTAATGGTGACCACTGAAGTTTCTAAAATGTTTTGTCAGGTTCTTTATTAATTAGTCATCAAATAACATCCCTGCAATCTGTAAAAAAAGAAATTTATATCAAAATTAAATTTTTCTTTCAAATTACATTGAAAATCCAAATATTTAATTGACAATGGAATATTTTTCCTGTAAAAGCCAAAGCTTTTCTATAATCCCAGTGTCTATTTTTAATGAGTTTATGAGTTGATCTGGGGAACAGAAGTGCAAAAAATTGTAAACTCGTACTCTGTTTCCCCATGACTAAGAGCAAAATCATTTCTCGTATGGGAAATAACCATGTAGGAGACAAGAAATGCCATGAGCTTCAACTTGCAAAATTCCTGTCCTAGCCCTCTGTAGCGGGGGGAGGATTTGTCCTCACCCCAACTGTCTCATTATGGAGAAGAGGGGACATCCTGTGATCTACTAGAAAATCTGTGGCTCTTGGGACTAGATCAAGCCCTGAGTGCTTTTTGTGAATACGCATAAACCTCAGCTCGTGATTCTTTAACAATGAAGGAAGAGATTCCGTATAGAATGTAGCATCTTAAATAGATCTGACTAGAATTTACCTGCAATACATAGCCCTTAGCTAAAAGATGTAAAGGGGGAGGGCATGTTGCAGTGGGAGCCCCAAAAAGAATTTGGTTATCCTGGAGAAGCAGTTCTACCATCTTTTAAACAGGTGCAGTGTGTGCTTACCCCACCTTCCACCAGGCTCCCATCTCCACGCAGTTCTGGCCAGCTCCATTGCACATCAGTCATTGAGAAAACTATTGAATTCATTGAAAAGCAGACTTTTACCCAGGGGTAGCACCCAGAACCTTCTGGAGATTCTCCTATTCCTTTTCCACCTTCCCTTCTGCTCCACTCCATGTGCCAGCAGAGCAGCAAATTGACATTTACAAGATCTCTTGTCAGTTTCATTTGGTTCTGCCAGTCCATCCAGCAGAGCAGCCAAGTGTAATTCAGGTAATTTAGTCTTTTCCTCCTTTCTGCTCTGCTTCCTGTGCTAACTAAGCAGCAAAGTGAAACTGACAAGAGTTCTTGTAATTTTTGCACATGGAGTGGGACAATGAGGGGGTGATAGCAGGGAGCAGAGCAGTCAATTGTGGGAGAAAACCAGGGATTAGGAGCGGGAGAAAAAACTGGAACAAAGAGCAAAAACACACACAAGCAGATAAAACTCTGCATGAATTTTATTTAGGGTCCTTTGTCACTCCGATGTCTCAAATAATATATATTCATTTTTGCTCTTGTTGCTCTTCCTGGCCGTGGTCTATCCATATAGCTTAGAGTTTCCGCCATTCTATCCTTAGGAAGCTGAAGTTTATGGCCACAGTGAGAATTCAGGGTGTATATCTAGGCTGTTTAGTCCAAGGAGCTGTGGACACATCCGAGGATTCTAGGTCCTCTACCTGGTCTATGATCCTATGTATTGCTTTCTAGCCTCCTCTTTCCCGTGGCAACATAGCTCTCTGAAGAGATGTGCTACCAGTCTCTTACACTATTAGTCCCTTCTGTGTGTGGCATAGAAGGTGCAGGTGGGGAGCTAATGCTACAACAGGCAGCAGTAACTCCTATTTGGATTTCTGTCCACATATCCACAGGATTTAGAGGAAAGTGAGCCTTGTAGAGTAATTGCTTCCTGACTCTACCACTCTCCAAAACTCACCAAGAGCCAGCAGCTCACTGGTTTTGTAAGTGGCCTTTCTCAGAGTTGGGAGGAGTAGAGTGAAGTCTCTGCTCGCTTTCCATTGTCTTAGGCTTTTGTTCCAGGAGTGTCTCTTATACCCCTCCACTTTGTGCTGTGGACAGGATTCTTTGGACCATTATTATTTAGAGGTACTGTGTATAGTTTTGTCCCTGTATTGCCCAGATGGATAAGAATAGGATGGGAAGGAGAATGAGGGAGTGTTGTGATAAACTGGGCTTACACATTTACCCTAATTGAGAGTTTAACTGAAAAATGAGTGTAAGTTTAAAACAGGTCTCAGTAACCTTATAATAACTAATAACAAATAACCTTATAATAACAAACTAATGACAAAAGTTGATGGGAATCATTCAAGAAAACCAGAGAGAGAACCTAGATTAATCTAAATCAAAAAGGCTCTGTTGACATCACCCAAGAACTGCTGAAATTATGCTTGTTGAAAAGAGGTTAGGCAGAGCTGAAACTTAATGAACCAAAAGTGGGGTGTCAGATAGTAAACCTAATTGGTGGACAAAATAATGAGGGGATGGGCTATTCCATCCACCATCACTTTGTGGGTCTTTAAAGACTGAGATTTTTGGGGGAAAAGAACCAAAAGAACAGAGGGAGGCTAATGGAGCAAGCTTCACCAACATGGCTGCCATCTCCTAGGACTCCAGACCTTCTTTGTATGAATCTTGAGGGATGTCCTGACCAGCTTGGGCTGGAGAAAATAATCCAGATGACATTACCAACCGTACCAGCTCCAAACTGCACTTTGGATTAAATGGACTTGAATAACAGCAACGACGACAGCTCCAGGTCATCTCAACTAACTTATTTTCTTTTTCCCAAAAGGACAGTTTTGGATTTTAATGGCAGCAAGAACAACAACTGCTTTAGCCCATCAAGACAGCTCCTTTTATTTTCCTTGAAAAGGCAGTTATTACCATCTTTAATGCCATCTAAGATACTGTTGAACAAGGGCTTTTTCCTTCTAAAAACTCTCTGTCTAAAGGGAAAGGGGAAAAAAATGTTAAAATGAAAACCTTTTTAATACTTTATATTTCAGATGCTTTAATTGTTTTTTTCCTTCTTTTTTGTATCCTTTCATGAAAGATTAAAAGGATTTTTAATGGTGTGTTTGCTATGGTTTGCCACTAAGCAGGCTGAGTTTTCTGTATACCAAACCTTGTTTAACACTATTTAATGCTGAACAGTGACTGAGTTCTGTTAGGACCTTTGGCCTATATAGTCCATCTACATCTAATGACAACAAGGGTTTGTTTCACATATTCTAATTCACCATACATTGAGATGTGGCTTTGAGTTATTTAAAGACTTTTTGTTCCACTACTGTTTACCTCTAATTATTAGACAGCCTCATGTTTGCACTTCAGGCATTTCATTTTCTAAAGTCCTGCCTCCCTTTTTATGGGTGCAAACTGTGCCTGCAAAATAGTACCTGAAGTTGATTGTGGGTACAAATATAACTTTATTGGTTATTTTCTATATTATTTATTTAGCTTGTGGTAGTGCCCAGGGTACCATTGCTTTACAAATATTGATGAAGATATGATCTTGACCTTGAAACGCATGAAATCTAAAATGATGTATTTAGTTGTCCACATAGAAATATTTGCAACAATATGCTAGCCTGAAAATGTGCACCTTTTGATGTAGGATCTGTTGATACTGGTTAGGAAGTACTTTTGCGCTGGTGTAATACAGTTTTGGTCAGTGTTCATTTTGCTGCTTCTAGAGGAAGAAGCAACAAATCAGGGTACTGTTGCTGCAGGAGGTGAAGTCAAATCTGTTTTAATGCACTGATGATAAATTGAAACCCATAATTTCAGCATAGAAAACAGAAGTCTATGGTGAAACTATAGTGAAGCTTGAAATCCTGTTTATGAAAGTTCTTGCAGTTCTGTTTTCAAGGCAGATGAAATAATTAACAATAAATAATGAGCAAACAATTGTTCTTTAACAAAGCATTTTGTTTAACTTGATCTGTTAAATTCTGCCAGTTCTTGTAATATGCTGTGAAACACATTGGTTTATTTATTGGGCCACATACAACTGCATGTCCTACAGTTGCGGCAGCTGCATGCATATATCCAGCAATTTCAGCATAAATGAGTTCCGAATACCCTCTGTTGTGCACAATTGCCCAGTTTGCAAATGCAATTACAATATTTTCATATGCATTTTTCACACATGTGCCAGACCATGATCCTGAGTCTGAAGTCACATTTTCCCCCTCAATTTCTCTCTTGCCTTTTTTCTGAGACACTTTTTTTTTTCTTTGCCCCTGCAGGAATTAAATAGCTTTAATTACTTGGACCTGTATAAGCTCGCTGACCTCTTTAACCTCACTTTGCTGGAGAAGGCAGTGGTTGACTTCTTAGTTAAAAACCTCTCTGAGCTATTGAAGAGTCACCCGGAGGAAGTCCTGGCTCTCCCATACTGTCTCCTTCGAGAAGTCTTGAAGAGTGACCGACTCACTTCCCTTAGTGAGGAGAAGATCTGGCAGGTAAGGAAATCAGTTAGTGTAATTTGTGACACTGTATAAAAGCAGGAAAAACTGGTGTTCTGGAACATGTTCTGGAAACACTAAAATGATAAAAGGCTCATGGAAACATTAGAGGGAAAAACTTGATTTTGATAATACAGGATCTGCTCTGTTTTAATGCAGTTAGTTAATTTGGAAGACTTGTTGTTTGACTTGTGCTGTCTAGTATGTTAACAGGAGAAAATTACAACATTGTGGAATAACTCGGAGTGTTATTTAATAGCTTAATGGTAAAGAAACATAGCCACATACTATATATATGTTTTGCTACCAAAAAAAAAATATCTGGGAAACAATCCCCCTGTAAATCTGTGGAAATAGATCAAAAATGTAATGGAAGCAAACATCTGTAATATTCATTACCAGAACACAGCTATTTTGTTTCTTATTTTATTTCGTGTAATAAGGGGGAAAGACAAAGCAGAGAGGAAAAAAAGAATCTGTTTCAGAGAAATTTTGTTATATTATGAAAAGGGAGGAACCTTGGTGCTAATGGACAGGACGGGTAGTCAGAAGACCTGAGTTATATTCATGACTGTCTTAATAATCTATTTATCTGCTTGGTGATGTTGGGTAAGTCACTTCATCACTCTGTGCCTCAGTTTCCCGAACTATAAAATGGGGGACAGTGATGTTTATCTTCCTTTGTAAGGTGCTTTGAGATCTGCAGATGAACAGTGCTACGTAAGAACCAAGCTCTTCCAACTACCAAGGAAGAGTGGGATAAAGTTCAATCCTTTATTCGAATGGCTAACATATACCCGCACAGATTTCTTTCCCAGATTTTGAGGGTAGAATAGGGAGTCTTTTCCAAAAATGCTATTTCCATTCTAATTGAAATATAAAATTGGACTCCCTCCTGCTCATCTCTGAGAGATCCCCTGGTCCTGTACTTTTTTAAAAAAAAGAAGGGTATACTCTGGAGTCTTTCCTCACATTCCCTTGCTCAGTAAAGCAGATTTGATGAGTGAGGTGGTGGGGTATTCCTAACTGGCGCAATTGCTTTCATTATCACTTCACTGTGAGGTGCAAGTGCTTAGCAAAGTGCTTTTGTGCTTTTGCCTCTCTTCTGTAGGAGAGAGGCTGCAGAAAGCCAAGCTGTGTTAAGTAGCATGAAGGCACCAGTCAGTGTGGTATGGCCAGGCACTCTCCCTGTATTTGCCATTTCCAGTTTGGTAAGTGGAATTTCTTAGGTCTCTGGTACTGCGACACTGCCCTTGCCCTATGGGACAAGTCTAGGAAAGATTTTCTTAATGGCCTGGGCTACAGTAGAGTGGACCCTCCATGGAGCAAATATAACCATGTTGCGGGTCACATGGCAGATACTGCCATGTACAGCAGTGGCAATGTGCTTCTTTTTGAGTGACAATAAACTCTACACTGTCCATTTAAGTATTATCATAATTGCCTCTCTAAAGGTTACTAATGCTGTTATGTAGAATTTTTTAAACTAGTTTTCTGCTGCAGGCAATATATATATCTATAATATTTTATTCCTGGTTCTCCAGAATGAATTAAAAGACACACATAAATATTTACCAATTTAGGCATTCAGCAGGCAATAAGAAACTATTTTTGCTTTATCTTAGTAAATAAGTAATTCCCTCATAGTCAACCCAATAGAGGAAAATCAAATCAGACCAGCTATATTGCCTCAAGTGTAGTTAAGTTCATCATTTTTGCTAAGGTTATAGTGGTAATGCAATATACCATGGAAAAATCTAATATTCAGCCCAGGGTGAAGATTGGGTATGCCAGAGGATTAGTGTCAGGGTGCTTTATAGAAGTGAAACTTGATGGACAGGCTGGAGACAGATCTACAGAATCTCATTAAATTGCTGAATTGTTCATTACTGAACACTCTCCCTGTAATAAAGTGCTCATTGACTTTGACAAATCCCCATCCCATGTCTTGCAGAAGAACAGCAAAGCAGGAGGTGTTGGGGAAGCAAAAGGAAATTGGCACAAAGTGGGGCAAATAATAGAAAAGCTGATGAGGGGCACCGACTATTTGATTAATATGTCCTACCTGTAACTAGCATGGCATCCCAAAAACACACAGATGCACACACATTATAACAACATTGATCAACATATCCCCAAGGCAACTTCACTAGTGGGGCTCACATGAAATTCCAGCCACAAATTAAATCTACCCTCCCAGGGCAGGATCTCTACAAAGGATCACAGTGTCCTCAGGGCACAACAACTTTCCCTGGTGCGGCAAGGTTTAAATTCACGGCATCTGCTGGGTGAATCAAACCCGGTGTACATAAAGATTAAGACAGTTAAAAGAAAAATATATAATGTGTGGCTTTGGATAACTGATGTAATTTTGCTGTATATTAAAGCTAAAATGACGGTAGCTTGTGTGTGGTCCCTGTTGGATTTTTGTTAGGTTGGTGATTGTGGATTCCGCAGGTGATTGAAAGTTATGAACTACATCCTTAAGCAAAATAAATTTTGGAAAATTTAATAGTAATATTAGCATCTAACACACATCAAAATATGACTAATGTCCAGTAGGATTCTACAGTACTATGGTGATAATTCCCCTAGATCCTCTCGGAAAGAAAGCCAAGATTTTATGAGGGATGCAGTAGATAATGTAAGTAGTGGTGCACTTCTTAGTAAGTAGTGCACTGTTAATAACATAAAAATCTTATGAACTTCGTTTTCCCAGGCTAAGTGAGGCTCTTCTGTGTAAAGGGAACTTGCAAGGAATACAGAAATACTATTTTTACAACACAAACAACTCTGAACTTTTCTGAACTTATTTTAACTAGGCTTAAACAATAACAGTGGTGATTAGAAGAAACTGTATTTCTTCCTTTTCTTCCCAAACAAATGACTAGAGCAGAGTATGGCTACCAGCTCCATAAAACATACGTGTGAAAAGGGGTCATTGACTCTACTCTTTTGGAATCTGTATTTTAATTGTTATGTTCAACTATTATGTGGCATGGTTAAATACTAGTTTTGATAGATCATAGCAGGTATATATGATTCATGGCTTGTGCACTCCATTAAATTGTGTGTAAATAATGCAGTGGGTGAGAAAAGAATTAAATAGAGATACAGAAAAGACAAGGAAAAATCCCAAGAAAGTTAAAACAAAAGTGAACCATTCTTTGATCTTGTTCTTCCTTGTCATATGTTATGACTGAGATGAGCAACAGTGATATTTATTCCCAAGTTGTAACTGTTTTCCAGATGAGGATATAAATATCTAGTTTATCAGCAGGTGGAAAGTCAATTTTTTCATAATTGGCTATTTCTAAAAGGGCTTATTGACTCTACTTGAAGGAAGCATCTGATTTCTTTCTCTTGATAATTTAAAAGGTAACCAACCTTATACAGTAATGCATGGTCCGAGAGAAATCTAGTACCACAGGGTTTCTTGTTGGAAACTTAGAGTGGCAATATGGTAAATTTAAAGTCTAACTATTTAAGCAATAAACTGATGCTACACTTAATATTGCTATTATATATATATATCATGAGGCTCAGCCATCATCTTAATTCAAAACTTTGATTTTCAAGAGGTTAGAAGTTCACTGTTCATAGGATCATAATAATAGTTAGAGACGGAAATACCTGTTAAGTCACCAATCCCTTCTGTAGTAGTAGTAATAGTAGTCCTCTGATTTGTCAAATGATACTACACCTGCTACCCAGGTATTCAGAACATAAAGCAATGTAACTGAGCTGTTTCTTTCCAGGTGGTGTCAGGAATAAATCAATGGGGATGCAGCTCCTCCATCTGATAAATGGTTGATACAAACTAGAGTGCTTTCACCTAAAACTACTTTTTATTAGGTCTTAAGTACACACACATCTGTGTTATAGCAATAGGTTCAGAGCACCCCAAAACAATTAAAAAAATCTGAGATGGTGTGGAGTAAGTAACAGCTGGTCGTCGATGGCCAGTTGCCTTTCTGCTGCGGATCTTAGGCGTCATCTCCATGCTCGAAGAAAAGCTACCTCAGTCTGCTCTGAGGTATTTACTTTTACCTAATATTTTATAGCTAACTTAAATAAAACACATAACTCATAGTAACTTATAATGGGTTACCATAGTAACACCTTCTGGGTAACCAATTCTCCTAATTTCTGCAAATTACTCATTATTTCTTATCAGCAAAGTATTTATTGTATTCCTAGTCATAACAACAATAAAACTTATAGGTTGGGGCACTTTAAAACCAAGGTTGCCTATCCAAACACTCCCTTCCATTCTCATGGTACATTAACTTTCTGTGTCATCCTCCCATTCTGATTGGCAAAAGTGCAAGCATGCAGCTGTTTGACCTTGCCTCTCAGTGCCTTAAAGATTATTCCTAGCTATGTGGTATTTGTTTTTCAGTTAACAGTGACTGGATGCTCAGAATGGCTGACTGCAGTTTGGTCAGGTTCTGGGGTTACACGCCGATATTTGATCTTAGCCAAAAGGCTAACTCTGAATAACATTGGACTGAAAATGAGTATACCAGAGATCAACACAGATATATTTTTCCCTCTTTTACTTATACAAAGGATTGTAAAGTGATTTGTTATTTTTAAGTTAATTTTCAGAATAGATCAACATTAGCAGTTTTAGATACTTTTCTTTTTGGTGATATTAAGGTTAAGAAAAATATAATTTTTAATTTTACAAGAAGGTCCAGCACTTTCCTGTCCATCCATCAGTACATATAGATATTAGAGCTGGCTAAAAAAATTTTTAGTCAAAACAGATTTCTATTAGAATATCCAGTTTTGACAAAATCAGAAATTTTGCAAAAACATTTTGACATTTTTTATATAAAAAGTGTAAAATTTTCATTTCAAAATGACGGGACTGGAATCTTTATTTTTTTTCCAGACTTTGCAATTTTTTTTGAATTTTTGGCTTTTCGTTTGGATGATTTTTTTGTTTTTAAATAAATCTTTTTTTTTCTTTTTTTTTTTTTTTACAGAGGGGGCGGGAATCCTGTTTTCTGATCAGCTCTGAAAGATATAGATAGTGCTGAGGGGAAAAATTGGATAAATTGCCACAAATAGCTTGCCCAGCTGTAGATCCTGTAGTGATGTTCTATATCATTTCCAGAGCTGGGGCCACCTGAGATTTTCAAGCTCTGCTAATGTGAGCTCGTTTATTACTCAGTATACTGCAGCATAAATTCTCTGCGCAATAGCTTTGCTACAGCTGAATGTGTGATGGCCATACCTGCTTGCTTTTGGTGTTACTATGAATTCAGGATGCTGGATCATTCCCCTGCCTTCGTACTTAATGGAAATAACTATGTTTTAACCTGAATAAGGAGGGAGGGACATGATGGAAAAAGGACAGTGCAGCAAACAGGCAAGTTGAAAGCCTGAGGCAGGGTACTAAGACTTCTAGTAAAGGGGAAGAAGTGGGGTAGTGCCAGCCCAGAGCTCCAAGCTGTGCTGACTATGCATGGCACAATTCAACGTCTCTTTTAGGGTATTAATTTATAAACACTAACTTCCCAATAGGGTACTCCAAACGCATCTTATGGAGAACCAATGATTCCCTTATTTTACTTGCCTCTTTCTCATAGGCACAAAGTTTGTCTTCAGCTCTCTCTCAAACTTTTCAGTGCTATTCTGAGTTGGTGAGGTTTTCAAAAAAAGCCAACATGACTGAAGAGCACAAGTCCCATTAATTTTCAGTGTGACTTGTGTGCTTAAGTCACTTACGTGTTTCTGAAAATTCCACCTTTTTCTTCGAGTGCTTGCTCATGTTGATTCCACTTCAGTGTGTGCACGCCTTGTGCATGGTTGCTGGAAGGTTTTCCCCCTAGTAGAACCCATAGGCACAGCTCTGGAACCCAGTTCTTTCTCCTAGTTCTTCAATCACTTTGTACCTGTAAATAGTTTAATTAGTGGTAATAGTTAGCAGTGAAGAGCATTTAGTAGTTAGTTAGGTAGTTTTTAGGTAGATCCTCTTAAGGAGTATGAAGTGTGCAAGAAGCCCATGCCAAGTGTCTCAGGGAGGCACACCAGAAAGACTGGTGCAAAATCTGCAGAGGATTTTGCCCTCACACCCAGAAGGACAGGAGCCAGAGGCTGAAGTTCCTCCTGAAGGAGGCAGCTCTTCAAGCATCTCTGAGCCCATCAGAGCCAGCGCCCAGTGCATCCGCATCAATTAGAAGTGCCCCAGCCTCTGGCCATGACCTGGTGCCAAGGAAGGACTCAAGTACTTAAGACCCTTGGCACCGTAAGGAGTCACTGGTATTGAGAATGGGAAGTGCTCAGCACTGCTCCCATTCACCACTCTTTAGGAAGAGGCACAAGAAGTCAGACAGGCGTCATTCGCCCACTCTAAAATCAGTGGGGCATAAGGGGGAGAGTGCAGTGTGACCCACGTCGGGCCACTTGAGCACTACTCCTTGAACTGTGGCTCTGTCGACTCCGCGCCCAGAGAATGGTGTGTCAAGTCTAGTGCCGACCACTCCCCCCGCCAGGGAGCTGGAGGACATTGTCATCCTCCACCCCAGAGACATTTGAAGTGGCCAGGGAGCTCACTGAGAGCATGGTGCCACAGCAACCGCAGTCCCGGGGAAGACCACAAGGGGTGGTAGAACCAGTGCCACACAAGTCAGCACCTTCCAACAGGATGCCCCGTTAACCTTGGCCCTTGCACTGGTCACTGGGAAGTGAATCTGCATAAGAGTCCGAAGCAGAATCCCTCACCCAACAGAGGAGTCAGCACTGAGGCCAAGGGATGCCTCAGCCTTTTGCAGTGCCATGGCTACCCCAGATGCAAAACCCTCAATGGCCCTTCTGGATCCCTTGGGCTTTTCACCAGGTGAAGGGATCCCAATCTGGTCAGTCCTTGTCCTTAGTGTCGGGGAGCAGGCTCTAGCAGGCTAGACCATCTCCTGGCCTGACACCGACACCAGTACCAAGCAAGACCTTGATCCTGGACATAGCAGTGATTATGGAGGCACCTATGCCGGTACCGAGTCAATGCTTCTGGCACCATGGAAGAGTTGGGTCACTTGGTACTGCAGGACACTCTGGGTGCTTAGGGGAGACTGGCCCTCTAATTGGAGTCACCATCCTCCTCTCTGGATGAGGCACCACTCCGGCACCGGCAACTGAGGATAATAGGGCACACCAGGACCTTCTCTGCAGCATTGCACAGAACCTAGGAATCGTCACGGGAGGAATGGACACTGACTGATATATTGTTCCCATCAGGGCCATCAAGGATGGCCTTGCCACTAATAAAACTATTGACAAAAACATTGTCAGTTTGGCAAACCCCATCCTCAATTCCCCCAACTGCAAAAAGGGTCAAGTGCAAGTACTTTGTCCCATCTATGGGTTATGAATATCTGTATACCCACACTACCCCGGGCTCCCTGGTTGTCACAGCTGCGAATGAGAGAGAAAGGCAGGGCAGCCAAGGCCGTACACCTAAAGCCAAAGAGGCCAAGAAAACGGACCTTTTCAGAAGGAAGGTGTATTCCACTAGGGGCCTACAGCTCAGTGAATCAACATGCTGTCTTGAGCAGACACTCCTACATACTGGGGGTCTATCCAAAAGTTTGCAGAGTCTATCCTCACTGACTCCAAGAAGGAGTTATTGGCCCTCATGGAGGAGGGCAAGACGACAACAAAAGCATTGTTACAAGTGGTGTTAGCTGCAGCAGATGCAGTGGCCCAGTCTATGGCCTTTAGGTATCTATGTATTGTAGCTCTTGGTTGCAAGCATCAGGACTCCCCCAAGAGGCCCAGAAAACTGTGCAAGACCCAGCCTTTGAGGACCATTTGCTGTTCTCCAACCAGACCAAGGGAAAATTACAGTTTGAAGGACTCTAGAGCTACCCTTAAGTCCCTGGGGCTCCACGCTCTGTCACCCCAGAGGAGACAGTTCAGACTGCAGCCTCTTCCCCGGTTTTACGAGCCCCACCAGAGACACGATTCTAATTGTAGGAGGGGCAGAAACAACAGCAATAGAGGGAAGCCCTACCAGTCCTTGTCTGGTCAAAATGACCGCCCCGCAAAGCAGCCCCTTGGCCCAAAGCAAAACTTTTGAAGGTGTACCTGTGGACTGCATAGCAGTACAGCACTTAGATCCTCCACCCCTATTATTTTCAAACCATTTATCGTATTTCTACTGTGTATGGACCCAAATCAAGCTGATTCTAGACCTAAGGAACCTCAACAAGTTCATAAAGATGCTGAGATTTCTCATGGTCTCCCGGGTGTCAATCATCTCCTCTCTGGATCCAAGAGATTGGTATGCTGCACTTGACCTCAAGGATGCGTACTTCCATGTGTTGATAGCCCCGAGACACAGAAAGTTCCTCAGATTCGCAGTCACCATTACCAGTTTGCAGTGCTTCCATCTGGCTTCTCGATCGCTCCCAGAGTCTTCACAAAGTGCATGGCGGTGGGGACCACCTTCCTCCGGAAGCCGGGGATACAGGTCTCACATATCTGGATTACTGGCTAATCAAAGGGAAGTCAAGACATCAGGTAGAATCGGACATAATGTTCATAAAGCTAACATTCACCCGTCTGGGCCTACTAGTCAGCACACAAAAGTGTGTCCTCATCCCCATGCAAAGGATAGAATTCATAGGGGCAGTGCTGGTTTCAAACAAGTCTAGGGCTTTCCTACCAGACTCTTGTTTTCACAACACTCTATCCATTATAGAGGTGTGAAGCCGCCACCTATGGTCACAGTCAGGAGCTGTCTAAGGCCCGGTCTACACTTACCTTTGCGATTCGGCAGCAGTCGATGGGAGATACTCAAGTGACATAGATCACTTGTGTATCGCCTGTCAACTTTGCAGCGTCTCCTCCGTGAGTCATTTACACTGCACTGTGTCGAAGGGAACAGCGTTCCCTTCGATGCAGCACTATGCCACTTACCGGGGTGGTTTTCCTGCGTCGCTTGCTGGATCGACTGAGCGTGTCTTACACAGATTGCTCAGTCGATCCAGAGCAATCGATCTGACGGAGACGAATTTGCCGCCGTCAGTGTAGACCCAGCCTACACTGCTGCTGGGACACCTGGCAGCCTGCACTCACATGGTTCAGTATGCCAGGCTACATCTCAGACCCTTACAGACATGACTGGCTTCAGTCTACCACCCCTCACAGGATTGTGTAGACAGAGTGGTGTCGATACCGACATCAGTACTGATTTCGCTCAGCTGGTGGCTAGATCAGGGAGTAGTCTGTGCAGGAGTCCCCTTCCCGAGCCCACAGCCCACCATGACACTGGCAACCGATGCCACGGATTCAGGTTGGGGAGCCCACCTAGACCAGATGAGAACCCAGGGCCAGTGGTCACAAAAAGATCTGTCTGCTCATATCAACATGAGAGAGTTGAGAGTGGTAGGGTAAGCATGTCAAGCCTTCAAGTATCATCTGGTGGAAAATGCATCATGGTAAAAACACAACACGACAGCAATGTTTTATATAAACAAACAGGTAGTGCTCATTCCTCTGCCCTGTGTCAAGAAGCCCTCAATCTCTGTATAACTCAAAAAGTCCATATAGAAGCGTCTTACCTCCCGGGATTCCAGAATATGTTAGTGGACTTCCTTAGCAGGTCAGTAATGGCCCATGAGTTGTCTTTATGCTCAGATGTGGCAAACAACATCTTCCAGAGATGGGGAATTCCCCGAGTAGACCTGTTTGCAATGAGGTCCAACAGGAAATGCAGGAGCTTTTGTTCATTCCATGGCTCAGTAGCAGATGCTTTCCTGATTCCCTGGTCAGGTCTCCTGTTTTATGTTTTTCCTTCAATCCTGTTGATACACGAGGTCCTTCTGACAGTGAAAAGAGACAAGTCGGTGATTATCATGATTGCACCGGCGTCGCCGTGTGAGCATTGGTTCACCCTTTTAGTCTCCCATTGCTCCCAGACCTGATCACACAGGACCAGGGTTGCCTTCATCACCCGAACCTACAATCTCTTCATCTCACGGCTTGGAAGCTCCGTGGCCGAACCAGTAGGAATTGCAATGCTCAAAACAAGTTAGGGAGGTCCTAATGAGTAGTAGAAAATCTTCTACAAGAGCTACCTATGGGGTAACGAGGAAAAGATTCTCCCTCTAGTCCCGGCAGAAAGGGATTTCCATGGAAACTTCATCTATACCACTGATCCCGGACTATCTCTTGCACCTTAAGCATCAGGGGCTATCAGTGTCCTCACTGAAGGTCCATCTAGTGGCAATCTTGGTGTTCCACCTATGGGTGGAGGGGTGTTCAATCTTCTCAACCCACATAGTGAGCCATTTTCTCAAGGGCCTCAACAGAATGAGTCCCTCAAACTCATCAGCCGGTTCCTCAATGGGACCTTAATTTGGTTCTGTCTACACTGATGAGACCACAGTTTCAACCACTGGTGATGTGTTTCCTCTTGTACTTGTCATGGAAGGTGGCCTTCCTAGTAGCCATTACATCGGCTAGGAGGGTGTCAGAACTGAAGGCTGTGATGTCAGAGCCTCCACACATGGTGTTTTTCAAGGACAAGGTTCATCTGCGACCACACCTGGAATTCCTCCCAAAGGTAGTTTCCCAGTTTCACTTTAATCAGGACGTTTTTCTCCCAGTCTTCTCCCCTAAGCTGCACTCTAGTGACCGTGAGTGAAGTCTTCATTCACTAGATATTCGGAGGGCTTTGGCTTTCTACATCAAGAGAATGAAGCCTTTTAGGAAGCCCCCCCCAAGCTCTTTGTGGCGGTGGCAGAATGAAAGGCCTTCCAGTCTCCTCTCAGACGATATCATCATGGATTACGTCGTGTATTAGGACCTGTTACGAATTAACAAAAGTGCTGTCCCCTGTTTTGACAGCCCACTCAACATGAGCCCAGGCAGCCTCAAAGGCCTTCATAGCCCAGATCCTGATCCAGGACATTTGTGGGGCAGTGTGATATGGTCTTCTGTTCACACTTTTGCAGCATGCTACACCATCACCCAACAAGCCGGAGAGGATGCAGCAGTAGGCAGAGCATTCCAGCAGTCAGTTCTATGTTGAACTCCAACCCTGCCTCCTAGAGGAATGCTTGTAAGTCACCTAATTGCAATCGATATGAGCTAGCACTCACAGAAGGTTAGTAACCATCTTCTTCAACTGTTGTTCTTTGCGGGGCCCAAGCATAAGTTTTTCAGGCCCAGTACAAACTTGTAACACGGGCTCCATCCCACACACATACCACAATCCCTCATCCCATACATGCAATCTCATGAGCCATGAAAAATTGTTTCCTCATTGTTTCCTCTGGGCCCCAGTAAAGTGTAGCCTTTTCTCCCCCATGTGGAGGTGCTGGTTCTTCGAGATGTGTTGCTCATGTCCATTCCAAACCCACCCGCCTACCCCTCTGCCGGAGTTTCTCAACAAGAAGAAACTGAGGAGGCAGAGGGTTGGCAGGCTGGGTGAAGCCTAATTTCAGATTGGTGTCCAGAATAGCAGGTTTTTAGAAGTTGGTTGTCATTTTGAATTGTTGAAATGTGCCATCGCACATGCTCAGATCTGAAATTTTTTAGTGAATTATTTGACTCCATACAATACTTTTTAACTTGGACTGAAAAAGTGACATTGCTCAGATGTGTTTTGACAAGATGGGAACTAAACCTTGTCATTTAGGTGCTACCATAGGTCACATTATAAATAATGATACAGAAGAGGAAGTAAAGGAGGGACTAAGTGGTGCAGTGTCTAAGTAGCATACTGGCTTTTTACTTATAGAGAAATGCTGTCTTGGTTAATGAGTGAAATTGTGCCTAGTGGCCTAATGCTAATCCCAAGTGCGTATTTATCCTCAACAGTGAATCACCACAATTAAACATGATTGCCAGCCTCTCGTTCAGAAAGTCCTGTTCCTGGAAAAGGAGGACTGATGCATGTCTGAGGACTAAGATGGATTAGAAAAATTAGTACATTGTCTCTATATGTTGTGTGGTTTTCACCACTGGTTTTAATGCCTTGTTTTCATAAGCATGTACTTCATGCAAAAATAAGAACCAAGACAAAAAACAAATAAAAAAAAATATTGAGTTAAAGAGAGAGCTAATAAAACACTAATTCTGAGTTTCACTTGCACTGGTGTAAATCACTGATGCTAAACTGATGTTAAACAGGTGTGAGATCAGAATCAGTACCACTTTGGAGGGTTGTTTGTTATTCCCAATCTATCCCTGACAGATGACTATCTAAACTGACTTGAAATATCTACCAGTGATGGTGTTTCCAACAATCTCTCTGACTGTTTCTTCCATTGCCTAATAGAGTCTATAGTTACATAACTTTTCCTACTAACATACATTTTTCCTGGTACAGTTTATTCACCATTTCTTATTGTCTTAGAATCATTGACCAACAAGGAAAATTGATCCCCATCCTGTTTATAACATCCATCTACATATGTGTGGAGTTGTATCTTCCCTCATTCACCTTAGTGGTACACTTAAAGTTCTCTTAATATTGTCATCAGCTGACAATAAGAACTTGTTACTTTCTTCTAAACTTTCTCCGAGTTTATGACTGTTTTTCTTTAACGTGTTTCTTTTTGTTCCTATAAACCTATATAATAGCAATACCGCAAGGATTTATTTTTACTTTAAAGAGGAGAGATTTATGAAAGGTATCTCTGCGTTCTGTGCTTCTAATTTTCATTTTGATACATATTGATTCCACTCCATGCTATTTTGCTGCAGTTGTAAGCAATAAAGAAATTACTGGAGTACATCACTTTTGCCTCCGTGTCCTACAATAATATTGCCCCACCTAATTTATCCTGGATTAACTGTGGAATTGCATAGAGCATCACACCAATAGGCGGGAAGGCTGCTGTGCCTGCAGCTCTTGAATTTAGGTCGTCTTTGCAGCTAAGTAGGGAGGCTGCGATTCTGTTTAAAAAAAAAAAGTGCAAAAAGATAACACCAAGGCATACTTTTAGCAAGATGGTTTCTGTATGTTTCATTTGCACTGGTCTATCTTCATGGAGTCTATCATTTCCTGTATGGCAGTGGTCTAACACAGAAGATTAGCTGAAGTATAATGGTATGTATCAGTGTACAAGTGCATGTTTAAGTAATTGGAAGTATTCTTCGTCATTTGTGTTCTGCTGCTATTAAAGCTACAGACACAGTGTCAAGATGAGGAACAGTGTGTTTCTAGGTTTGACTTTATTTATACATACAATGATAACACACCTACCAGAGGAAATCGAAGTACAAGCGCAAAAAGTAAAAGTAGCAGTCATTACAGCTGTCTAAGCCAGGTGGCCACTCAACACAGTTGTCCTTACATTGCTTAACACCAGCACCCTAGACACAGAATTGTAATAAACTTTTGCTAGTTAAAACACTGATTAAAAAGATGAGTTCTGCACTACTTCTTAAAGGTTGCTTAACTCAGACTGTGGTGGGTGGACTTCAATGGGATCAAATGCTAGAGATGAGGCCTCTATAGAGAATGCTTAACTACCCATTTCAGTACATTTATCACCAAGCATGGGCAGCAAAAGCATTCTTGTGTATCATACGTGCTGAGACAGAGCAGCGCGGGGAGAAAAGAGGGAAGGGCAGAGATCTGGATTCCAGGCCATTTAAAGCTTTGCAGATTAACACCATCTTTTGGAAATTTTATGATGCTGGTCACACTGGGTAAAATATTCAAAAACATCTTATGCCCGGCTCCTTAAAGGTGTTTAGACATCCAACTCTGATTGATTTCAGTGGGAGTTAGGCACCTACATACCTTTTGAGGATATGTCCCTAGGTCCCATTTCAAAAGTGACTTAAGCTCTTAGGACCCTAAGCCTCATTGAACATCAGTAGAATTTAGGCTCCTATGTGCCAGTGTCATTTTGTAAAATGTCACTAATATTCCAAAGTCACTTAATTGGTTTTGAAAATTTTACCCATTACTTAAAAAAGAAAAAAAAAAAAGGTAATGAATTAATCTGAAGACAATCATGTGGGGATTGACGATTCAGCCAGAGTCAACAAAAGTGGGAATGTTATCCTTAGAAGGTCAGTTGATTAAAATGCAAAGTGCTCTATGCTAGAAAAAGACAAATGAATAACATCTAATGTACTCACTTGTTCTTTTTTGTAGTTAAAAATCAGAGTTGAACAGTAAGTCCTAAAAGATATTTTTATTGCTGTTGCGCTGTCCTCTGAGACACATTCTTGGCAGAATTCAAGAAAAACAAATAACAAATTGGCTGCTGACGTGAAAATGCATAAATGTTCCTGCATTTAACAGTACTGGGCCCATCCTTGTTAGGAGTAAGCTCCTGCAGTGCTTAGAGATGTAGTGCTAACCTTGCTAGCTCATAATGTGCTCTGAGTAGACTTCTGCAATCAGATGTCTGATAATGAAGGTACTGAAGTGGAGAGGAGGAAATAGACAAACTCGGAAAGTATCAGGGTAGGAAACCCAAAAAGGCAGAGTTATGGAGTATTTTTACTAAAGATCTTAAGAGTTGGTTTATTTTAAAAACAAGTCAGAAAAAAAAACAACCCTATTCCTCCTGCAGTTAATGTATTTTTGATGTGACTGGGGAAAGCTGACTATATATTTCAAGGTATTAAAAAGAAAACACATATTGTGCTTGCAAAAAAGTGTGTCTCATGTCTTCTACTTACAAAAGACATGCATTTGGATAAGAGAAACCACATTTACACATGTAAATGCAAGGGGCTGCATGTTCATTCTGCCATTTTGTAGGCACAACGCTGGTGCACACTTTTGGTAAAAATGGCCCCAACTTTTTTTTAATAATATGGCAACATATTATTTTAGTTGTATGTCTTTGCATAGAGCCTGAGATGGTAATATCATATAAATCCTATAAGTCCTATAGAATATAACAGAAAATTATGTTTTCTATAGATTTGTGGGATCAGCCTATAAAATTACATTGAAAATTATACAGCAACAATAGATTTCTATAGAATAGCTAAAAAAATCCATCATAATGATTACATTCTATAGGTATTTAGATTAATTTCTATAGAACCCTATTACATTTCCATAGAATTCTGTTTTGCCTTTCTATTAAATTATATAACACTTATAACCCAAATCTGTAGCATTTAAAATGTGGCTATTGAAAGTTACTTGCATTTTGTGACATCTTAGCCTAAAACAACATTTAAAAATCTAATGCAAATCTAAAGCCTAGTCTAATCTAAACTTTAGAGAAAAAGCTATTATCGTCATTTCATCCCCACCTGCCTAAAATTGATCTAATGAAATTGCTAACTTCAGTCTCCTAGATTGAGATCAAACAGCAGTGGAGAGTCGTGGCTAGACAAATCTGTTTGGGAGCCAGAAGCTGTTTGTTCATTACTAGTTTTTAGAAGCTGTTCACCAAATACTTGCTTAGAATGGGCATGTGCTTACTAATTTTTAACCTTTTCTTTTCTGTGAATGGATCTTTTCCAAAGAACACAGCAGGGTGCCTGGCCTTTGGCCCTATTTGTTTATGCTCCCATATGCTCTGGTGTAGATTGTCATTTGCTGTAATTTTGCACTCTCGTTTCTCTATGACAGTCTTGTGTTAAGAAAGGGGATATCGATTGCAGCAACAAGTATATAGGCTTTCCACTGCCATCACTCTCAGCTAATTTATTTTATTTGTTTCTTTAAATTTCCAGATGTGCTCATTTCAGAAGCATCAGAATAAAGAATAGTCAACAACAGTTGTCTATCAAAGCTATTTGCTCCAGGGGGCGCTCACTAATATAAATTGTCAGGCAGGCAGCTGGTTGTAACATTGGAATTTCATCACTAGGGAGCCCTGCTGCTCTACCACAGCACAGTTTCTGGGGAAGGAAGAGAGTGCGAGGTCCTAAAGCCCACAGATCTCCCAAAAGGGACAGGTCATTGCATCAACAACATGCACCAGACAGTGGAGGCATAGCCAGATGCACAGAGGGAATTGTGCTGCACCCTTTGAAACTGTGCAGCAATTTTTTCCTCCAGAAAAATATAGGTTATTTTTGCTCTGGTGCTGCAAGGAGCTCAAGGAGGAATCCTGCCTCTTCCTGGCAATATGATGCCCTAAAGGCACAAATGAGAGTCAAATGGTAATGTCAAGTCAAATGTCGTGATCTAATTTGTCCTATCTTATCAGAGACAAAATAACCAGATATCAAAGTTATAGCATGCTTTATTTTGTGGCTTGACATTTGACAGAGCGTTAGCTGGGTTTCTACTGGAAAGATTATGGCACAAGACTGTAAGCCGAGAGATCTTGATTATATACTCAGATGTCACTTCTTCTGTCCAATCACTTAATCTCCCTGTGTCTCAGTTTTCCTATCTGTAAGAAAGGGATAATATGTAGCTACTTCAGAGGGATGCCGTAGTTAGTTAATTCCTATAAATTACTTTACGAATCTTAAAAGATAGGTGCTATGTAATTTTAAAATAATACCAATAATGCTTAGGGCCAGATCCCCAGCTGATGTAACGTGGCTGATGTAATGTGGCCTAGCCCCATGGAAGTAATGATATATGAGTGAGGATTTACTTTCCATTCTAACATCCCAACTCTCCGCACTTTGTCTTTGTCTATCATGATAATTCATGAAAAACAAAGTGGTATTATGTAAAGAGAAATAATCTCTGTAAAGGTAGGATTGCAACCAGTGTTCCATGCTAAGGCTGACTTTTAAATACAATCTCCCCATTGTAACCCGAAAAGAACAGATCTTCAAGTTTTCAAAATGTTAAGGTTGATGATGAAGCAGAACTTTTTTTTTCTTGAAAATGCAAAGGAAAATTAAGCAGTTTTTTCTTACATTCCTTCAACTGAAAATGTGCCTTCTTTTTGCAATTTTTGTGAAGTGCTTTTCCTTGTCCTCATGTTCTGTAAGTAAACCCCAACTTGCATTTAAAGTGCCTTTGCATCTCCTAGCCTGACTGTAGGCTAGCATAAATACCTCTGCAATACAAAATTCTTATTTACAGAAGCTTTAAATGTCCCCTGTGACTCATAAATTTAACGTTTGACTATCTTGAAAGCAGAGTTTAGTATTAACCACAGGGTTCGCTTGATCAGTATTTCTATCTAAACTTGAGTCTAGGTTAATTTCCAAGAAAAATAAAAAACAAATAAACGTTTCTGGGTAAAATTGTCAGTAGTGTTTAGGTGACTTTACACCCATTGTTCCTAATGAAATGAGCATCCATCATTAGAAAAAGCATGATGCCGTTTTATAAAGTTCTAAAGTATTCTGCAACACTTGCAGGTATTTTAGAAAATGCCTATTGGTTTCACAAAAGTTTCCCATCACTTACAAAAACCATTTCTGTCTTAACAAGTCTTGTGTAAAACAAGGGGCCTGAGAAAGGGCCTGCACAGTTGTGTCACTTAGGGAAGGACAGATGGTCTTACGGTTGAGGCACTGACCTGAGACACTGCAGATCCAGGTTCAATTGCTGGCTCTGCTACAGACATGTAACCAGGGTGCATTTCAGGGTCTCAATTCCTCATTCTCAGCACTGAACTACTAATGCTTCCTAGTTCAGTAGGCTGTTATGAGGATCAATTCCTTAAAGTTTTGGGGCACAGAGATCCACCAGTGATAGACCTACCCAAGTAGCCCCAAAAGTTGTTTCTCATGTGCCCATATTTGAAATTCAGCCTGGAGCATGTGGTCTGCTAAACCTCAGCTAGGGTATGTATTTTCTTCATTCTTCAGGGTGAGAGCAGTGCAGGACAGTACATCTGACTAGCCCTACAAAGAAGTCAAGCAATCAAAAGAGTGATGAATGGTGCCCTAAGGCTTAAGCGTTTTAGGGAAATATATCTTATTATAAGTGCGAAGTCATTTTAATCCATTGTGATACACTTTAACACCATTAATTCTGATTAGTTCAATTGCTATTAATATAGCAGCATTATGTACCTCTACCTAAATTACAATATAATTTATCATTTATACTACCACACCATAAAACCAGACAGTCAGATTGCTGGATGACTGAACATTATTCGGCGATGAAAGTTAAAAACAAAACGTCAACCCTCAGAAACCAGCTAATTCAGGGAATAAAGCCTGCTTTCAGGAAGCTGCATTCTGTGGCTATCATCGTTAAGGCATATAGAGCCCAGACCAACAGTATACCAGCCACATTCATGGTATCTGAGACATGAAAGTCAGTATTTAGCTGAGCAAGGGCTTCCCAAGTCTCCCAAGAAACTTCACAGGAGCAAATAGCAGGGCTTCCAGGAGCAGGAAGACATCATGCAAATGAGGTTCCTTCCTTCTGCTCTACACCATTCTTGAGACTCAGACTTATTTACCCCTCTTTTTGATCATGTATGCACAAGGGGCCTAGCTAATTTACATTTTTGGGGGGATGGTCTTCCTCTCTCTCTGCTTATCAGGGTCTACGAGTCTTGACCGTGGGTCTTGGGGTGGTGGGGTCCTGAGAGTCATCACATTCCAATAGTCTACCCAGCAACTCACAGACAGTGGTTGGAACTAGGATTCATGAAGCCCAACTTGGGCACAAGCCCATTCCTCTGATTGGGAGAGCTCCCAGGCTCCTGAATAGGTCCCAGGGCCTGATGTTTACTTGTTCTTGCCTTCTGATCCTGACTAAGCCAGACCCTTCTGGCTTACTTCTTCTGGCTTACCCTTCTGGTAACTGCCTTCTGGTGCCTGCTCTCTGGTTCCATAGCCTGGTCTTGACCTCCCGGTATTCTGACTCAGCCTGATTCCTGGAAACTGACTCTTGATCCCTGGACCCTTGGCCCATGCCAGATGCTAACCTCTGGGCCAGGGCATGCACACCTTGGTCCTGATGGTGCCTGTTGCTGGCCCCTGTAAACCCTTTCCCTGGGATCCTGTGTTAGTGCTAGAATACTCTAGGTGCAGTTAGCTACAGAGGAGTCCTCATCTTGATATGTATGTGAGGAGTTTTGTCCATCAGCTGTTCTCTCAGATTCTACTTTGGGAATGAACATTTTGCTGGCTCTCTGTGCTCTTTGCCTCCAGAAGTGTAGGGTGGCAGTGGCTGCTGAAGCAGGGGCCCGCACCTGGTGTTGGCAGGATAGCCAGTATAATAATGATTTTGAACAAGTCACTGCCTCAAGACAGACCCCAGCATCTCAGTATGTCAGACAATGAGGAAAAGCAAAGAGATAGAGCCAGGAGAGAACATTTGTTGTTCCTTTGGAAGTTCCACTTCCTCTCCCTGTCCCATCCAGACCCTAGTTTCCTGGTAGTGGATGGTTTCTCCTATCAGGAGACAGGTCACTACCCCTTTCTGCTTAACAGTAGCATACTTAGTTATGGACTTCCTCGACAACATTCCCAAGAGTCCATTCGACCTATATGTTAATTGTGAAAAATATCATAAGCTTGGGAAGGAATGGACGTGTGCAGTGGTTAAAGACTGAAATAGCAGGAAGATGGAGCTAGCTTGTGCTAGCTAAGAAGGAGAAGGAGCAGTCAGGGACCACTGCTTACCCAAACCTGGGAGAGGTTGGGGAGCTCCCAATTGGTTTTAGCAAAAGGGGGCTCAGTGCTCCACCCATATCCTTTTTTTAAACCTGGTCATGCCTTAATCTATTCCCTTTCATCTTGGATTCCGTGACGCTTCAGTGACTGTGATTATGGTGTTTTTGGAGCCATTGCACAATCTGAGGGTAGTGAGGTTTTCATTTACCAAAAACCCCAAAACAAAACAAAAAAACTGCACACAACTTAGGAGCGTAGGAATTGCTTTACTGGATCAGACCCATGGTCCTGTTCCAGTACCTGTCTCCAACAGTAGCCAGGACTAGATGGTTCAGAGGAAAAACTCTATAGATGTGGAATAATCTGCCCTCGCGTAGGCCTCATCCTGATCCATAACAGATAGAGATTGCATTAAGTCTTGAAGCATGAGGTTTCATATCCATTTGATGCACAGGTGTACTGTCCGCAGTCCCAGGTTTTCCAAAGAAACATACATTGTTGTTGGCTATTGAATTCACTACATTAAAAGGAACTACAAACAAAATGAAATAGAATCCCCTTTGCTAACAGTTCAATTACAGTCCTTTGTTATGGTGGTGCTTATGGTGGTTTCCTCATTAACTTGGTTAATGTGTGTTTATTTCTGCTTATAACCCAACTCACTCAAAGAATTAAATCTTTCATTAGCCAGCAGGTACATAATGGACAGGAAATATTACAAAACTATTTAGAACCTTTTGCATTAGCATCAGCCTTCTCCCTCTGCCTCAGACAAACATTAATCTTTGCTGCTCAGCTTCCTTTTGTTTTGCTGCACTGACCTGAATGTTGATATATGGAAGTGGTGCCTGATTGGTGAGATAACATCTGATGCTGTCCACAAACACGGAAGAAAGGATCTGCCTCTCTCCACTTGAAATACCCACTCTATTCAGCTGTACAATGAGATTCCCTTTGATTAGTAATGCTTTCATTTCAATAGCCATTGCAATGATGGGAAACCTTGTGGCTGGAATGCAGAGCTGTGGGAGTTCAGAGTGGAAGTGGATTTTGGGGCTGCACAGTTGCATACAGTTGGAGCATTACAGTCTTTCCAATTTTAGTCAAAGAAGGCCCAACATAACTTGAAAAATTTGAAAGGCGCTCAGATCCCATACTAATGAGTGTGGTAATAGTCACCTAGACAAATAGGTTCACTTTCCATCCTATAGAACTTACACCAGAATCAACTGCAGCCTACCAGAAGCCTGGATACCGTTATACCGAGCACAGTAATGGATTTCCCCTTTCATCTCCAGGCAAACTCTGTTTGATTCTGTTGTTCACGCTAAGAGGAAAAAGATGATTAATGGGACATTCTTTAAAGTTTTCTGTAGAAAGGAGAGCAGTAATGCAAGAGATGTATTGGCTAAGAGAAAACATTTACAGGAGATCTTTGCCCATCTTTTTTGTATCTTCTTTCATCATGAAGAATGTTAGCTGTGATAAACCGTTCTGCTAATCAAACAGCACTGAAAGGTTAGGTCATTGGAAGTCTTTAGTCATTTTGTGCTTTTCAAGAGTGAATCTGTTAAAATTATGCTGGATACCCACTTAAAGCCTCAGCTGAAAACCCTACCTGTGTTTTATAACTCTGCACTGTCAGAACTCATAATAAACCAAACATTCTTTCAGAGGTACTCATAAGAGAGAAAAAAAACGCTGTAAATTTAAGAGTAATTTCAGATTGTAAATGAAAAAGAGAGGCACGACTGTTCATTTGCACCAATCATGCCTTCCTTTCATCTGCTCTGATTAGGCCTGGCGCGGTTTCATCAAACTACTCCATCACTGAGCTGTCACTCCAGCCGTCTGTTGATTGAAAACAATCAGGGCTCTGATGGCACAATTATTCTGACCCTTTAACTAGAGGCTGCTGTGATAATGAAAGGTTGATTATGATAGTTTGTGCCTCTTTCAGTTTGCCAAGAAGGTTAATTTGGGCATCAGACGGATGTTTAATGGGCGCTTGCTGGCTACACTGAGGTAAATGAGAACGTGCGGTCTTCGATATTGCACGGATATAGTTTGGCTGTCAATCATTGTCATTTTGAGTTTGTGCCTCACACTCTGGAAATCACATTTTATTTCTTCCTTGGGATTTAATTTATTCTGTGCCCTGAGGAAGTTCTTTCACTGTGTGACCTTCACAGTAGCTTTCTCTGTCTTTTTTCCCCCTCTCCTCAAATGGAGCCAAAGGCACAGCGCATCCAGAAGAACATTTTTCTTTCATTTTCTCTTAAAAAACCTAGGAACTTTAAAACCACTGTTTATTCCTCACTTTGAACAGAGTAAATGCTTTAATTCTGATTGTAAAATAAGAATGTGCAAATGAAAGTGAAGTTAGGCTGCTTGCTAATGCAGCATCACCCAAGGGGTTGCTTATATATGCACACATTTATAAAATGGACAAACAGGCAATTTAAATTTCTCTGTGAAAAGGGGCGTATTTCTCTCTCTCTCTCTCTCTCTCTCACACACACACACACACACACACACACACCCCTCCCCCTACCTTAGTGCACTATAAATGTGATCTCGGTACCATCCTACAACTTTTTGAGTCGGAAAGTCTCTTTTCAGGGTTGAGGGGTAGGAGGCATTTCACTGCAGATTCAGAGATTATTAATATTTACCAATTTCAGATTTGAGAGAATTCTATGCATAATTTTGTAGTTGTTTGGTTCATGGCGTAAAAGAGATGCAAATACATAATAATTTTGATTGTTCTACATGCAGCTCATTACAATCTTATTTTTATGCACATTTTTCTAATTAAAAAGACAGAAGTAAAAAGATTTTATATATATATAGCCATGTGGTCTGTGGATCTGAGTCACTCTCTCTTGATATTGCTCACAAATATGAGGTAATACCTGCATGGCACAATGTCAAAGGAGTGTCTGGATATTTAGCCACATGGGTATTCTTCATGGCCTAAAGAACAGCTCTGAGTAACTTTGAAAACTTCTCTTTCTCTCACCAACAGATAGTGATCCAGTAAAAGATATTTTTATTGAGAGGCTGGGGGAACTAGGTTTGTTTAGCCTGAAGAAGAGAAGAATGAGAGGGGATTTGATAGCAGCCTTTAACTACCTGAAAAGGGGTTCCAGGGAGGATGGAACTAGGCTGTTTTCAGTGGTAGTAGATGGCAGAACTAAGAGCAATGGTCTCAAGTTGCAGTAAGGGAGGTCTAGGTTGGATATTAGGAAAACCTTTTCACTAGGAAGGTGGTGAAGCACTGGAATGGGTTACTTAGGGAGGTGGTGGAATCTCCGTCCTTAGATGTTTTTAAGGTGTGGCTTAATAAAGCCCTGGCTGGGATGATTTAGTTGGGGTTGGTCCTGCTTTGAACAGGGGGTTGGACTAGATGATTTCCTTAGGTCCCTCCCATCCCTAGTCTTCTATGATTTTATATTACCTCATCCACTGTGTCTCTTTAATATCCTGGGACCACAGGATACAGGGCTACAACAACACTGCAAACAACTCTGTCCCATGTCTGGTTTTTAAAATGTTCCTGTGGAAGCCTGGCCTTGAGAAGCTGATGTAATTTGTTACTTTTTTCCAAAAGCAATTCTTGGGTTGGTCCCATTTTAAAAAAAATATACACTAATGGCCTCATCCAAAGACCTTTGGGATCAATGAGTCCTTTCGTTTTCTTCAGTGTGGGCTTTGGATCAGAGTCCTAATAAACCACTAGTTCTTCAGAGCTCATGGTTGGTCTCGTAACCACCCAAGAGTCGAGGTCACAGCCAGAATGCCCTTTCTGTATTGCTACAAGGGGGGAGTCCCAGCTAGATCGGAAAGTGGTTTGGTGGGGGAGGGGGAGTATGGAAAAGGTTGAGAACCACTGAATTACATTAACTCCAGCCAAAGGTCAGACCACATTTGCCACTTTTGTTCTTGGGGAATATTTTACAACCAGCACACGTGCACTAGAGTAGGCTCACACAGAAATGCATGCTTTTACGTCAGGAAATGAGCAGCCAGATAAAACACTAAAGTTATAAACCCAAAACCCCATTATTTGACACAGATCATGAATAGATAATGAATGTTGGTGAGTTCTATTTCTATAAAGAGTGCATTGTCTTCACGACTAGTTTTGTCTCATCAATATCAGTAGATTTAAAACATTGCCCCAAGTGCTTACCATAATTATGACTTCCTTTTGGCATGTTTGATTACAATTCCACAGTGAGATGTAGAAAGGTTAGTCAGGAAAAATTGGTGTGAAAAGAATCCCAGCATTGTTTTTCTTTCCACATTACATGTCATAGACAGAACTAAAAAAATCGGATGCATTTTGTTTTTAATGTGTCCTGTTTTGTTTTCAGTCTCTGAGGCCTGATTCTGATCTAAAACTGACAGAAAATTTCCTTTTTGAAAAAAAAAATTACCCTTTTGTCAAAATGGAAATTTTTGCAGAAAATGTTTGTTTCATTTGAAATTTGTAATTGTTTTTTCAATGAAGAACTGGAACATTTCAGTGAAAAAAATTTCTTTTGCAATTTTTGTTAAATATATTCAGTGTTTACCAGCCAGCTCCATTCTGGTCAGTGTAACTCCATTGGCACTAGATCTTCAGATGGTGTAAACTGGCATAGCTCCCTTGAGCTAACAGTGTTTTACACCAGGAACTGACCCATTGACTTCAGTGGAGTTATTGACAAGGAGCAATATAGCTATGTAGTTTTGCTGACACTAAACTTGCCAGTAAAGTAAGGTACAAATTAACCACACTATAGTGAGCACATCAGATTCACATTTTGCCAAATGAGATGGGGTTCTCTGCTTAGAGAATATAGTGCAGAATCCGTAGAAATAAAAGGTGGCATGTATACCAGCTGACAGCATGGAGAGGCTGCAACCAAGTGATACACAGATTGGTTTAAAGGATATCAGAAGAATATCCATTATAAGTACACTGATCAAAACTACAAAAGTGGCTTACCAATCACTTTCAAGTTTTAGGTGTGGTACATAGGTTGAGAACCATTAATGTATACAATAAATTTGCTATCTCCTGTCTGAGGTTTCAAGATTTTGTTCTCTTGCTAAATCAATTATAGTCTAACCTTGGGGTGGAAAAAGATCCTTTGGATTAAGGCTTTAGGCAACTAGAGTTAATCTGTTGTGAGAATCTTCTCCTTTTCAGTATCTAGTTTTGTCACTTACTTAATGAAAAGAGGGATATAGAAAAATATATTAAAGCTGATAGAGTTAGTAAACTGTGGCTTAACTCATGCTTGCTTTCTCTTTTCACGTTAAAATTAACAAGAAATACATGGGAAGCCTTTGACTACTTATGTAAAGAATTGTCTGTATTTTGCTAAAAGTAGGAGCCTGTCCTTAGTATTGTCAAGAATGTATTAGTGGTAAAAACATGGTGTAGCTGTACAATGCTTTTGCGATTTTGGAGACATTTATTTTTTCTTCATTGCAACTGGAATTTCAAAGACTATTAGTGTGTCCTTGTGGCAAGCTGGATGTTTTTCCCTCTCCTGTTTTAATTACATACAGTAATGCTCATGCAGCACTCTAAACTGGCTCTTAGTTCACTTTTACTTGTCGGGATTGTCTATAGGAAGGAATCTCCACTGTGCCAGAAGCTAAAAAACTGTGTGTGTGTGTGTGTGTACACATACACATATATGGGCTAAAACCTGAATACACACATATGGGGCTAAAACCTGAAGTCCTTACTCAGGCAACGCTTGTGCTGAATTCAATAGGATCCTGAATCTGGACTGAAGAAAAGCTGAGTAAAGACTTTAGAATTTGGTCCTGAATAAATATATCAGTGTTTGCTCCTATAAAGTGTATGTTTGCACTAATGTTGAGGATGAGGCAAATTCTGCTGTCATTTACACAAAGATAAACCTAGAATAACCATGATGATTATTATTGCATGCAAAACATCAGTTTGGGAACCTGATTCTCCCTGTCTCCCCAGTGGTGCACCCTAATCCAACCTCTACTACTAAAAAACTTTCCCAGTGACAGGTGCATAAGTTCCCTTCCCAGATGACCAAATTGTCCTCCTGCTTCTTCCACACGGCCTGCAGTGTGTTACACAATTGATATGCATGGCAGTGACTTACATGACTTGGTATTAGGCCTGTCAAATGATTTAAAAAATAATCATGATTAATTGCAGTTTTAATTGCACTGTTAACCAATAATAGAATACCAATTATTTACATTTTTGGATGTTTTTTACATTTCAAATATATTGATTTCAATCACAACACAGAATACAAAGTGTACAGTGCTCACTTTACATTATTTATATAACAAATATTTGCACTGTAAAAAAAGAAACAAAAGAAATAGTATTTTTCAGTTAACCTCATACACGTACTGTACTGCAATATCTTGATCATGAAAGTGCCACTTAGCATGGAAGCGCATCCTCCAGAATGGTGGCCGAAGCATGAAAGAGCATTTGAATGTTTAGCATATCTGGCACGTAAATACCTTGCAGCGCCAACTACAACAATGCCATGTGAACACCTGTTTCAGGTGGCATTGTAAATAAGAAGCAGGCAGCAGTAGCTCCTGTAAATGTAAACAAACTTGTTTGCCTTAGCGATTGGCTGAACAAGAAGTAGGACTGAGTGGACTTGTAGGTTCTAAATTTTTCCATTGTTTTGTTTTTGAGTGCAACTACGTAACAAAAACTAAAATATCTACATTTGTACGTTGCACTTTCATGATAAAGCATTACAGTACTTGTATGAGGTGAATACTGTTTCTTGTTTCTTTTTTACAATGCAAATATTTCTAATAAAAAGTAATAATATAAAGTGGGTACTTATACTTTGTACTCTGTGTTGTAATTGAAATCAATATATTTGAAAATATAGAAAAAATCTAAAAATATTTAGAATAAATTTAAATTGGTATTCTATCATTGTTTAACAGTGCAATTAAAATAGCAGTTAATTGTTATTAATTTTTTTAATCAAGTTAACTTGTTTTGAGTTAATTACTGGAGTTAACTGCGAGTAATTGACAGCCCTACTTGCTATTGCTAGCCGGTTGGTGCAGCAGGGTTAAAATGTTCTTGGGGCAGAGCAGGAAACATAAGGTATTCATGTCACGTAACTGTCCGCAGTGGATATGAGTGGGTCATTCAGGACTGACTAGAAACAGCCTCTATTAATGGAAGGATTTGATGAATCAGTGGAAACCGAATGGATGGGCCCAACAGTCAAAAGGAGATTTTCTCCCACTCTAAGCAGGGAACCACAACAAAGGGCAGGAGCTGGAGAATAAAGGGGAAAGGTGTCAGGTGTCTTTATTAAGAGCTGAGCTCATAGAGACACACATAGCTTTCACCTGGAGCTGAGAGAAAGCGAGCCAAGATAGATTCCACAGCAGTTTGAGTGGGTGGGATGCTGACTTTGGCCAGGATGGACTACATTAGAACTTCTTCTTCCCTATGCTAACCTAAGGATTTCCTGGTGCTGTATTCCAGCTGAATAATAAAGCTTACTCCTTGTTGGCAAGGCTGCCTGATGTCACTACAAATACTTGCTGAGGTATCCCTGAAGAGGGTGAAAGTCTGAGACCAGGAAGCTGTCTCCGTTGGACCTCCCAAGAGAAACTGGAATGCTGGAGCTCAGAGCCTAAATCTTGGAGGCATTGAGCCACGGGACCTACCTTTGTGACAACAGGGGCACATCGTAAAACCAGCTCTGTGATAAAACCAGGCTTGTAAAACCAGGCTCTCTGTTCCACAGCAATTTCCACTATTACAGGGATGGCATTGCATGTGCTGTACATTCATACGCTGAATAGTGTATTTAGTGAATTTTGTGGCTTTTATTAAAATAAGCTTATGCAAATATTTTTCAAGAGACTTAAATTAACAACCATCGTTACCAAGAGCAAGACAAGGGAATGCAAAAAACATGTCTGTGGCTTTTATCTTTATCTTTCTTGCTGCATACTTACCTACCTACCTACCTAGAAAAAGCCCCGTGGGGGGGGATCACAAGATGACTGCATGTTAGCTGCAAATATAGATCTAGATTCACGGGATTGGCCCAGCTGTGCTCAGCACAAGCTGGGGTGAGGGGGGCTGAACGTCGGCAAAGATGACATCAAATCCCACCACGTATGCTGTATATGTAGTGTACACAGTAATAATATTTCACACATTTTTAGAGAAATATCCACATTTTATGTAGACAGCACATGATTCCAACAAAACCTTTATACTGCACCACAGAAGCCTCTTATAAATGATGTTGCTTTTGCCATAGGTCACGCAGCTGGCTGAAAGCATTGTAACAGAGGTTTCAGTTCCTTGTGCGGTCACTCAATAACTCTTCAGCTATCCAGCTGTAATGTCACAGCCGTGTGTGTGTGTGCGTGCGTGCGTGCATGCATGCGCGCGCGCGCAAATGCATATAGTAAGCCATGGAAAAAATGTGTAGGGAGACGAGGGATGAGATTCTAAATAATTAACCAAAATTAGATTACAAATGGACAAAGCAATACATTTTAAGTGTGAACTAAAAGGGCTTTTTAACCTACACAGACCAGGTGCCCAAGATCTCTCTCTCTCTGCAGTTGGTGACATCATTATTCCCTAAAGCAGAGCTGAGAGCTAGGTTCCTTATATTGTTTAGGTGTCAGTGGTGGCAACAACTGTAAAATGTGCAAATGCCAATCTATTCAACTCAAATTACAGTGAATAAACACAGGAGGATGGCATTACTTTAATGCAGTGGTTCTCAACTTGCGGCCCAAACAACACACAGCTGTGGCCCATGTGATCGCCTCAGCGCCATACAGAGAGCATACATATTGTGTGGTTGGGGCCCACATAACACATACGGAGCTGCATATGAAGCCCGCTGCTTTAATATAGATATCTACACATTGTTCAGTTGGCAATTTAAGATCATGAGCCATTTTAAATTGATGTTAATGTAGCCCCTTGACTGGTCAACAAGATATGTTATATGCACATTGGAACCACACACGGCATGTACATCACTGATACGATGCAGTTCTTTTTGATGCATTCCGCAGTTGCTAGAGAATATAGCAGTTGGCGGGGTTAAAGCATTTCAGTTCATTTTGAATTTGGATGTTTTGAGTTTTGCAATTGTGATTATTCTCTTCACTTTCTCTCCAATTCGTTGTCCCAGACAAATATTTCTACCTCTTTTTTCAAGAAAAATTTTGTTGTATTTGAACCTGGAAGGGGATGGGGGACTGAAATTTTATTTTAAAAGGTAAAAAATACATAAGGATATAAAGTGCACTGTTGTTATGTTTCAATTGTATCCCAAATAATCTGAATACTGTCCTCTGTGCATGGAGTGTGGGCAGGGTGCTGGAACAATTTATAATAGGAGATGCTGAGAGCTACTGAACCATGTGGTAAAACCTGTATATGACGGAAACCACTTCAAGCCAGGGGGTGCCGTAGCACCCCAAGTTCCAGCACTTGTGTGTTGGGGGTATACACATATTATGGTTTAAAAAAATCAAGAAGGAAGACAATTGATGCATGGTATCCTTACCTCATTTTATTTCCTTCAGTATTTTGTTATAAACAGTAATGGGGGGAGGGAAAGCCTTTTCTTTTTAAATTACTCTATCATAATCTTCCTGATTTTTTTTTCCTCCTCAAGTGTACCCTGTGGTCTTCAAAAATCACCTAGTTTCTATGTTTATTATATTGCTCCAGAAGCTTGATTCCTATGTTGAAAGATTACTTGGACATTATGAGCTCCTAAAGTGTTGCTAACTGTTGGCGTATCCTGTTAATTTTGTGCAGTTCCCCCCCCCCGATCTTTTAGCGGAAGAAGACCAGGTTATTTATTACATAGCAGTATGATGATCATATATTAATACTGTAGATAATCATTATTTTGTTTTTATGTAAATAACAAATGCATCTCCTATATTGCTATCCATGGACTCATAAGTATCTCATATATTGCTCTATATGTGTAATAATTCAAATGTATAGTTCCTCTTGGAATGCAAAAACGGTATTAGAAAGACTCAGTCGTGACATCGATATAGATAATTGCTTTTTGTGTTTGTGTTTTTCCCTACTTTTTAGCTAGCAGTGAGGTGGTTGGAACACAACTGCCGCTATCAGTACATGGATGAACTTCTCCAGTATGTCCGCTTTGGCCTTATGGACGTGGATACACTACATACTGTAGCTCTGTCTCATCCCCTTGTCCAAGCTAGTGAAACTGCAACAGCACTTATTAATGAGGCCTTGACATACCACCAGAGCATCTATGCACAGCCAGTTTGGCAGACCAGACGAACAAAACCTCGCTTCCAGTCGGACACTCTTTACATTATTGGGGGGAAAAAACGTGAGATCTGTAAAGTAAAAGAACTCCGATACTTCAATCCAGTCGATCAGGAGAATGTTCACATAGCAGGGATTGCAAACTGGAGTGAACTGGCTCCCATGCCTGTCGGGAGAAGTCATCACTGCGTAGCTGTCTTGGGAGACTTTCTGTTTGTAGCTGGTGGAGAGGTTGAGCATGCCACGGGCCGCACCTGTGCGGTAAGGACTGCCTGTCGATATGACCCGCGTAGTAACTCTTGGGCTGAGATAGCTCCAATGAAGAACTGCCGGGAACATTTTGTGCTGGGAGCTGTGGATGAGAACCTCTATGCAGTCGGAGGAAGAAATGAACTGCGTCAAGTTTTGCCTACAGTCGAGCGGTACTGTCCCAAGAAGAACAAGTGGGCCTTTGTTCAGTCCTTTGACAGATCCCTTTCATGCCATGCAGGATCTGTGGTGGATGGTCTTCTTTGGATATCAGGTAGAAAACGTTTCACACAATTTGAGGTACTAACAAAATACCAAATTACTGTCATGAATTAAACCAATAAGTTCACTTTGGTTTACATGTCTGGAAAGCTCGGGCTAAACCTTTATTTTAGAACAGTGATACTTAGACTGAGGATCCTAAGCCACAAGTGGCTCTTTGATATGTCTTCTATGGCTCTTTACAGCACATGATATTAAAACACTGTGTGATTTAATTATTAACCAGTCAAAGTTATTCATCAATCAGGATTGTAGTTGATAAAATAGCAATACTTGGTCAGTCATTTTTCTGTGAGTAAAATTATATATATATATATATATATATATATATATATATATATAAAATATCCAAAAGAGCCACAGTAGTGTGAATTCATTGTTTCATTTACTGTATGATATGGATCCTGACTGGTGTTCATATATCTATAGAGTACATGAAACAATGAATTCACACTACTGTGCCTCTTTTGGGTAATTGATTGCTAATTTGGTGCCTGAACCACTGAGGTCTGGGTATCACTGTTTTAGAAGATCGAGATTTCCAAGAACTTAAGTATGGATACATAAAACCATGGGAGAATGAGAGAAACAGCATAATACACATACAGTGCTTCTTCCTCTACTAAATATGTCCTGCTTCAAAGTTGTATACCATACGTAGTAACTTCAGTGACAATTCATAAATCGCAGTGAATCAAAATAACCTGTTTCCTGACAGATACAAGATTAAAAATGCTGCATGTTCCCTTAAAAAAACCAAAAAAAACCCCAAGAACTTCTTGTCCATGCTGTCATCAAGTGTGTCAGTACATTTTTCCCTTAAAATTGAATGGAAAATTAGCCAGTTGCTTGCATGTGTTCGTCCAAGGCTTGAAGGCAGGAATGTGAATTGCTCCCCCTTTCTGTTGAATGTATTGAAGGAGGCAGAAAGGATTTCTATGAATCACACACAGCTGCTGTTATCACAAAAATGCTCAGCACTGTGTTTTAATATAATGCAAAAAGCCACAACTGAGGAAGGAAGCTGTATTGGTTAAAAAATGCCCTGGTTTAGGGGGGAAGTGAAGGCAGCTGTAATAGGTACATATAATTCTGAAAACAAATGGAAGAGGGAAGACGTTGATATTAATGAGCATAAATCAGATGCTAGGAATTGAAGAACGTTGATAAGGGAAGCACAGGGACACAATGAGAAATCTATGGCCAGCAGAATTAAGGAAAGAAGGGTTTTTTTAAAGTATATTAAGAACAAAATAAATCCTGATAATGGTATTGGTCCTATTACTAGATGGAAATGGTAGAATTATCAATAATAAACCAGAAAAGGGAGAAGTGTTCAAGTGTTCTGTTCTGTATTTGTGGAAAAAACAGAAGATGTAGCTTCATCATGTGATGGTGATGACACTCTTTCCATTCCACTAGTGTCTCAGGAGGATGTTAAACAGCAGCTACTAAAGTTAGACATTAAAATCAGCAGGTCCAGATAACTCACATCCAAGAGTTTAAAAAGAGCTTGCTGAGGAGCTTGCTGGACTATTAATATTGATTTTCAATAAGTCTTGGAATACTAGGGAATTTACAGAAGACTGGAAGAAAACTAATGTTGTGCCAATATTTTAAAAGGGTAGGTAGGATGATGTGGGTAATTATAGGCCTGTCAGTCTGACAGTGATACCAGGCAAGATACACTGCTACTGGACTAGATTAATAAAGACTCAAAGGAGATTAATATAATTAATGCCAATCAGCATGGATTATAGAAAATAGATCCTGTCCAACTAATTTGATATCTTTTTTGATGAAATTAGAAGTTTGGTTGATAAAGTGTTGATGTAAAATATACTTAGACTTCCATAAAGTGTTTGAATTGGTATTGTGTGAAATTTTGATTAAAAAATAAAACTAGAACAATATGGCACACATTAAATGACTAACATGGATGTGTTTCTAGTGGGATCTCACTAGGATCTTGTCTTGGTCCTGTGCTATTTAACATTTTTATCAATGACTTAGGAGAAAACATAAAATAATCACTGATTAAAGTTTGCAAATAACACAAAAATTGGTGGAGTGGTAAATAATGAAGAGGATAGGTCACTGAAACAGACCAAAGTGAATTGCTTGGTAAACTGAGCACAAGCAAACTACGTGTTTTGATATAGCTAAATGTAAGTGTATACATTTAGGAACAAAGGACGTAGAACATTCTTACAGGATGGGGGACTCTACCAAGGAGCAGTTACTCTGAAAGTGATTTGAGGGTTATGGTGTATAATCAGTTGACCATGAGCTCCCACTGCAATGCTGTGGCCAAAACAGCTAATGCAATCTTTGGATGCATAAATGGGAATCTTGCATAGGAGTAGAGAGGTTATTTTATCTCTGTCTTTGGTTGTGGTGTGACCAATGCTGGAATACTGTGTCTAGTTCTAGCCCACAATTCAAGAAGGATGTTGAAAGTTGGGAGGGTTTAGAGATGATCCATGAGAATGATTAAAGGATTAGAAATTCTGCCTTATAGTGACAGACTCAAGAAGCTCATCCTATTTAGCTTAACAGAGAAAAAGTTAAAGGGTGACTCAATTACAATCTAAAAGCACCTACGTGGGGAACAAATATTTAATAATAGGTCCTTCAGTCTAACAGAGAAATGTATAACATGATCCAATGGCTGAAAGTTGAAGCCAGACAAATTCAGACTAGAGATAAGGTGTACATTTTTATCAATGAGAGTAATTAACTGATGGAACAATTTCCTGAAGGTTGTGGTGGAGTAACCATTTTAAAATCAAGATTGGATTTTTTCTGAAATAACTGCTCTAGGAATTATTGTCAGGAAGTTCTATGGCCTGTTTTATACAAGAGATCAGACTAGATCACAGTGGTCCCTTCTCGCCTTGGAATCTATTAATCTTAATGTTATGACGCACATTGATGAAAGTAAAGCATTTCAGTTTTCATGCACAATGGTGTGAGTTAAGGACAAAGTGTCATTTTCCTGACACTAGTTACTTTGCAAGTTTAATGGTGTCTACATAAGCTTTTCTGAAAAATATTGCTGTTTATTAAAAAATAGATCATAGGAGGTTATAAAGTGTAATGTTTTTCAGGGAAGTCAAGAATAAGCTCGTCCAATTTTCATATAAGGCATCATCGATTGATTGCCATCCTTCACCCTAGAAGTGTTTGTATTATAGAGTGCTCTGGGATCCCACTGGAGCGAAGGTGCTATGTGAATGCAACATGATATGTATTTATGTTTCAGTCCTGCAGTGTGACCTTCTTGGGGCAAGTCAGTGAGGTCAACAGGACTCTGTGTAGATCCAACAGCCTGCCCACATGGATCACAATGCAAAATGGGGGCCTTTGACATTAAGAAAGAAAACATGGGAGGCAGTTATAACAGGTGGCCAATATATGTACATACATACACTGTACTCATGAACGCTATGTCTAAAGGAGCTGGAGATAGAGGCATCATGGGATGTCAGAGATCATGGAAGAACAGGGTGCAGCACTTAATAGTGCAACGTCTTACTTTTGTGTACTAACCTAAGTTACCCATTACCTGACTTCTCATCTGCCAATTGTAACTGATGTCTGTTAAGCCCGATGCTGTTCAAGATATACCGTCAGGATAGGCACTACACGTTCCCTCTCCTCCCTTAGTTATTTCTCCCCACAGTTTAAATTTCTGACGGCTTTGAAACCTGGCCACACTGGAACTAGTGGGAGAATACATTTGCACAGGCTTGTGTAGACAATAAAAGAGCTAGAGACAGATCCATTTGATAGTGTACCTTACCCATTGCATGTGCCAGTGAATATCCAATTCAGAATTTAGCTAAACATTTGAGCAGTTAAAGTGATGTTTAAACCTTCAAGATATGCGAAGTAAAGGGAAACAGATAATTATGCTGAAGCATTTTGAAGACAGTTAATGTGCTGAATAAACAGGATTAAATGTGTATTTATGTTTCAGTAAAATCCTTTTTTATTTAATGTATCAGTGCAGTAGTGTTTAAATCTATGTGTAAAATACATTAATCAGAGCGTAGAATAGCCTTCCAAGAAATGAGGTTGATGCTCCATTGCTTAAGTCATTGAAAATTGGACAAAACAACAGAAGATATATGAGATCAGATTATGTTGTTTGTATTTTATATTGATATCAGTGGAATTTCTGCTGCAAAATGGGTGGTACAATATAGTCATGGTAAGGAGCAATGTACTGGCACTAGGCTGAATTAGACAGGGCTTCTTTTTCTGTTTAATTTCTGTCTTTCTCAGAGAGTACTCTGAATATTTGGTTTGCTAGTTTATAACTTCTTATTATGAATTACTAAAGCATGCGATACAAATCCATGTGGTATTATATTAATCTGTTATGGACAGGGAGGATAGAAAGTGGGCTGTGTATATTGAAAATATTAGGATTTTTTAAAGGTAGTGTATCGATACTATCCATAACTTTAGTCAGTTTCCTACTATTAATTAATCTCTCAGGGCCAGAGAATAGTGTTATTTGCCTGGATTCAGAAGTGGTGAAGGGATAGTGCAGAGAACATATTTTGCTATTCCAAAATATTAGTACTCAGTGTTTGAAAAATTCACTCTCCACCAGACAATAGTAAGTTTTCAGAGCAGGTGCAATCAGCTACTGTAGAATGGCCAAAACCTTCAAATGTAGGTGCCTAAAACTAGGTGATTAAATAAATGGCCTGGTTTTCAGAGATGCTAATTAGCCACATCTCCTGTTCACTTCAATGGGAGCTGTGGATGCTCAACACCTGTGGAAATGAGGCCCCTTCTATTTAGATGCCTAGCTATCTAATTCCATACTTAACTTCAGGCACAAAGGCCCAGATCTCCAGGGGATTTAGGTGCCTAACGCCCATGGGAGTCATCTTTAAATATTTGGGCCTAAATTTGAAAATTTGGGCCTGTATAAGCTTTAATAAAAAAAAAAATGAAATATCAATGACACTTTATACCAGTAGAACCGTCCAAACATGAACAGAGTACAAACCATTGTAGTTCTGTTTACTGATCCTGCAGACAGAGAACTTCAGTGCCTTTGTTGCTGCCCATTGCCTTTCCAAGCTGCAGCTGATTCAAATCTGATGAAAGACTCCTGTGTTTTCGTTGCTACTATTCAAAACCATAGCCAATTTTTTTCTGCTGCTTTGGGGAAAAATATAAGCAGCAGGCAGCACTGGAGCACTTAGTCACTGTGAGTTAATCTTGAAGAGATGTTAGGTCAAATAAACAAGAGAGATGTAGAAAGGAACACTGAAAAAAGGTATGAGATGGACATTTGATGGTCAGTGCTACTCTTAGTTTAAATAAACTGCATGCACCTTTATTTTTCTTCATTTACATTGCAGCAGGTAAGATTTTTGAGTGCCATGGGAGCAGAATTATTTTACATCTTGGGTATTATTACTAAATATATTTATTATGGTTATGCCTAAGGGTCAACCAAGAATTGGAGTCCCACTGTGCTAAGCACTGTACAAAAACAATGAGTAATAGATGGTCCTTGCCCAAAGAGTTTACAGTCTAAATAGACAAGACAGACAGGGTGGGGAAAGGGATCTAAAACACAAACAGAGTGACCAATGTAATTGCAGCATAATATCATTTACACTCTGGCTGGTAAGTGATAGGTAAATGTCTCAAGTGCTATTACTACATATAAGTACTACATATTTTGGGATGCCACTATAAAAATGTGGTATAGTTTTGTTCTTCCTTCTTTGTTCAGAGACCCCTGTTTTTATTTTTGAAACGTGGGAAAGGTGAATCAGAATTAATTTAAAATAAATTTCTCTGGATAGACAGAACAGCTTTGGGCAGATGAGTTTGCTATTTTATAGGCTGCTGAATTTTACAGACCTCCTTAGCATTTGACGCTATGACCCAATTCACAAATGAACTGCACACCACTCATGCTTGAAATGTGAAGTATTCAGGTAAAATAGGCATGAAATATACCAAAACCATATGAATTCAATGTATCTAATGATCACCTCCTGCACAAGAAAGTATAGTGTTTAGTGTAATATCTAGTGCTGGTGGTATACTTAAAAAAAAAAAAAAGAAGCCCAAACCTACTTTTTCAGAAACGTTAACCTCCCTTCTTTTAAATATAACTGACCACCGCTCTTCCTCTTCATGGAGAGAGACTGTGGCACCCTGGAAAGCGCTGGTTGTCAATGAAGCTTCTGTCTATTCCCAGTTCTGCCATTGAATTTGTGCCAGTCAATTAATTTCTCTATGTCATTTCTCCATTTGTAAACGGGGATAGTAATACTTGCTTTCCTTTATAAAGTGCGTTGATGTGGACAGGTGAAAAGCATCATATAAAAGCAAAATATTATTATACTTTTAATTCTTAGGGTCTTGAGTCATGTGACTACAAGTGTGTGTTGGCTAAAATTGCATTCTACCACTCACATGAAACCTAATTTTTTAAAAAGAAAATCCCATTTTCTTGCCTAAGCATTTTTTTTTCTTCCCTGATTTTGGTATATCTTTTTTTTTAAAGGTGATTATATCAAATGTAGAGAATACTAATAGTCACTTGCCTCAAAATTGTTTGGGAGTTTGTAAAGTATTTTGGAGTTAACACACAATGCTGTTTATTATTATTACATGGTAAGTTGTGAGAACTGTTCCTCGAAGGAGATATTATGTCAGAAAGTTGCTATGAAGCTGTTCTAGAAAACATAGGCCTGTAATGAATGAGAATCTACAGCACCGTGGACAAATTCAATTTCTGAGTGTTTCTTGCTTTGGGACTTATCTTTAGCAAGAACTTTACAAAAAGAGAAGAATGATCCCTTAGGCCCGTTTTCAATCCATATTTTGAACAGGTTGGCCTTCTGACTATCATGTATGGATAAAGATAACGGAAAATGCTCTCTTCTTTTCTACAAAGCTCTGGCATCAATACTTAATTATGTCTATAGGTTGAATGTGTCAGTTTTTCACTATTTTAAAAACTGGGGCTCCAATTCCGAACCTTTGGATTGTATAAAAAACTGGAGTACCATGCATTGGAGAGGCTAGCAACAGTCTCTGCTTAAAACTGGAGCTGATTCTGCTGACAGTTAATCAGGATAGATGTGCATGACCTAACTCACCCATAGATAAAAATCCTGAATGTGGGCCTGGATTAACCAAACATAGGAGGTTCTAATTCTACATTCTTTCTTTTGAGGAAGGATTATTTTATGTTTAAAGGCACAGAACTGGAAGAGAAGAGACAGATTAAATAGCACAGAGTGTACGGTGGGGTACATTTTATGAATACGATCTATTCCATATACTTCCCGGAAGAAATGCATATGGGAGCTTTTTGCCAACGTGGTTTTACACATCTCCCAGCCAACTCAGATTCAAATGCAAAATCCAGCACTCGGGGACTTCAAATAGGTTTGTGATACTTTCTCTGGGACTTTGATTGTATTACATTCCTCCAGCCATGTAGGGTGTTTGCATTTGGGACACATCTATTATGGATAATATTCTGCATTTAGTACCTGATTGTATGAATCTTATTAAGGAAAAAAACCAGCCCACACATTTCCATGGGGCTTGCTTGAGTAAGGGCTACAGGATGAAGTCATTCAGTACAATTTACAAATCATTTCATGTTCTACAGTGGAACAAAATGTCTTCCTCATGTAAACTGTGGGAGGGAACGTGGTTCTGTGGCATGCTCTCCTCTTCCCCAGAAGCTTCTTTGTGTAGGGAAGCATCTGAGATCTGAGTCGTGTGGTTAGGATTTTTGGGTGAGTTGAGTTGAGAAGCAGCTGTTGCATGTGGACCATTCCTCCTGCAGGCCTGGCACGGATTTGCACTTAGAAACCTGCACAGGAGTTATACAAAATTGATCAGTTCAGTATAGAAACCTTGACAGGTGTATGGAGTTAACACTCCCCCTTTTCACCTTCTATCACCCTCAGAAAGAAGGTCCGGGCACAGTGCTGTCATGGGGAAGGTCACCGGGGGAATGTCTCACCTCATTGAAGCTTTAAACCAAAATCAAGTCACTGCTGTCAAAGTGCAATGAATTTCATGTACTGTTATAATTTATTGCCTGATGTTTGGGAAATCCAGCCAGCATTTCCCAAACAGTACATTCTATAGTAAGACTTTCTTCTTCACACTTGCCAGCTGCTACACATACTTGCGATAGCTTGACACTGGAATTTAATACTATGGATTTTGTTTTTTAAATGCATCCCTGTTCAGATATTCCCACTTGCTCATCCCTCTATCTTAGGGAAAATAGTGCAGAAAAGTTTTAAGAAATTGCATCTTGATTATTCCATTTTTACAAGTGGAAAGCAGCTATCTTTCTTGGTACCGTTTAAATTTTTATTTTTCCCTATTGTGTTTTTTAAAAGACATTTTCTTTCCCTTCGCCCCTTCCTTTTCACTCTTCCTTTTTGCCTCAAGTATTTTTAAAGCAGTAGTTCAATAGGACAGTTACAGGCTTATTAAATTGGAATTTTGGCAGAAAATTTTAAATTTTCACTATAGTACTTCAAAGTTAGGAGAAACTTGGTTTTGAAAACTGATGCTGATATAAGATGGCATATTTAATGACAGATGTATCTATAGAAAGCTGTTAAGATGCAGATTATCCCCCTGGGGAGGGGAGATCAAAACTGCCAATCTATAATATATACTACTTAGGGGGAAGGCATGGAATCTATCTATGCAAGCACTTTGATTGCAGGGGACAGTGTAGCAGCATGTGGCATCATAACCTAAGAGCAGACAAATCAGCTTGATGACTTTCAAAGCCAAGAATACTGCTGGAGGCAAGGGTACTCCAGTCTAGAAGAAATTAAAACATATAGAGACTGTTATTAATTCCATATCTATTTTTGTGTAGTCAAATCTGTATGCAAATCCTTAGCATCTCATTTTGGCAGATTAATCTAAAATTGAAGAGTGGTATGTGAAGGGAATGTAATGATAAAACACCACCGATTAGCAGTATTGCAGGAAAAAATGTAAGCTATGCACTTTAATATGAGGGGCTTTTTATGGGGAAAAGAAAATTGTTTGTTTGTTTGATTATTTATGACATATTTTACTAGGAAGCAACCTCTCCACCAAACAAAACAAAACAGTTCCCAGGCTTTTCTTTCTTAAAAGTGACTTGGTAAGAGGCCCAGAATCATGTTTCCAATACACCTCCTATAGTTTAACATTTAGAAGCAACCAGCAAAATAACTGATTTTTATGTTTCCAAATAGTAATCTGATATCTCATTGCTAAATATTACTATACAAGTGAAAAGGAATATATAAAAGACACTGAATTACAAAACAAAGATTAGAAAAAAGATCATTGTGTAGCTGTACGTACAGTTAACAGTTACTAACGCTATACAAGGATGTACAACAACACAGAGCTTCATAATGTATCCTGAGGCTAAGAAGGGGAATAATCAGAACTTGCTTATGCATGTTGTTGCATATGTAATGTACAGACATCATGATAGACAATAAATGGCAACACTGTAGTATGGTGGAGATATTTTGAAAGACTGTCTTGTGTCTGTCTTGTCTGTTTATATTGTAAGTTCTTCAGAGCAAAGACCACGTGTAACTATGTGCATGTACAGTGCCTAGTACAATTGGGCTGGTGCCTGAAAACATGGCTGTACTATAAAGTATCAGTGTTATCACCAAGCGGTAAAGGGCCGTTTGTTTTAATAAATGTGTTCTTACTATATGTAAAAAAAAAAAAAATGTCTGGAACTGCAAGCCATTGAATGCATGGGAGATTTTTCCTATTAATTGGTTGTGTTATTGACATTGCATTTGTTAGCTGGGTTTTTTTCCATGACCAGCTGTAATATGGTATCTGTACGTGTTTCAGACCATAGGATGTGGTATAATAAATATTGACTTTTGCGTAGGTGAATTTCAAGATTTATTAACCCGGAGATTAAAAAATAATCAGGGCAAGGCACAATGAAATCTTGAGGTTAACCAAAATATGGAGATAATATAGAATAGATGTTGTTACAAACTTTGTAAGTATCTTCGTTCAAAATATCTGGAAATCTCTCTATTTTGGACATAACATTTAAGCATTGCATTTAAAAAAGAATGAGAGGTGTGGTGAGGTTAGAGGTCAAGGGAAAAGTAATTATAGCTTTCTGATGAGCAGCTAGGAAGCAGATATTGGTAAATGATTTATTAATTATGATTTTTTGTAAGGTAAGAGTGTGCTCTGCCCATAAGAAGACATATGGACAGATCGTGGGCCCCATTAAGGTCACTTTGTGTCAGCAGAGTGCTATGAAGGGCAAATGAGGATTACCCCAGTGTGGGAGAATTCTTTGGCCAGCCTTGGCTACCATCTGAACCCTAGGGCACGTCAGCATTCGTGGGGGGCAAGAGGAGTCGGAGTTTAAGCACAATGTGTGATTGGCCTCTTGGGAATAGTCTAGCCAATGCAAATTAGAACAGGTCTGTGGCTGCTCTGGTTTGCACTGAAGGCCAGTCTACCCCAACCCTGATAATTCCAAAATCAGTTTAGAAACCACTTTGTCTCCTCCATGCTCCACACAGTTGAGGATTCTCTCCGACACACAGAATTTGCTTAGGTCCTTATGCTGCAATCTAGCCAATGACATCAACGTGTGCAGGTGAGATTCCTCTGTGTGAATCAGATTACAACATCAGGGTTTATGAAGTTGAACATTTAAAACCAGCAGAGTGCAGGGTGATGATCATATATCAAATATGTGATTTAATTAGGCCAAATCATTAATTTGAAGCATCAATTTTAGCCAAATAAACTATGGTAGGCATTTTGAAGGTACCTTTCACCGTTGTTTGTAAACTATATTGTATAATATAATTGTATAATTATATTGTAGATATAAGTTTGTAAGCTATATTGACTGCTAAACTGCCAAGATGCAGTATTTGTACATGCTTCCTGACAGTGGTTAACCCTGTTTTACATTTAACTATTGTTGATGGAGACTGCAACATACACATGCTAGTTATTCACGACTGCTTCCATGAGCCAAGATCTTCTCTCCCTCCATAAAAACCTCATTTTGTTTTTCTTTTAGCATTATATGTGAAAGTGATTGTTGTTCTAAGATGCAGAGCAATGTCCCTGAATGAAAATGATGCCCCATAGTGTCATTCCTGTTTGGTTACAGCTGTAATCCTCCTGCCTCCCCCAACTCCTAAATTTTCTCCTGCACTGTGGTTTCCTCCGTAGGTCACTTTTCTCTCTTTTCTCTGCTTCTTAGATTTCATGCTCCTTGGAGTAGCGATTGTCTAGTTATTTCACCTCTCCGTGCCTGAGTTTCCCCATCTGTAAAATGAGGATAATTATATTGATCTCCTTCATAAAGCACTTTGAGCTCTACTGACTAAAAGTGCTATATAAGTGCTAGTGGTGGTATTATTTTATCTTTGTGCCTTGAATAGGGTTGAGCGTGTAGAATCACAGAAATGCAGAGCTGGAAGGGACCGTGAGAGGGCATCTAGTTCAGCCCCCTGCACTGAAGCAAGACCAAGTAAACCTAGATCACTCTGCCAGGTGTTTGTCTAACCTGTTCTTAAAGATCTCCAATGATAGGGATTCCATAAGCTCCTGTGGAAGCCTATTCTGGAATGTAACTGTCCTTAGAGTTAGAAAGATTTTCCTAATATCAAACCTCAGTTTCCCTTGCTGCAGACTATGCTCATTACTCCTCTTGTCTTCAGTGGACATGGAAAACAATTGAACCATACACTTGATCACAGCCCTTAGCACTTTGAAGACTGTCAGTGTGCTAAACAAATAATATTTTTGTACCATTTTTTAGCCCAAGGAATTAGCTTTACAGAGAGAGAGCAATTATTTTATTTGTTGCTGTTTTGCCTTGCTATGATTCTGGTAGAAGGGATCAGCTGTGCTAGTTATTAACTAGATTAAAAGATCTAACTATATGAAAGTAAAACTGGTATAAGTAGTAAAATTATGTCTCAGATTTAATATTGTGATATAGGTAATTATGGTCCTAAATATGGCTGATTGGTCTTTTTTTGTACTCCTGAAAATATTTTAACCCATTTAACATCTCTTGTAGGAGGAGTAACAAATACTGCACAATACCAGAACAGGCTAATGGTCTATGATCCTAAGCAGGTGAGTTGGTATTGTAGGTGTTTGCTTATATGTTTGCACAAACACGGTATAACAAATGCATATTGAAGAATACTGATAAGTTAAAAGTACAGCCAATTCAAACTGCTCGTATTTTATACCTACTTTCCGCTGTTGTAAATAATAGACATGTACAGAAAGAGAGATAGAGAGCCACTCTTCTAAAAAATAACATTCCTTAACTGGATTACTTACAGTATGGCTACACTGCAGAGTGAAGTCGACTTACTTAAAGTCGACTTTCACCTGCTGATTTTTAGAAGTCGCTGGAGCGTGTACATGCCATGGTCTTTGCACCTGGCTCATGCGTCCAACTCGCCACACTTGTATCAGCATTCAAAGCAGTGTACTGTGGGTTGCTATCCCACAGTACAACTAGCAGCTGTGGCTGTTGGGACAAGTTTCATCGTCCCATGATGCAACGCTTTTCCCCCCAGACAAACAGGAAACCGATTTTCGCGCCGTTTGTTTATTCTGTGCACTCACCATTGCTGCGGAGATATGGAGCCAGCTGAACTCTGCACTATTATTGTGAGCGTCACAAATATGTTGTGGCTTATCATTGAGTATTTTCAAAGACAATCAAGAAGCCAAAGCACAGGCAACTACAATGCCACCAAGGCTGCCCTGCTACAAGCCATCGAGCAGAACAATTCCCGATTGCTTTAGGCCATAATGCACCATCTGCAGTCTGTGGCACACCAGTTCTGGTCCCGGGAAACAAGCACAGACTGGTGGGACCGCATCATTATGCAGCTGTGGGATGATGACCAGTGGCAGCAAAACTTGCGTATGCAAAAGGCCACTGAAGTGCGTGAATACTCGCTTGAGACAAGCTCTGATGGTGAAGAAGAGAGTTGCCATCGCTCTGTGGAAGCTGGCAACCCCCAACCCCACCCCCTGCCACCATCAATATCAGTACCCTCCAAATCCTTCCCAGATAAGATATGATTTAATAAAGAAACGTGTTGAAATAATGCAAACATTTATTTATGAACATGCAAGTCGTTGGGGGTGGGGGAGTGTTCATTCACTGTCTCAAGGGGTAGTGTGGTTTCCTGCAGGCCAGCTGTCAGCGGGACCGCCGCTGCTTTCTGCTCACCTCCACCGGGGTGGAGTACATCACATACTGCAGCCTGGCCATTCTCCTCTGAGATGTTTTCGGGGTGGGGGAGGGGGAGGGTAGCAAAGCCATAGGTGGAAGAGGATTATGGAGGGGCTGCAATGGGATTCTGTCTGGCCTCCGCTCCTCCTGAAGCTCCACAAGCTGGCGGTCTGGTCATGCATGATTCGCAGCATCTCCTGCGTGGTACTGCGATCATGCTCCTGCATTTGTCTGCGACTCTCCCTGTCTATGTCCATATTCTGGGACAAGGTCAGCTGCCACACTCGGAGCTCTGTCTCTGGGAGTCGTTCATGAGCTCACCAAACGTTGTCTCTTGATTTTTTTTTTCCTTCTTTCTAATCCGCGATAGTCTTTCTGCAGCTTTTCTAGAGGGTTGGGCCAAGGCCAAGATGTCTACAGAATGAAAAGAAATGCACGAGGTTGCCATTGTTAGAAAATGGAACGACTGTAACAATGTATAAAATACTCACCTTGCAGTGCACAAGGCAAACCTAGACCGTCATTCCATACCTAACATCCCAGAAGGGTCGGCTCGCTGTGCCATTACAGAGATGGTAAGCCAGGGGCACTTTACTGTGCTATAGAGAGGATTAATGATCTTTAAAAAGCTCATTTCAAATGCCCTTTATTAGAGAGGTGCCAGGGCAACATGGTTTAATTTGAATGAACGTTTTGTCAGGAGGCGTCTACAGCGTGGGGGAGAGGAGGGGAAGGAAATCTGAGGACAGCGTGGGAGGGTTAATAGTCTTCTGAAACCAAATCAAAATAATTAAAGTGATTTGGTAGGACACTACAATGGGGAATACAGAGGTACACAGGGTATCTGCTGTACAGTTTGAGTATTTTAAACATGTGCGGTCTTCCCTAGGTGACCATGAGCAATATCAGTCTTTGGAGGGTAACACAGGAGGAAAGGGAAGGTTTGCTGCACCAGGTGGGGTACCGGCCTGGCCCTTATGCTGCATTCCGCTATGATCCTGGCTCCCTTGATTGCAGCGTGGCATGGCAAAGTATCTTACCAGGGAGAAAGGAACAAAGCTGTCGTCCCCCAAAACTTTGTGCAAAGGATAACAGATTACCTACATGAGTTTCCTTGCGATATCAACTGATGGTTCTCGGAGCATATCTCTACACATAAATAATCTGTTCCATGGGTAACCCTCCAGTAAAGTCTGCTAAACGCCTGAAATCCCCTTCCTGGCCCCACCCCCTTTTTAAAACGACAGAACTGCTAAGAAGAAAAAAAACCTCACCAGATGTACCTTCCCCGGGATCATTATTGTTGTCCTGTGTGCTGCTGGACTGCTCTAGGGTCAGAAATAGATCCTGACTGTCTGGGAGAACGGACACCCTGCTCTCCCCAACTACCTCGTCCACAGAGTCCTCATCATTGTCCATGGACTGTGATCTAGCGGTGGTATCGATGCCGCAGGGCGGCACCATGGTAGAGTTGCCACCTAGAATTGCATGCAGCTCCTCGTAGAAGCAGCATGTTTTTGGTGAGGAGCCAAAACAGCTGTTAGCTTCCCCGGCTTTCTGCTATGACTGAAACAGCTCCTTGATTTTCACGTGGCACTGCTGTGCATCCCTGTTGTCCCTTCTCTAACATGCCTTGTGGTATCTTCCTGTAAATGTCCAAATTCCTTTTGCTGGCTTTGAGCTGAGCCATAACACACTCCTCACCCCAAAGACCAATGAGATCTAAGCCCTCTAGTCGACTCCATGCTGGAGTGCATTTGGGCCTTGCAGTAGCCATGAGGAGTCCAGCAACAAAGCTCTCTCCATGCTGGCTTCACAGGAAATGAAAATTCAAATTTTCCTGGGGCAAGAGCGGAGGGGCCATTTCCAGGTAGCACGTAAGAGCAGAGCGTGAATGTCCACAGTTGTCACAACAGGGCATTGTGGGATACCTTACGGAGGCCATTAACGTCGAATTCCGTTACGCTCTGGCTACACTGACGCAAAATCGGCCCAATGAAATCGATTTAGGTGCTACGCCACTTGCGGAGATTATTTTATTACGTCGATTTTTGCTGCGCTTTAAGTCAACGGAACTGCCGTACTAGTGACATTACGTCAACCTCCGTCACCAGTGTAGACCAGGCCTTAGATTAGCAACACTGATGTGAATAATCTATTGTATTTATCCCCATTTATTCTGTTCCTTTGCTTTTTGCAAATCATTAGCTTTGCAAATAAATGAGTCCGTTTCACATACTGGTTCCCCAATCCTAGCAGTATTGCAGTATTTGTGCTCCACCTGCTGCAGGGAAATGTGTAAAAACCAAACAAACATGTTTTCATGATCATGAAACTATTTCTGTTAACATTCGCAGTTCTGAAATTTAATTTACCACAAAACCATAATTTTGGACCTACACTGCCCATCAGTGATCTTTTAAATTGATTTATTGCAAAGGAGTTGATTAAAATAGATAATGTATGCTTTGCCTAGATTCCTTAGTTGCTGAGGTGGTCTCAGCATATGCACCCTAAAATATCTGTGGCTTGGCTACTTCAGCATATATTGCTAATTGCAGGAGACCAAGTCTGATACACAAACAGTTAAAGAGGAAGAGTGTGTTAGCGTTCTTCAAACAAGGTCTGCTTCATGTTTGTACACACATGCTCTTTTTAAAAATTCTGCTGGCATATTGTTTATGGTGGTACTGGAAAACATCACATCTGCTTGCATCTTGCACAGAATCTCAATAACTCTATCATTCAGCACTAGTGCTTGTTTCTGTGCGAGGCCTTTGTGGAGAGTCGATAATGCCTGCCATCTGCCACAGAGCACACAGCTACCTGCCAACAAGCAGGCTGGGGTGACCTCTGCTTCCCCACCACTGATTAGTATTCACACGCTGGCTTATTAGGAATGACCTCACCAGGCCCCTCTGTTTCTTTGCCTTTGCAGTGCTTGGTGGCTCACCTGGCAGGCACTGCAGTAGAGGAAGCTAAAGATATAATCAGGGATGCAGGCAAGCTTTGCAAAGCAGATGGTGCCTATAGTTTTGTGTCAAGGGACTGGACTGCTAATGCAAAAATTAATTCCTAATATTCAAATATTATACATTGTAATGTATAGCTATATACTGTGGAAGCCATTGTCAGAGGCTACAGAGTTACCAAGTTACAGGGTGTTTCATGTAAGGAATTGCCCCGCAGAATAATTATTATAACGTCCCCCACTAATACATTTCTGAATGGAGGGGAAAAAAACTCTCAGCTATGATTTAGTTCACTGTTCCAGTTTTCAATGCTATATTCAGTGGAGAGATCTAATAATTTCTTACTGAAGCACGTCAGTACTGTTTTTTTAACAGTGACATGAAAGCCACATCTGAAACCCTTAGTCTTTCAGAAATGTTATAACTTGTTCAGCACAGATACATTTATTTTAATATTATTTTGGAGCAGCTAAAAATTATGCTTGTAATTTACACTCTTGCTTGGAGTCTCTCTCTTGATTAAAATCTGTCCATGAGTAATTCAGATTTACCATATGTCATGAAATAAGATTTTTAATATATTCTAAAATCAAGGTTCAGGGGAGCTTATATGAAAGTTACTGTTTTAGGGGATGGTGGAAGTACTCTGTTGTCTCCATGAGAGAAAACCATCCCGGGCTTACCTGTGGTCCTGTCACATCACCATTTTCTTTTCATGTTGCAGTTAAACATAAGAAATCAACATTTGATTGTGTCCATCTGTCCCCTTATCCTATCAAAACAACAATGCCTGAAGTATAAACAAAAGCAACTTCTACCACACGTTGCTAAATTCTAAAGTGGAAAAGAACCTCTGAATTCTCTCAAAAGATAAATATGAAAATATAGAGCTAGAAAGATAGCCTTAATGTTTGTCAGCTATGGTGTTAGTATTAAAGTCCAATCAATTGAACTGCGGAGTTCTAATTAACATTCAAATTTAGCAATCTATTTATGCAAGATTTATGGTCAGGAAGAAGGATATATGCCATTAGTAGCACTTGCAACTCTCCACTGTGATCAGTTCTTCTTTGTGTACGTTTCTAGAACAAGTGGCTAAGCCGAAGCCCCATGTTACAGAGGAGAGTGTACCATTCCATGGCTGCTGTCCAAAGGAGGCTTTACGTTTTAGGTGGAAATGATTTGGACTACAATAATGATCGGATTCTTGTACGCCACATAGACTCTTACAACATAGACGCCGACCAATGGACGCGCTGCAGCTTCAACATGTTGACAGGCAAGTCTTTTTCATTAAATGTACAATGAAAGCAATGCTGTGATAGAGGTTTTTGTTTTGTTTTTTTATGAGCCTGATTCAGAGGAATCACTCCTGATTTAGGAGCCAATCCAAAGCCAGTTGAAGTCACCAGGAGCCATTCTCTTACTGCTCTAAGAGAGAAGAAAACCAGGCACAAAACATTTAATTGCACCAATAGAAATATCTCACTTTTTGTGTGCACAAAGCCAGGTTCAACTGTACCTTACACACCTTGAAAATGTTGTTTTATAGGGTCTGTTGCTGGTGTTCAGAGTATTTATGGAGATCCATGATTGTCCCATATTTATTACTGCGCAATAGTGTCTTAACAAGATGCCATAAAAGAAGTGTATTTATTAGCGCTAAATTAAATCAGAGATGAATAGGTCACAAGTTCAACAGCTATCGGTGCTAAAGTTCCTCTTGATAGGGTTGAGGGACCATTATAATAATGCCTAGCAAAGCACTGCACCTCATTTACCTCTGCTCCACACATTACTAGCATTATTACTGTCTGATGTGCCTCTCAAAAATACTACTGACTATAAGCAGCTGGGAGAGACAGCCAACATGATGCCAGGCAAGCAATGTATCCCACGAGTAAACCAGTGGCAGCTGCATGGGGAGCCACATTGCAAGAGGCATCTCCAGAGCCCCATTGCAGGAATGCTGAGGCCATTCAGTCACAGGCCTGACTTGAACAACTGTTCCTTCAGCGGTAGAGTTTCCGTCCACCCAAAAGCTGTTTCTTGGTTCTGCTCCAGCTGTAACAGTTCTAGAATCTTGCTCGGCTGTTGCTCAGAATCCTTTGTGTAGGCATCACAACAACAACTTTAATACCGCACAGCAAATGAGGCAAAGGATTCAGCAGCTAAAGGCTGAGCAGCAGGTAGAGCTAGGAGTTTGCTGAGCTGGTTAAGTTGGGGGAAAGGGAATGATATCTGATGATCACCAAATCCCATCTTCACTTGGGTTGCTTTCAGGGCCAGCCCTGATGTCAATATCATTCTTTAAAGTATCACTCTGAGGTTGCTACTTCTGGAAGCGAAGGCATAGCTAATAGATACGCCTGGCTGTTTGGTGGCTGCGTGGGAATCAAAATGCCGGACTTCAGTGAGTGAAAGGGTGTTTCCTCATGTTCATGGATACCTGGAACTGGTAGAATGGGAAGGACCAAACTTTGTTTTAATGAAGTTTCCTGTCAGTGCTTTTAAAGGTGCAAGATTGACAGCCTCTGGCAAAGAAATACTTCGTTTTTACACAGAAGCAGCAGAACAGGAACCGAGGCAGTGAGGGTTTCCTCACTTTGGACGTGCTTGAGCCTGCACCTCTGAAGTCAGTGGGAACTTTAGCAGGGCCTGTGCTTCAAACCTGACCTAGAAGGAATGAGTCAAAGGATGAGGGTCCTTTTTCCTCTCTGTGCCTTCAATGCTCAGTCTGTCTGTCTGCGACTGCCAAGGATTCCACTTGAAGATGTGCTTGGTGATGGGAGACTGTTTTACAACAATGTTTAGATTTTTCTATGTCATTAACATGCACAGATTTCTTAGACAGGCTTTTGCTGTTTACAGTAGGATTGAGCTTTTTAGAACAACTTCTGCTTTTAGCTATACCTACTTAACCCCTTACAATCCAGGAGGGCTGTACAGCTGCCAGTATGGCTTCCTTGGTCTAACTGTGTATCTTGTTAGGTTCGTTAGTGTGTTACTATTAAACATATGTAAGATGCACACGTGCACACACACAGGTATAGTCACAGATGCATGCACAGGAGGTTTATTTCCTACTTCAGAGATGTATATACCCTTTCTTACACTACCAAAAAGAATGTTTTAAAATGTACTTTAATACACTTTAAATTTTGCAGTCTGTTCCCTATTCAAGCGTTACTAACCTGGCTCGTACAGTGTTGTTTTTTGCATCATCTCTCGCCCTCAGGATAGCACTCAAATTATATTCCTGGGATAGCATGTGATGGGCCTTCTTCTCCACTTTAAGTGCCAAGAATTGGTAGTTCTGAAACTGCCGTGTTATTGCAAATCCTTGTGCATCTCATGACAGAAATCTCTGACTTTTGTTGGTAACTGAGGTAATTAAAAGATGCAAGTGCTTTCGATTTCCTCTTTGCTTTAGGTCAGAATGAATCTGGCATTGCTGTCCACAATGGAAGAATATATTTAGTCGGCGGCTATTCTATTTGGACAAATGAGCCTTTGGCATGTATCCAGGTGAGAGATTTAGATTCCTTTTGAAGTCTCAAGTGTTTCTGCAAGGTTACTTTTTGTATAGCGATTATCACAAAGTAAAATTTATTTGAAGTGGTAAGTGAGATAATAAGGGATGATTCTTATGCAGTCATTGAGTCTCTTAAAACATACACAGGCAATGTTGTGGATATTAACAGATTTCCAGATTAGCAATTAGATTTAATACTTCTCCATAAAATCTTCGGGGAATATGGACTGAGCAATTTCTCTCTTGATAGTACTCCAGCAGAGCCCTTATAGTGCTGAGTAGAGCTAGATAGTTATCTTCCATGTCCCATGTCATACAACACTTCTTTTAATACACCCCAGAATGACACTCACCTTTTTCACAATTGTATCACAATGTTGGCTCACCCTATAGCCCCCAGATCCTTTTCAGCAATTCTACTGCTTAGCCAGTAATTCTCCATTTGTAGTTGTGCATTTGATATTTTTTTGTCCTGTCCAAGTGTAGTACTTTAAATTGCTTTTATTGAATTTCATCTTGTTGATTTCAGACCAATTCTTCAGTTGTTAAAGGTCATTTTGAATTCTAATCCTGTCTGCCAAAGTGCTCACACAACCCTTCCCAGCTTGGTGTTATCCACAAAGTGTTCTCCATTATCCAAGTCATTAATGAAAATATTAAATAGTACGAGACACAAGACAGGCCCCTGTGGGACCTCACTAAACACATCCTCCCAGTTTGACAGAGTGTCATTAATAATTACTCTTTTAGTACATTATTTCAACCGGTTTTGCACCCACATTATAGTAATTTCATGTAGACCACATTTCTCTACTTATGAGAACATCATATGTCAAAAGCCTTACTGAAATCAAGATGTATAATGTCTACAACTTCTTAGCCACTAGGCCAATAACCCTGTCAATGAAGGAAACTAGGTTGGACTGGCATGATTTGTTCTTGACAAATCCATGTTGGCTATTACTCATCACCTTATTATCCTCTAGGTGCTTACAATTTGTTTAATAATTAGTTCCAGTATCTTTCCAGGTAGTGAAGTTAGACTGACTGATCTATAATACTGAGTCCTCTTTGTTCCCCTTTTTAAAGTTAGGTGCTATGTTTGCCCTTCTCCAGTCCTCTGGGACCTCACTTGTCCTCCATGAGTTCTCAAAGATAATCGCTACCTGTTCCGACAGTCCTCGGGCTAGTTCCTTATGTACCCAAGAGTGATTTTTGTCAGGCTCTGGTGATGTGAACCATCTAACTTATCAAAATATTCCTCAGCCTGTTCTTTCCCTATTCTGGCTTGTGTTCCTTTCTGCTTGTTAATTTTAATTGTGTTGAGTATTCGGTCACCGTTACCATTTTAATGAAGGCACAAACAAAACAGGTGCTAAACATCTCTGCCCTCTTGATGTCATCTGTTATTAGTTCTCCGTCTATGCTAAGTGTGGTGACAAATGGTTAAAAAACTTTTTAGTTCGTCTATTTTCCATGCCTTAGATGGGCGGGGGGCTTGGAGGAGAGAGAGAAAGTGCCCCTTATCTGGTCTACTTTAGCTAAATTTATGGCTCTGTGTCAGTTTTACAACTTGTAGTGGAGCTTTTTATTCCTTGCTTAAGACAGTGGGTTTTCTAAAGGGATTAATTCTTAAAACACACACTTGCAAGCACACACTGATAAGTTAGGCTTGACTTATTGAGGAATCCATACCATTTCAATTTCAGCTCGAGGTACTGGCGAGGTGAATGAATCTGATAACGGAACACTTACTTAGCGGGAGGGGGGGTGGAAAGGTACAGACAAACACATAAGGTGTCAGCCTCTGCTGTCACAGCTCTACTGAGCAACGGAGCTGCAGGGGCTCATGTTTGGAGGGAAAAGGAATTGACCTTTCGGCCCACACATTCCACCTGCCCTTTGGGTCACTAGGTTCAAACAGGCCCCCCTTGCTATTCACAGATGAGAGCAGCTAGAACCTGTCCTAGTCCAAGACCTGGTCAATGGTTCATAAATCTATCATTCATTTACACAATAACACACATTCTATATCCAATCTAAATCCACTGTTTATTGGGGTGGGGTGTTACCTTACCACAAATTATCTTCTCTTATTCTTTTACAAATTCTTAATACACAAATAAAACTTAAAAAACAACTGATTACAATAACACAAGTACCCAAAACAGTTAGAATTATTGCTAATTTTACATTCACACTCACTATTCACCACATATACGAATGAACTCAGCTGCACCAAAAAACAAACATACCATGGTCGGGTTCTCCTTACTTCTATGTTATATTTTCATCCAGGTGGAACCTCTATTGTATTCACACCCAGATTATCATCCGCAGAACAAAGCCCCATGGGTTATTAGCTCTGACACCCTACCCTATTATTTTGAGCAAAGAGCTGGAGAGAGGCGAGACGGTTGATCAGACCCTCTGTGCAATGCGATTCTGGTGCACTCCTTGATTCGTGACTCCCCAAAAGCCTTAGTCTGGCGACCCCTTATATCTACTCCAGCTAATTTGTCCGCTAAGCCAATGATAGACCCTTCCCTTTACCATCTTATCAGCAGCCCCCTCCTCAAAACTTTATTGCTGACTTGCAAAGCTAACTTTTGCAGCGACTGCAAAATCTCATATCTGGGTCTGGAACTGCTGCATGTGCAAGTTCCTGTTATCATGGATTTACTTCTTGGTCAAGGTCTTTTCTTTTTGCTGTGTCTGAGTCTCCCACACATGGGTTTGTAGCTTTTCTCAAGATGGACTCGGGTCACTGATTTTACAAACATGTTTTACCCTGTTACAACACTAAGTAGTGAAACTATATTTTCATTCATTCTTTTTCTTGCTGCGAATGTATTTATAGAACCTCTTCTTATTGCCTTTGATGTCCTGTGCTAGATGTAACTTCCTTAGCCTTTCTGATTTTGTCCCTAGCAACTTGTCTTGTTTCCAGTTTTTGCAGGATTCTTTTTTTTTTTAAATCTGCAGATCAGTAAAGAGCTCTTGATTGAGCCATGCTGGCCTCTAACTATTCTCCCTATCTTTGTTTCTCCTCAGGATCGCTTGCTGTTGCACCTTTAATATTGTCTCTTTGAGAAACCTTATATTTTCTTCCCATGAAATCATTACCTACCAGTTCAAAATTTGGTGAAGTCTGCTTTTTTTTTTTTTGAAGTCCAGTATCTTTATTCTGCTGCCCTCACTCCTTCTTTCCTTAGAATCATGAAATCTGTCATTGCATGATCATTTTCATCCAAGTTGCCTTTCATCTTTAGATTTGCATCAATTTTTCCATTACTCAGAATCAAATTTAAAATGGGTTTCATTTTATTTTCTTCATCTTCTGAAACAATACTGTACATTTGGAGAACTTACTGGACATTTGTTTAGCCCTAGTACTTCTCCAATAGATGTCTGGGTAGTTAAAATCCCCCATTACTACCAGGTCTTGTTTTGGATGTTTAAGTTATTTGTACTAGAAACACCTCCTCCCCCTGATTTGGTGGTATACATGATACTCCTACATGATATTGTCCCTGTGTTTTTCCTTTTTACTCAGAGACTTTCAACTTGTCTGTCTGTCACCTTCTTCTGGACCTCAGAACAAGTGTATATATTCTTGATGTATAATGCAATGCCTCCTACCTTTTTCCCTGCTTGTCCTTTCTGAACAAGAGAGATCCTTTTATATCAGTATTCTAGTTACTCAGTTTATCCCACCAAGTTTCAGTGATGCCAATTTATTATGCCAATTAATTTAGCTTATGTATTAATACTTTCACTTCTTCCTCATACTCCTCGCATTTGTGTATAGACATCTAAAATGTTGAGCAGTTTTCCCACTGTTTTCACTCTTGTTACTTCTGTGACCCTAATATAATTTTCCATCCCTCAACATCTATCCCTCTGGTAAGGTCTTTTTTTATTATTATTATACATACTGGGCTTAGTGACTTATTTTCATTTTGCTGAGTGAAGCAGTGCCCCAGTTGTAGAACCACCAGTGATGACAATTTGAATGGGGGTATGTAATATATCTGATACTTTGTCAGTTTTAAATGGAAAAATTAAGTCACATTGGCGTGGCTAGGAACACTGTAAAGTACACAAATAGTTACAAATAGCATTATATCATGTTGGGAAACGTACTAACAAACATACATTTTTATATAATCATCTCTCTTCAAGTACTACTTGGTGACAATGTGAAAATGCATTTGGGGTTCTGCTTTTGATTGGATATTTGCTCACATCACAGAACCAGAACTGGCAGTCTGCCACAGAGAGACCCGGGCTTAAAAGAAAAAAATATAACAAATGAGAAAGTGCTTTGGCAGAGCTGTGGGTGTTGCCTACATATGCTGTCAGTTGCCGGCACGTTGCCTGACTTTAACTGGTACGATGAGACCTTCTATTTTCAAATTCACCATGCTGTTCTGTCTTTTTGAAGAAAAAACATGGTTACTTCCCAGTAACTGTTGTTCTTCGAGATGTGTTGCTCAGATCCATTCTAGTATAGGTGAGTGCATGCCACTGTGCATGGGTTCCCGGGACTTTTTTCCCCTTAGCAGACTCCATAGGGTTAGCTGAGGCGCCCCCTGAAGTACCGCACTCATGCCGTGGCACATAAGGCACTACCGACCCTCTGGGCCCTTAGTCCCTTCTTTCTGCCAACTCCAACAGCGGGGATGGGGGGTGGGTCTGGAATGGATCTGAGCAACACATCTCGAAGAACAACAGTTACTGGGAAGTAACCATGTTTTCTATTTCGAGTGATTGCTCATATCCATTCCAGTATAGATGATTAAAAAGAAATACCTTGAAGGTGGGTAGGAGTTACCAGGGAGCTGCCCTCAGCACAGCACTGCTGAATCCCGCATCCTCTCTCGCCTGCTGAACGATGGTGTAGTGGGACATAAAGGTGTGCATCAATGACCAGGTGGCATCTTTACAGATGTCCTGCAGGGGCACTCTCTCCAGGAAGGCTGGCGACGAGGCCTGGGCTCTGGTCGAGTGCACTGTGATGACTCCAGGGAGTGGAATGCCTGCCAGTTTGTAACAGCACTTGATGCAGGAAGTGATCCAGTTGGGAGATGCGCTGGGTGGAGACTGGGGATCCTTTCATCTGGTCCGCCACGGTGACAAAGAGTTGCGTCGTCTTCCGGAAGGGTTTCATCTGGTCGATGTAGTAGGCCAAGGCTCACCTCACATCCAGGGAATGCCACCTCCGCTCCTCCAAAGCGTGTGGTTTTGGAAAAAACATGGGGAGGAAGATATCTTGGTTATAATAAAAATGGGAGACCACCTTGGGCAGGAAAGCTGGGTGGAGTCTCAGCTGCACCTTGTTCTTAAAGAACACTGTATAGCGCCCTAATCTCGGAGACCCTCCTAGCCAATGTAATAGTCAGCAGGAAGGCTACCTTTCATGACAGGACCAGTAGCAGCCATGAAGCCATAGGTTCAAAGGGGGGCCCCATCAGTCTGGAGAGGACCAGGTTCAGATCCCAGGGAGGCAGCGGGTCACAGACCTGTGGGTATAGCCTTTCCACCCCTTTGAGAAACCTGATAGACATGGGATGGGAGAATAGAGATCTCCCTTCTAGTGGCTGATGGAAGGCCGAGATGGCCACCAGGTAGACATTCAAAGAGGCTAGGGCCAGGAGTTTCAACTGTAGCAAGTACTCTAGTATGGCCTGAATAGGGGAGAGGCTCGGGAGCAACCCCCGAGACTCTGCCCAGCAGGTAAACCTTCTCCATTTGGTCCGGTACACGACATGTACGCTATGTCCCTCTTGATTTTCAAGAGGACTTTGGGCAGAAGCAAAATGGGGGGAAATGCATACATGAGTATCCCCGTCCATTCAATGAGGAACACATCAGAGATAGAGCCTGGCTTGTGACCCCAGAGCGAGCAAAACCTTGGGCACTACATGTTCCAGGATGACGCGAGCAGGTACAGTTGGGGAACACCCCACTTGCGGAAGATGGAAGCCGCTACCTCAGGATGCAGCAACCAGTCGTGGCGAGGTAGAAACGAGGTTGTTCCTGACCCCCAGGAGCTGAGAGGCAGATAAATGAAAGTCATGCCTCAGTGCAAAATCCCAGAGTTGAACTGCCTCCCAGCACAGGCCCAAAGACCGTGTCCCCCCTTGTCTGTTGATATAGAACATGGCTGTGGTATTGTCTGTCAGCACCTGTACCACTCTTTCCATTAGGAACCCAAGGAACACTCTGCAAGGCAGTCTGACTTCCCTCACATTGATATGGAGGGTCGTCTTCTCTGACCAGAGACCTTGGGTGCTCAGGTTGATGCTGATGTGGGCTCCCCTTCCCACATCCGAGGTGTCAGTGATCAGGGTGACCAACGGGACCAGATCCCTGAAGGGGACTCCCTTCAACACCGCCCTGAGGTTCCGCCATCAATCCAGAGAGCCCAGAACAGCAGGGGGGACTGTGACCACCCTGTGGAGGGAGTGCCTGCTGGGCACATACACCACCGCCAGCCATGCCTGGAGGACTGAGTTTGAGGCGCGCTAGCCTCACCATGTACGTGCAGGCTGCCATGTGACCCAACAGCTGGAGGCAATGCCTGGCCGTTGTCGTGGGGCACCTGTGCAGCTATACCCTCGAGCCTGGCTTGTGGGAGTAAGGCTCTGGCCCTTACCGCATCCAGGGAGGCCCCTATGAATTCTATCCACTGTACTGGAGACAGCATGGACTTTTGCTCGTTTATGAGCAGACCCAGTCTGTTGCATGTGGCACAGGTAAGGGACACACTTTGCTGCACATGGGCCCCAGACCTGCCCCTGATCAGTGAGTCATCCAGGTATGGAAAGATCTGGACTCCCTGCTGCCTGAGATGGGCAGCCACCACTGCCATGCACTTGGTGAATACCCTGGGGGCAGATGAAAGGCCAGATGGGAGGGCTGTAAATTGGTAGTGGCAATCAGCTATCATGAAACGGAGGAAGCGCCTGTGGCTGGGAAGGATCAATATGTGGAAGTATGCATCCTTCAGGTCGAGGGCGGCAAACCAATCCCCTGGATCCAGAGCTGGGATAATAGCTGCTAGGGACACTATGTGGAACTTCCGTCTCTTTATGAACCTGTTTAGGCCGCGAAGGACCAGTATGGGCCTTAGGACCCCCTTTGCTTTTGGGATGAGGAAGTAATGGGAATAGAATCCTTTCCCTACTTCTTGCATCGGAGCCAGTTCCACTGCCCCCAGGTCGAGTTGAGGAGTTGCTCATGAGAGGGGTCCCTGAGGAAGGACAGGGGGGTGGGTTGTTTGGTGGACAGGCCTCAAACTGGATGGCGTAACCTCTGCGTATTATGTCTAAAACCCAGCAGTCTGAGGTAACGCTTGCCCATTCGCTGAAGAATGGGTGCAGCCTGCCCAGGAATTGGCAGGAAGTATCCAGAGGAACAGGGGAGATGCCACCCTTGGGCGCACCGTCAAAATTGGCCCTTTTTATTGTTCGGGCCCTTGGAATGTCCTTGCTGGGTCCCAGAGGAGGGGGCAGGCCTACCGCGCCTCCCGTACTCTCTATTCCTATCCCAACCTTTGTTGGGTGAATAGGATCTAAGCGATGGCCTAGGCTGTTGTCGAGGTTGCTGGGGCAACTGGCATCTAGAGGCCTCTGGAGTGTAGAGGCCTAAAAAGTGCAAGAGTCTTTGAGGGCATGCAGCTTCTCATCTATCCTTTCTGAGAAGAGAGCCAACCCATCAAAAGGAAGGTCCTGGATCGACTGCTGCACCTTCTGGCAGAGCCCCAAGGATTGCAGCCAGGAGCACCTCCTCCTGGCCACTGAAGACATAGCTCTACTGGCCGTGTCTGCTGTGTCACTGGCTGATGACAGGGCTGCGCCAGCCATGATGCGTCCCTCGTCTAGCACCCGTGGCAAAGTCAGCAGTCTGGTCCTGGGGCAAAGCCTCTGTGAACCTCCAGAGTGAGTTCCAGAGGTTCAAGTTGTATCTCCCCAGCAGCGCTTGATGATTAGCTATGTGCAGCTGAAGGGCCCCAGTGGAGTACACTTTACACTCGAACAAGTCAAGCTTCTTGTTGTCCTTGTTCTTGGGCGTGTTGCCCTGGAACCTCTATCCCTCTGGTTGGCAGCTTCCACTATCAGAGTACCTGGGGCCAGGTGCATAAACATAAATTCAAACCCTTCCATGGGCACACAGTATTTCTTCTCGGCGCCCTTGGAAGTTGGGGCTACTGAGGCAGGGGTTTGCCATAAGGCCTTAGCCAGTTTTAGCACCCTGTCATGCACTGGCAGGGCTACTCGAGAGGGACCTCGCACTCTGTAGTCACTAAATAGGGGGTCCTCCTCCTCAAACAGCTCTTTAACCTCCATGTTGAGGTTTGAGGCCACCCTCTTCAGTAGTTCCTGGTGTGCCTTAAAATACTTTAAGGGTGCCCTCTGGTACTGGAAGGCTGCCTAATCTGGGGAGGAGGAGGAGGACGGTGGTTGCCTGCCCCTCCTGTTGAGGGTCCCTCTCCCGGGTCCGATTCCTCGTCTGAATCATGCCCTTTTTCAGTCGCAGGGGGCACTGAATGGGTGGCACATGACGGGACCGACACCATACCCGGGCCCATGTGAGCTCCCAATGGTCCCCAATAAGGCCACTGCAATGGTCCTTGGAGCCACCCTGGTGCTGGCATCGGTACCGGCTGCTGGGCATCCTGTGGAGGCTTTTGGAGTTCCTGAGTACCCTTGGCCTTCAGGGGACTCAGGTCCTCGGAGCGAAGACCTTTACTCTGCCTCCATCTGCTGCTCCGCACCAGGGAGCGGCCCCTCAATGATCTCAAGGATGAACTGGAATGCTGGTGCCAACAGGAGCGGTGCTGTGACGAGGTATGCCCCGAAGAAGACGAGTGTCATCTCAGCACCGAAGGCTTTTGGTGCCGCTTGCCTTTCGGTGAACTGGATCAGTGCCGAGCTAGACTCCAGCGACTGGGATCTGCAGTGCAGTGCCGGGAAGTGCACCAGTGCCAGACTTCTTGTTGGGGATCTGGACCGGCACCACAAAGAATGGCTTCGTACCGGGGACCTAGAGCCCGAGGATGATGAACGGCGCTGAGTAACTCTTGAGCGGCATCCGGTGCCAGAGGACTCCAGTGCCGGGGACCGTTCCCGGTGCGCAGAAGATGAGCTCGACAAGGTTGACTCAGAGCTGGATGGGGAGCTTCCATGCTCTACTCGTGGTAGCTGTCTGGCAGGAGACTCTTCCCTTACCGGGGTTCTCAACCAGCCTCCTGGGGCACCCAGCGTGGGTTTACCCCTGGACACCGTCCCCTTCTCCCTTGGCCAAGGGGGGGGGGCGGAGGCGGAGGCATGGGCAGGGCCTATCAGGGCTCTTGCTGCCTGGGAAGTCTCCAGTGTCGACGGCACTGGCAGATGCACTCCCCCACTGCCAGGAGTCGGGGGAAGCTCTCTGCAAGGAGATGCGGGCACCGGAGCAAACTCGTTGGGCTTTGGCTGCATCTCTACTCTCGACCCCACTGGTATCAGCAGTACGGGGGAGTGGGCACGGACCATGCGCTGTATCTTCTTCTTCTGTACCGGAGACTTGCGCTGTGATGGCTCCGGTGCCAATGGTGCGCTCTGCACCGAGGAAATGCTTGGTGCCGATGTGGAGCGTGGAGGCTCAGACGTGGGACAGAGCGCTTCCTCCATAAGAATGGCCTTCAGCCGAATGTCCCACTCCTTCTGAGTCCATGGCTTAAAGGCCTGACAGATTTTACACCTCTCTTTGCGGTGCTGCTCCCCCAGATACTTCAGACAACGGTTGTGGGTGTCACTAACTGGGAATGCCTTGCCGCAGCCAGTGGAAGGCTTAAAACCAGGGGATCTGGGTATGGCCGGTTCCCTGCTGAGCCCTAAGGGCTCCTATCTAACCAACTAACTAACTATTAACTGTTTTAAGAACTACTAACTATCAAACTGCTAAGAATGAACAAAGGGGCAGATACTTGCATTAGCGAGGTTGTTCCAGTAACCGTCACAGGCGGAAAGAAGGAACTGAGGGGTCGTAGGGTCAGTGGTGCCTTATGTGCCACGGCATGAACACTGTACTCCTGGGGGCGCCTGAGCTGACCTACGGGGTCTGCTAAGGGGAAAAAAGTTCCGGGAACCCGTGCATGGTGGCATGCCCTCACCTATACTGGAATGGATATGAGCAATCACTCAAAGGAGAAGCACTTTTCTCTGTATGTCTTCATTTACTCTGGTACTCTGTTATTCAGCCATTCCCCTCACTCCTCTAAATACCAGTTTGACAAATGATTCATGTTTCGTAGTAATGGTTTGGCTTCGCTGTGCAGAGTCCTACAGTGTGCAACCATGCAAGTGTAGAGCTAGGACGTGAGATCAAATTTCACTATTTGCTCTGAAGTGACAGAATAAGATTTGGGTGATATGGACAATAATAAATCAGTTGATCCATAAATAATATCCATTGAGCTGAAACTGCGTTTCTTTGGGATTAATAATACATGTATACAAGATGCAGCGCCAGCAAATTTGTTTCATATTTCTTGTGTGATCCTTGAAATATTATTTTCAGCATTTTGGTCCTGCAGGTGCTGGATGTTAGCAAGGAAGGGAAAGAAGAAGTATTCTACGGGCCTACACTTCCTTTTGCTTCCAATGGAATAGCAGCATGCTTCCTTCCGGCTCCTTATTTCACATGCCCCAACCTCCAGACTTTGCAAGTGCCTCACCACCGGATTGGCACTATGTGAGAAAAACAATGGACAGTCCATAAAAACAAAAGGGGTGAAAAAAGCGCTGCATACAGCAATTTTACTTTTGGCTCACTTAAGCATGAATTGCTTCTTTATCTTCTACACATTTGTCTTAAAGTCAGATGATAACAATAGGCCAAAAAATAAAACAACATTTTTCTTCAATAAAGGCTCCACACCACCACCTGTCTGCAGTTTCTCTCTGGCCCAAATTAGGAACATACACCTCATACCAACCCGTTTGCCATTTTCTCTAGGTGACAACTTGTTACCTGGTTCCGTTCAAGTTCTTTATACATTTTTGAAAGGCACTGTGAGTGCACTCAGCATCCTTCCTAGCCTGTTGTTCCTTGGGGTGTGCAATTAAATGGATTACCAGTGGCACAGTTCAAAGACAATATAATACAATGTTTATAAGCTTAACAAGGACAATATTCTATTATGCTAAATTATGCAACTTCCTTGGTACCTGTGGCAAAAAGGATAAATGCATTGACCTTCAGATGCCAACTTCATCACCACTACAGTTTTTCATTTAATAAAACTTTATTGAAAATTTAAATAGTGTGAAGCATAATAAACCAACAACAAAAACCCCCAAAATAACCACTACATATATAATGGACATGTACAAAGGAACTGATTTGTTTTTCCTCTCACCTGAAAGACAGAAGCGGTTATTACTGTACAACACTGTACTAAATCTGCTTGTCAAAAAATTAAAGATATTTCTCTGTATCATTTACCAAGGTCTACTTTTAAATAAATGTTATCTTCTATCATACAATCAATTCTTCCTGACAACTTCAGTCTTTTAATGGTGGGAAATAACCTATTTAGTATATAATTAAAATGGGCCATTTACTTAACATTTTTAATAGCCAGTTTGTAAAAGGTTACCATATTTACAATTCTCAATGAACCATCACATTTTGTCCAACAGATGGTACCACAAATCACTGGCCCACAGAGGCTGAAGTGCTGTATAGCAAAGTCAATATTTATTTATTTATTTAGTCTTTCAATGTATATAGTGTCTCCACGCACATGTACAATTTATAGTAGTAAAACCAAACTATTATATTCTGTTTTTTTCTAGCTGTTGTAACCCTTTGCACCCCCTCATCGCCCCGGCCGCCTTTTTATTTTATTTTGTTGCATATATGCAACAACGTGAGGGTTTGTAAATGTTAACCAAGAAAAACACTATTACATTTCTCTGTTGATGTCCTCTGGGTAGAATGCACATCTCTGATCTATGCACCACATGATATTTGAGCAGACTCCAGAACATAGAATTCCTGTTGCTATTCAAGGAAATTTCAACTCCAGAATAGCCACTAGGAATACCCCATGCATTTTTGGAGAGAAGCATTTTGCTCTTAGTCCAATGAGAGATGTTACTAAGTCATATAAATTTAGTCATATAAATGGTAATTCTTTTCAGAGCAATTGTTAATGATAAAAGAAACTTCCACTTCCTGTATTATTCCTTCCCATCTGATTCTCCTTGGGAAACTTCACCTGTTCTTTTCCAACAAGTGTCAGCACAGATTTTGTACCAAAGATTGTTTGGTCAATTATCCTAGTTGGCTTAAAGGTAGACAGGGTAGAAAAGCTGTAACCGCATATTTGTCATCTGGAATGATTATCTGAGCACTGGCAATTCTCTTCTTACTTTCTATGAAGACTCAACTGTGAAAAAGTTTTAGATCAATGTATATTTTCTTCCTAATTGCATGTAGACTGGTATGGCTCATGGGGGTGGAAGGTCACTGAATTTTGGGCTTTGCTCTTCTCTGGTCTCCTGCAAACTAGAATTCAGTGGCATTTCTTAGTTTCTCAATACAGAACAGGCATTCTTGAAAACCAGCCCTGATTTTAGAGAGTAACCTCCCTATGTAGTGTATCAGGTTTATGCCTTGCTTTGTATTTGGGATTCCTAGGACAGAGGAGTTTGTGTTTTCCAGAAGCATCAAATATTCTATTGTTTTCAGAGGCATTGTGGCCTTAGTGACCAGAGCAGGCTATAAGAGTCAGGGCCCCCAAGTTCTGGTACTAGTTCTGCACAAGAATGAGTCATCAACTTTCTGGCTGATTTCCCCCATCTGTAGAAGGTGTATATAATATTACCAATTTCACAGGTGTTGGGAGAATTTATTAAAGCACCGAGAGATCCTCTGACAAAAGTTCCTGGGATATTTTCTGCATGCACACATCTAGTTTTCTTGCTCTTGTATTTTAATTTTTATAAACCCAAGTCCACTCAACAGTCCCCATATAGTTGGCTAGCCATAGCTGTGATGTTATATTTAAAGGTTTCTTTTGGAGGGATAAAGGATTGCCGTTTATTTAACTGGCTGTTTACTCATGTCAGCAGGCTGTGTGGAAAGCTTCTAGATCTTGGAGTGGCATTAATTTCTTTATGCAAAGCTGTATATGTCATATAGTTCAAGGACTGAAAGGCAGGAGAGTGTATGGCAAGAAAAAAACATTATTTATCACATTTGCTCTGGTCTTTTGACACTTTTACTGTTCCAGTTGTTGTCATCGTCTATCTTGGTGAATAGCAGTTTTAAACAGCTGTGCAACTGCATTAAATTAGTTTAGGGTTCCACAACCAGGGAGCCTGAGGACAACACACATGCTTCCATTAGTGTCAGGATTGTGCTCTGGCTCCTAATCATCAGACACCTGCAATCAGAGTCATCTTTCATGTCAACCACTTACCTTCTGCCTGCTGTGCTATCCTATTTGCAGCTTCAGTTATAGAACATGTAGACTTCCACCTTACCCCAAGAGGGAGGACGTATTCTACTTTTCTGTGCCTAAAGTTAGAGAGCACCATTTATCTTACCAGCTTATGAAAAGAAGCTCTCCTTGGTATCCTGTGCTCTTGGGAAGACTCAGTCCTGGAGGTGAGCAGATGATGGTTTGGAGAAGGCAGCTTTAACTAGTAGCTGAGGCTCTGCTGGCAGAGGCCGTGCAGTGGACGCGACTGAATCAGCACGTCCCCAACTAGTGCCACCCATTGCTGAGGCTGGACAGGCTGCTTGGTGTTGGTGGGTGCCTTCCACCGGCCCACTCCACTTTACGCAGAGTCTCCAGTGAAGTGAAATTTATCAATCTTCTGCCGACACAAATCTTGGAGTGAATCAAACCCAGTATCTTGTTCCTGCCAATTTATCAGTTTTGACACTGCAGTCCAACAAATACGTCCAGCTGCTCTTTTTTTGACAGAGCCTTAAGTTGTCACCTTCCCTTTGGACCAGAAAAGGAAAAGAATGTTTTCCACATGGTCAATTTACTCCACGAGTCAGAAGAGAACACTGGGAACGATGGTAACTTGGCTTGGGCTTCCAAGTGGAGAATAGTGTGGAGTAATGGACCAGTTGTCATGCAACAACACCTCAAGCCTCTCCACAAGCTTAAGAAGTGGTAAGACTGAATAATTCAGCAGTGGGTTATATAAACCATTGGGATAGAAGTCATGTGGATACTCCTCCTTTTCTTAGATTTATTGACACACTCTGCTAGCATCTGAAAATAGATCTTTGAGTGACAAGATCTTGAGAGCTGTAATGAATACTCAAATACCTCTCTCTCTCTCCTGCAGCCTAGCTTTTAGGTCACTCCCAGAAAGAGTAATATTTATCTTTTATATAGTGCATTTCATCCCAAAGGATGTGGAGGATCTTTAACAGCCATACATATAGGCACCACATCACCAGTCACTGAAATTCAGCCATCTTGTGTGGTTTATCTGAAAGACACATACTTTCAGCAGTGCCATGATTCCCTAGCATAGTGCTAAGACACTGGTTTGACACAAAAGAAAATCAACTTTATACAGCATTTTCATTTTCCCTTGAGCATTTCACATCCAAACACTGACCAAAGAAATAATGAGGTGTTATGGCCCAGTTGTCAGTATGAAGAAAATGTTCTAGAATATTTATCGTATGCCTGTATATTCATGACTTGTTAGCTTTCAGGTAGATTTCCTGGACCCAAGATAGAATTACAAAAGTTTGTACAGTTTTGCCTAGGTCTCCCCCCGTGCTCCCCCCTCCCCCGTTACCCATATAGAAGTTTAGTACATCAGCTGCAGAATCAGGAAGAAATAGATAATTGAATGTTCACACAAGCAGAAACAACATAGGCAGAATGTGGAACAAGTGCAAAAAAAAGGTGGCATCTGTTTACTGAAAATTAGAATGTAGAATAAATTAAGAGGGCAAGGTTAAAATACTTCCTCTGCAGTCAGAGTTTGCAGAGAAGGAAGACTTGACAGGAGGTTTAAGAATGTAGATTATGTACAGGAATGGTATTTTGTTTCCCAGAAAATTACTTTGATTTTTTCAAAATAATTTTTGAGAAAAGGGGAGTGCGTCAACCTACAATGGTATTTTCGATAGAGATGATCTTGTTACAATGAAAAGCTACAGTAGCTTTTTCTATAATGCCAGAACTCAAAAAAAGAACAATGTATGAAGAAATCAAGATACTTTCGGCAGAGCACGGCCTGTCTGGGGAATTATATAGCAACATCACACTGCATTTAGGAAATGAAAGTTGCATCATCACACTTTTTCATGTCCTCCTTTCGCCAATAATTCAATAGGGAATTTAAATTACTTCTATTTTTAATGTATTGAATGTTTGCCCCTCAGCCAATTTCTGATTAAAATAGTTGTGTACCTTTAAGACATTTGTACAAATATCATCAACTGCAAAATATAAGCCTACAGTATGGAAGTCTAGTTTACAGGACTAGCTGTGCCAGGTTTTGTTGTTGCTTGCGGAATTCATCACAAGGGCTAAAATGATCATTTTATGTTAACCATTACACCAAAACCGCCATAAGAGTTGGTACTTGGATAAGTTTTACATTTGAACAGACATCACTGTATGAGACAAGCTCTTCCAGGCTTTATACTGTAGGGCTTAACAAGTTGGGTGTATTGTTTTGGTGCTCTAGAAACCGTAGTGAATTTTGGCCTCAATCCTGTAGCCTCTTTGATGTGGGTAAGGAGACCATATAGATCAAGATACGGAATCAGGGTCTTTCAATTAACAACTGCTTTTCACTTGTGTAGTGGTAAACCAACAGCCTCAAAAGCTTTACTTTTGTCTAAGTAGCTCAAGGAAGTTGTTGAGACAAAAGTCACTTCCTAACTGTTCATACTTCTATATATTCTAAAACAATGTAAAACTGTGATGACATGTTAACACAGCATATGGGGTTTTTATCTTCAGTTTATTTCTAGCCATTTCTAACAGAAGGGCTGATTACACCACATTTTAAATAGCAGCTAAAAATAATTAAAATAAATTGTGATTAAATGTAGTTCCTAAAAAACTACCAACATATCTAATTTTCAGAAGCTATACAAAAGGGAAAAAGAGGACTGCAGTGTAATGCCGATTATCCATTTCTTGAGGGAAATATGGTAACTCCATTTAGATGGACAGTTCTGGAAGTTTTCATAAATGACAATGTAAGTAGTGTAGGTTACTGAAAGCGCCTGTGCTATATAATTACACCAAATACTGTGCAGATCCTTATTCTTTGCATGCATGCACTGCCTTATTCCATCATAAAAGGGTAACATTTTCTATTTTATTAGCTTTTTCATCTTGGGAAATGCCCCCTCCCTTAATTTTTTGTCAGTGAAAATGGAAGCGAGGCATAATTTAATATATCTTGTTCTTGCTTTCCAACAACAATACAAAAACGTGAAATTCTTACAAAATAGTTTTATAGTTCCATGGAAGAATGGAAGTTAGTGTGAATTTTTAAGAGTGCTTTTTTCCCTTTCTTCTTTTTAGATAGTCATTTAAGGTTCAAAAATCAAAAGAGAAGAAAAGAAATTCTGCAGTTTCTTATGATGTGTTGGACATTTGTTCTATGGTCTGATGGATCAGAAATGATCAGTAGCCTGAGTTTTGTAATATAAGAAAGGTATTTATAAAAGTACATTATTTGTATCAAGTTATCAGTGCTATGTGTTTCAGTGAGGAAAGGCTGCCTCTTATACACACACAGTAACAGTACTGAAGTAGCTATCAGAGCAGGAAGATGTATAAATGAGGCTTTTGTTACACTGACAGTAGCACTCCTGCTGATTTTTTTTTAATGCAGTGGATGGGGGAGGAGAACAACATTTGATGAACTTTAATGAACAAAACTTTTGAACAAATTTTATTTGATCAAAATGCCAGAGGAATGCTGAAATCACGTGATTACAATCATTGCTTTGGTGATGATGGTGCATCATGTCATAAATGTCTTAGGAGGCACCAGCTCCTATCTTCATAAAGTGAGCTGGACCAAGCTTAGGTGTACAAGTCTTTCTGAATTCCATTAGCAGCCCTAGCTACAATCTTATTCTCTGAGTTTTCTTCTTCATTATGGAAATAAGTCACAAATGCTATAAAATGCCCAAGCCTGAGAGAAATATTACTTTAACAATGTACTACAAAACATGGAGGCTGTGTCTATGTGTTGGCCTTCTTGGAGCAGCACTGCTCTATTAACATAGGAATGAGAATCCACAGGGGAATACCACACAGGGCCAAATCATAGGGCTGAAGCAAGCTGGCATAAAACTATTTAGTACTCCATGTTAAATACTGCTGGGCTGAACAGAATGTATAGTCCCTTGTAGGCAAGATGCCTGAATAGATGGGTAAGAGCTCCTGCTATCATAAAAGGAGAGGAGAGCTAAATGTGGCCCACTGCTCCAGGGTTTGGCTGACTTGATCCACAAAATGTACAAATTAGTTAGGCAGATCCAGGCCTGCCCCCAATCCCTCTTGCTCTGTGGCTAGCTGCAGAGACTCTAGTGAGATCTTCTCCATGGCACACAAAAGAATCTTCACCTTGCCTGGGTCTCCTCTGCAAATGGCCCCCTGTAACAGCTGATCTGCAGGTGCACAGTGCCTCCCAGGATTTGTCTCTAGTAGCTTATAAATGAATGGTTTATTTAAAACACAAACTGACCAATGTACTTTTGCTTTTAAAGTGTCTAAGGCTGGGTCTACACTGATGGGGGCAAATTCGCCGTCAGATTGATTGCTCTGAAGCAACAGAGCAGTCTGTGTAGACCCGCTCAGTCGATCCAGCAAGTGACGCAGGAAAACCACCCCGGTAAGTGGCGTAGTACTGCGGTGAAGGGAAGGCTGTTCCCTTCGATGCAGCGTAGTGTGGACAGTGCACAGAGCAGATGCCGCAAAATCAACGGGAGATACGCAAGTGATTTACGTCACTTGCGTATCTCGTCAACTGCCGCCGAATCCCGAAAGTAAGTGTAGGCCGGGCCTTAGTCAAACGTTCATATTAAAGGCAGTGTAAAAGGGTTAAATACATTTTGTATAGATGCATACAGTATTCAGGACCTTAAAAGGTTTTTACAGATATAGCTTGTAGTCAACGTATACAATCCATGGTTGGTTTCACAGTCTTAGGCCCGGTCTACACTTACCTTTGCAATTTGGCAGCAGTCGGCGGGAGATATGCAAGTGATGTAAATCACTTGCGTATCTCCTGTCGACTTTGCAGCATCTCCTCTGCGCGGCGTCCACGCTACGCCACTTACTGGGGTGGTTTTCCTGCGTCTCTTCCTGGATCGACTGAGTGGGTCTACACAGACCGCTCAGTCGTTCCAGAGCAATCAAACTGACAGCGGCGAATTTGCCGCTGTCAATGTAGACCCAGCCTTATTTTAAGTTTTTTTCACTGTATTTTAACTCAGCAGCCTTTTTGCTAATGAAATATTTGGAGGGAATGTTCTGAGATATACTAGATAACCTTAAGTGTGGGGGAGGGTGGCTTGAGATTTTGTCACTGTTATTTTTAGTAAAAATCACAGACATGTCACAGGCAGTAAACAAAAATTCACAGCAGTCCGTGACCTGTCTCTGACTTTCACTAAAAATGCACAGGGAAGGGGCTGACAGAAAACGACTGAAGCCCCAGCAAGGGGCCATTGAGAGAGAGCCTGGGCCCTATGGCTTGTAGCTCCAGGGCCCCTGCCACACGAGGCTGAAGCAGAAAATGTTTTGGAAGTCCCTGAAAGTCACGGAATCTATGATCTCCAGGACCTAATCTTATCCTTACCCATAATGCTCTGCAAAAACCTGCTCACTTTATTATCAAGACTGTCGGTCACATCTGCCCATGTCCATACCAAATAATTAAACCAAACCAGATTGCCTGTTCGGCAATGGATGACTGATATCATGCAAAATGCTTTATTTCTCTTTGCATTAAGTTTTTGACAGAGAAAAATGATCATTTCTAAACTGTTTAAATTAGTTTCTCATGCACCAAGAGCCATGTCACATTTTCATAAAGCATTGTTGCTTTTTTAGAAACTTTACAGACAGTATTAAGTATACCTTTAAACACATCATTAAATAATTTGTTACAATATCAGCTCTACCTATCCTTTACAAGTCAAAGGGTTTACTTTCAGGAAGTAATACTACAGTCATACATCTGTTCCGTTATCTACTGTGTGATAAGACTCAAATTTCGAAGGCATCTCTATTAATCTCAGTTGGAGAGTTTTCTTTTAAAAAAAAAAAAGCTTTTTAGAAGCACAAGCCTCTTGAGAGGAATAAAACTCCTGCCAGGTGCAGGAGCTTACAGTGCAGGTTCAATAAGTCACTTTCATAATGAGAAGAACCTCCATGTTCTGCACTGTTAAGTAGCCTGAAGAGGCTTTTAGTTACTACATTATCTGACGTAACAATAGCTGATTTAGGGAAAAAACTCTATTGCTATTTGATAGGAGTACTGTAACAAAACAGATGCCGCTCTGAACAAGATTTTAGGGACATTTCTGGAGCTGTTAGACACAAAAATAGTCTCTCATCCCTCCCCATTAACTCTGTAAAGTTAAGTATTATTAACTTTAAAAGTAGATAACCAGTTCAATGGTGTTACTGGCAGGTACATACACACCATTTCCATACCCCAGGAACAAGTGTTGGGAATCCATGTTAATGAGTCAAGTGAACAATGTGAATTCAACAGAATCTTAAATTGAGGTTTCTAAACTTTAATTCTCTGATTTAATAATCAGAGAAAAAAGTTATGATGGATTAGAGAAAGGCTCAAGAGATTATCAAGCACACAGTGAGATGGTTGAGAAGTCCATCTAACCAGGTACCCCAACTTTAAATCACAATATGAACTAATTAAAGATTTTGAAATCAGTTCTTCCAAGGCCAACAGCCTTCTCACTCTCTCCCTTTAAACCTTGTCTAAATTAAACTAGCTAATGAAATTCACATCATGGATCCTTACAATGTTACTACAAATTTGGTGGGTTTTGCTAGATTTTAACATAGTTAATTTTAAATCCAGGATAAGAGGAAATTACCATTTCAGTCAGAATAGATCTCCTTGATATCCAAGAACCTGAGACTTGCTTTCCCCCAATCCCCCCTCTCCCTTCCCCCCGCAAGGATGACAGAGATGTGGTTTTAAATTGGAATCTGTAAGACTCAAAAGCTTTCAATATGAGCGCAAGGTTAGGATATTTGTCTCATATCTGTGCAACATATACACAAGCCTTTCTAGGAACATAATATGGCTCTAACACATTGCATTCACTGAACTCAGCATATTTACATGAAGTGCCTTCTATGCTTGGTATGAAAGCTTGCTGTCTGCCTCTCTCCCCCAAGTTCTACACATCACTTATTTCTGATCTACAAAACACTCTTCCATTAGAAAATTTAGAAATTAAAAATTTCTTCAAAACACAGAATAAGATTTTCAAAAGTGCCTAGGGATTTAGGAGCACAAGTCCCACTGAATGTTAATGGGACTTTTGCTAAGTCACTTAGGCACTACTGAAAATCCCACATATTGCCTTGTGTTTTCTTGTGAATTTTAGATGGATGTTTCTAATATTTAATGAATTTGCAAGTATGTTTCAGTCATCAATTGAAAGACAAACTATTTGAATTATTCTTCATCTCTGAGGCAATATTCAAAAGGTAACGTGCTATTGGAAGAACAACTTATAACTTTTAAAAAGCATTAAATAGATTCTATTTGTAAAGATAAAGAACTTGGATAGTGTATAGTTGTTCCAGGCAGTAATCAGTGTGCAAATGTTTCCAGGAGAAAGAATTATTCACCAGTGCATTGTTAACTCGTCTCATTTTCCAGTTTCAGTATCTCGTTTTGACCAGTTGCTGTAAGGTGTGATAACAGTCTTTTATAGGCTTCTCTGTTAAAAACAAAAGCATATAACATGTTAATTAAACAATATCAGAGGATTTAAGAGTAAAAAATACATAATTTTCATGCAAACTATTCACATGAAGTGATGTAAAACCAGAACTTTTTCCTTCCTCACTTCTGCAATTGCTTTGTTTACTATGAATTTTAGTGAAGTTTTGCTGAGAGGCAAACAAGGATCCAATGGCACACAGATCTTGAAGATATTTACAATTCCATTTACTCAGTAGATACTTTTTTGTTTTAAACTGTGTATTTACTTGTCTAGCTGAGGCCCCAAAACAGAATTACACACAGAGCTCACTGTTATCACATATTTAATTTTTGTCTAGATATATGTATATAGTTCATGGAGTGGCAGTTCCAAAACACATACTATTACAGTCTGCTACAATGGACTTAGAAAGTGGGTTAAAGATTTCACTATATCACTATCAATTTATTATCCATTATGACATTTATGTAGAGAACAGATATACTGAATATTTCTATATTTTTGCTTCACAAAATATCCTTGTCAATCATTTAAATTCTACAAGTAGGTTGCATATATTTGCTGTAATTTTCATGTTAACCTTTGATAAACCATAACATTTGACATTGTCATTACCCCTGGAATTTCTTGGCTTTATTTCTGATTTACATGGCATCTGAACTTTCACAACTACGTAGAATACATAGAATAATGCATATTTATGCTTAGAAGATCTGGATTTGAAAAAAAACTTTTTACAAGGATGATTTTATTTTAATTATTCATGAACCACTTTAAAGGCTTGGACAGAGAAGTACTTTATAAATACCAAGTTTTAATAAATATTTTAAGTTTATAGAGAAAACAGTATAAAGAATATTAAAACCAGATTTTAGACTCTATATTATGACATAACTTGATAGTTTCGTAATCCCCTAATATATGCCTGGGGAAGTTCAAACAACATGTCTTTTTCGCTCCGTTAGCAAATAGATGAGCTTTGCTATATTGACAGTATAAAAAAAGTTATATAAAAGTGTCTACATGATCAAAAAGAAAAATTCAGGGAATTTGAAAATCTTTCTATGAATAGTAGTCTAACAGTCCGTATTTATTTAAAATAGCAACTTTACTTTTTGTGGGGGAAGTGGGGGGGGGATAATAAACAGTAAAAAGCCTGGCATATTTTATTTTATATTTAACTCCTTTAATTTGTATTCTTTGCTGAAAATCCAACTTGTAGCATGAAGAATGACTGGAAAATATGCTGATACACTGTACATATTTTAGGGTTTGACGTTTGTATGACTGTATAAAATACAAAATGAATATAATTTATTGCCCCAATCTGCAAAGAGGTACACACTTGCTTAACTTTATACAATTGTGGGTCAAATCCAGACCCCACTGAAGTCAACTGCAAAACTTACAAAGGATTCAGTGGAGCCAGGATTTCACCCTTTCAGTAGCCCTGGCCACACTCAGCAAGGAACTTAAGAAAACATAACTTTAAGTACTTGAGTAGTCCTAGAGACCAAGACTACATCTACACTGCAGCTGTGCCTCTGTAAGAGCTGCATTGATGCAGCTGCGCCACTGTACCGCCTGTGATGGAGATGCTTTAAGCCACTGGTGTGCAAACTTTTCCTGTCGCTCCCCTCTTACCATTAAGGGAATCTGTCCATGCCTCCTCCTCCGCCATTATTACACAGCCAAGGATTCCTCAGAAAAGGAGCTTGGGCTGATGGTGGAGCTGGAGGTGGAACTGGGGCTAGGAGAGGAGGTGGTTTGGAGGCAGAGTGGGAACAAGGGCAGAGCTGGGCTGAGGATAGAGCAGGAGGAAGAGTGCAGCTGGGGGTGGATGTGGCCTGGGGGTGGACCAGGACTGGAGGATGAATGGGGTTGGGAAGGGGCTGGTCTGGAAGCAGAGCTCAAAGCATGGTACTTCCTCCCTCATCCCCCCTGAGGGCTGGATCGGGCCCTGCCACGCGCCTTCCCAAAGGTTCCTCCACAACTCCCCTAGAGGGGCACGCCCCACAGTTTAGGGACCACTGCTCTAAGCAGACAGGGGAGAGTTCTGTCCATTTAATAACTCCTGTCTCTGTGAGGCCTGGTCGACATTGACAATATAGGTCAATGGAACACGGCTTATGCCAACCACATAAAGTATGCGTCTCCACTGGCATGTCAGTTCTGCTGACCTAAATCATGGTAAAATTCTACTTAATAAAACCACCTCTGCAAGTGGTGTAGTCCTGAAGTCAAATATGTGTGGGTCAAATGAGCATCAGTGTAGGCAGAGCGCAACGTAAATCAATGTCATTGACCTCCGGGAGGTATCCCATAATGCTCCATTGTGACTGCTCTGGACATTCACACTCTGCTGCTCTGCAGCCATATGGACAGCCTCTCCCCTGAAGCCCTGGGAAATTCAAATTCCTATTTCCTGTTTGGTCAGCATGGAGAGAGCTTTGTAGCTGAACTGCTCATGCCGACTGCACGCCCAAAATGTGCTCCAGCATGGAATCGACCTAAGGTCTTGGATGGTATCAGCTTATGCGGTGAAGAGTCTGTTCTGGCTCAGCTCGAGCCAGCAAAACACACGTGGATATCTATGAGAAGATATTGCGTGGTATGGTGGAGAAGGGTCACAACAGGGATGCGCAACAGTGCTGCATTAAAATCAAAGAGCTGAGGCAGGCATATCGGAAAACTAGGGAGGCAAACAGTCATTCTGCATTGTCACCAAAGACATGCCACTTTTATGAAGAGCTGTATGCAATTCTTGGCGGTGACACCACCACTGTACCACCATGCAGCAGAGATACTTTTGCAGAATCTCAGTCCAGGATGAATGAGAAAGACTCTGTGGATGAGCAGGAGGAGAACAGGAGACAGCAAGGACCTGTTTGTTACTCCAGAGCAGCCCACTTGGACACAGGACAGCGTGACTGATGCTGGGGAAGGCACATATGGTGAGCGCATATAGCAAATCACATTTCTGTGGTTATAATCCCAGTCCAACTTCTTATTTCTTGGAAAAAAGAAGTTTGTGTTTTTGTGTGGATGGGCTTTCTGGGTTGGTCCACTTAAGCGGAGGGTTACCCCTGGAGCAGACTGTTTATGTGCACAGGGATGCTCTGAGAATCTTCCGTGGATATCTCCAGGAAACTTTCATGTACGTACTCTGCAATCCTTTGCAGAAAGCTTCTGGGGAGAGCAGCCTTCTTTCTTCTGCCACTGTAGGACACTTTTCCCCACCACTATTAAATGAGCAGGCATCATTGCGGAACACAGCATAGCAGCATAAGGGCCAGGCCTGTACCCAAATGCTTGCAGTAAATCTTCCCTTTCTGCCTGTATTACCCTCATTAGACTGATATCACACATTGTCATCTAGGAAAGATGGCGCAAGTTTACAGTACCCAAACAATATAATCACTGCGTATTATTCCCCTGCCATGGATGGTGTCCAGGGTCCCAACACAGACAATTCTTAGCCATGACATTGTTGGTATGGGTTTTAGGCATCCAGGAATTGGTGTCCCTATTTTTTTTCCAGCCTCACTTCAGCCACACCCTCCTCCAATCCCTTTGGATCACCCACTGATCTTTGGGGTGGTAAAGGGGAGTCCAATGATCCTGCTTCTTGATTAAGCATAGCTTGGGGAATTTAGTGCTACAGAGACTTCCCTATAATGGATGCAAGGGCCCCTTACTTGCTCCGACCCGTGCAATAGATACAGAGTGGTATGCAGGCCTGGGCTTTGCCTTATGAATATGAAGGAGAGTTCTTGTAACATTTCTTTTTGTCCATGGGCCCAGCTAACAATGGATACTTTGTGCTTTGCTTTCCTTGCAGTGGACACCTCAGCCTTCACCCTGGCTTCTACTCCCGCAGAGCGCCTTTCCCACATTAAAAGGCGGGGGGAAAAAACCCAACATGGGATGACATGTTCAATGAATTAATGAACACCTCCGCAGCTGCTGACACAGAGCGCAGAGCCTGGACAATGTCATTGTCAGAAAAACAACATGGGCATGGAAAAAAGAAAATCTGCCCAGGAGCTGCAATGCAACTGGAGATGTTGCGTGTTATGAGGGATCAGTCAGACAGGCTGAGGCATCTGGTAGAGCTCCAGGAAGAGCAGCAGCAGGACAGACTCCCTCTACAGCCCCTGCAAAACGCTCAACCAACAAGCTGTTTCCCAGCGCCCATCCCCAAGCGCTCTAGGAGGAGGTTGAGGAGGGTGCAGTAAGTGCTCCACTCCACGCTGGTAGAGGAGAGCAGAAAGAGGCAACAGCCCTTTTAAGAACTGGGAATGTGCATGCGTTGCTGTTTGCACACTTTGCTCTGGATGGCCAAGCAGTCTTATGAGAATGTTAAATTATCATCCTTGCCCTCCACTGAAATGGATCACCAATAAAACTTTTCTGTTTCAAAAAACATTACTCTTTATTCATGGAGTGCTGGGGGATTGTCAGCAGGGAAAGAAGGGGAGGAGATCGATAGTAGGAGGGTGGGGGATGGGTAGAGAAGGCACAGCACTGACAGACATTACATACATTACTATGGTTCATTGCAAAAATCGGTTTTCAATGCTTCCCCGAGGTGCAGTGCTCCGCGGTTTGCTCTCAGTGTAGCATTGATATCTCGCTGCTCAAACTTTGCAGCCACATATCGGCCTCAGTAACCAAACCCTGTGGGACCTTTTGCTCCTTTGTTTCACACACACATTATGGAGCACACAGCAGGCAAAGATAGTAATTGGGATGTTGCAGTCATTGAGGTCTAACCTAGTGAGCAAACTGCCCCATCTTGCCTTTAAGCGGCCAAATGCACATTCCACCACCATTCTGCACTTGCTGAGCCTATTACTGAAACACTCCTCCTCTTTTTCCAGGTGGCCCGGTATAGGCTTCATTAGCCAGGGGACTAAGGGGTACGCAGGATCCCCCAGGATCACTATTGGCATTTCAACATCGCCAATATTTAGTTTTTGGTCAGGGAAGAAAATGTCCGCCTGCATTTTTTTGAACAGACCTGAGTTCCTAAAGATTCACGCATCATGTACCTTTCCAGACCATCCCACATTGATGTCGGTGACCTCCGACTTGGTAAGTTTGGTGAAGTGAAGTTGACTGTAATTAAATTGACTTCACTCCGCAGCGTACACATATCCTGAGAGGTGGTAGGTATATCAATGGGAGAAGCTCACCTGCTGAGATAGTGCTATCCACATTGGCACTTAGGTTGGTATAACTTATGTCGCACAGGGTGTGTATTATTCTGAGTGACATATCTTATACCAAAGTAACCTGCAGTGTAGATCTACGATAAAGCCATATGCCTAAATACCGGCTGATCAGGGATCTAAAACACCAATAGTAAACTTACATATCAGGATTAGTCCTTGGCTAGATCAACAACCAGTAAATGTGGGAAAATATTGGAACCTATGACAGATAATATTCTACATGATTAAACACTGTACTTATGTTGGAAAAAACATTACAAATGTTTTAATGTGCATATTACTCAATTAAAAAAACTACTGATATTCAGTAAATTCAGTACCTACATTTTTCCTCCCTTTAAATTTTAATCTCCTTCTTTCTCCCTTCTGTATCAAGGGAATGAAAAGAAACACATCAGCTTATACAGAAGAGTACTGCTACCCCATTATGTTATTCTTGGTTTGGTGTTCAGATTTTTTTTTTCAACTTTCTCTTACCAGTGCTTGGGACCATAGCATGCATTCTATTTTCTTGACTTACAAAAGGGAGACAAATTATATTTTTATGCAGGAGAAGATGGAATCATTCTCTTCCTTTAGAATCCTCTAAGCGAGCATCTTCCTTAATATATGTATCCCTGCATTACTGTATCTACTCTAGAGGACTGGTTTCTTACCCTTTCTCTCATGCTTCTTTGGGAAATCATACATTATTGGTGAATATCTGGTTCACTGTAAAGTATATCTTGGTAACTTTCTGGCATCCTCTTTTTGTTTTAATTTAACTATTTTATGTTTATATTATGTAAAATTGAAATGGCTCTGACCAAGGATATTTTCTTCTGAAGGATCTGAAATCACAAGCTTTTATTTTGCTTTTCCCCCCCCTTTTCGATACAGAAAACTAATAGCTTTGGCTTTTGAACTGGGTACAAAAATCCTTAAAATTAATCCTTATGCCTATTTTTACACCAAGTCTGGATCAGATATTTACAATAAAATTGCAGGACAAATCTTTAGAAATAGGGACTTTTAGTAAACCAACTACAGAACTAAATAGATTGGAAGCTCTTCGGAGCAGGGACTGACCTTTTATTTTGTGTTTGTATAGAATGTAGCGTAAAGAGGTCTTGGTCCATGTAAATAACCATTATTTATTTACATGGAAGCCACCAGGCTCTGCATTAAATTATTTTGTGTGTGTTTTTCTAAGCCTGGTGTCAAAACATCTGAGAAAGCATTTCACAATTCTAAGCCATCTGTTTGTGCTAAAGTTCTAAGAAAAGGTAAATTTCTGACTAAACATACTTACACATTTACTACATGAAATCTATGCTGCAGTCTAAAGTTGCCTTCCATCAAGAGAATACACCTCTGTTGCTCACTGACAAAAAGCAATAATAATACAAAATGTACCTTTGTGCAGTGTTTCTGCCAAGCCCTTGTTTGTGCTCTGAATCCTTCAGGGACTGTGTGATTGTGGGAATGAGACTGCTAACTAGAGGCTGATCCAAGACAGCCACTACTTCCAGGATGCTGTAAACCTGATGATCATATACTGTGGTATAGTCCTGGATAAATTGCCTGAAGGAGAAACAGAGGCACTTAATGCAAGGTCAAAACTAGATATAGAGAATGTGCAAAAGAGTCTGATCAGCAGATGCATCTTGAATGCAGGGAAGTTTTCATTTTTATACAAAAGACATTAGGGGGCTGCATTTTCAAAGGCTAACGGTACAGGATCAGCATATACATGCACAAATTTTTACCAGTGAAACTTAAAGCCCTGAGATCCTGCGAGCTGCTCCATGTGGGCTGACCTCTTCTTCCCTAGCACTCTGCCCTGAAGCAGGGGCCTTCTTGCATGGAAGAACTTGCAGGATCAGGGCGTAAATATGTATAATAGGCAAAGATTCTAGGGTCAAGTTACCAGAAGTAACACAGTTTCTTTCTCATAAAACTCCATGGCACCTCAACTCAATCTTGCGCAGACAGTGGCGGCAAGTGCACCAATTAGCCTGTTTGGGTGTCTGAGACCTATAAAATGGCAGGTATTGGACCTGGAGATGAAGGCATGCTAAATCAGAGATAAAATGCCCCCTGAAAAGATTGCATTAGGTAGTGTGTGCGGGCAGACTGGTGTGCCAGCAAAGAGCCCGACTGTTTTCAATGAGGCTGCGAACACAGCTGTCCACCTGCATACTACAAGATTAGGGGCTGTTTGCGCAAAATTTCTTTGGGCACGAGGCATATGTAGTTTGTTCACTGTATGTACCTGGGGGTTAGGATTCATGGCCAATACAATCCTGTAAAGTTTTGTAAAGAGTTCAATTTTCACTGTGAAAAATCTGCCATGTCACAAATTGGGAATTTCAATATTAAAAAATGTAAAAACAAAAACCAGTCAGATGTGCTTTTGAATTTAGGCATGTGCACTTCAGCAATCTGGCCTCTGACATAGAATCATAGAAGATTAGGGTGGGAAGGGACCTCAGGAGATCATCTAAACCAACCGCCTACTCAAAGCAGGACCAACCCCAATTATTATGCTTCACTATTCACCCAAGGAGTTGCATAATGTTTTTTCAAAACAGTACGGAATCCACAGGAAAAGGTGTATTTTTTTTTCACCTTTTTAGCCAACCCATGTTTTAAACCACTGCCAAATACCATTTAAGTACCATAAACAAGTAACAATGCATTATGTTAGGAATAATTAGTTATTTAAAAAAAAAAACATGTTTGCTGTCAAATGCCTTGCAATAGCTGCACTGCCAGTTGGCATATTTTCTGGTTACCTAAACACAGAAGTCAGCTGGGAGGCAGGTTCTCCTCCGGACCCTGCTTGGCAGCCTTCTACTATGTACTGCAGAATCTCAGTAGAGAGCTTTTTAACTGTAAAAGAAAAATCACAAGATTCATAAAGAGCTCTTGGACTGACCACGTGAAGAATAGTTCTAATGAAGACCACCACTGTTTTTAACTGAGAAAAAAAATGAGTCTTTCTTTGAGGTAAGTAAAATGACTGGAAGAGAGATTAATTAGGTTGGCTATCAAGAACAAAATGAATCGCAGACTTATTCAATAGAACTATTACTTCCCCACTGTCGTTCTTAAAAGACGTGGATTTTAAGCACTATCCATTTCAAAAGGGAAAAATGTAGATTTTATGCACTGTCCCCTAAAGAGGTCCATGCTGTATGGAAACGAAAGTGTATATTTCCATTTGGGTTGTTTGTATTCTTTATATCATTCCCACTCTGAATGAAAGGGAAACAGGCAAACCTTATACCCTCCTCAAAACTAAGAACATGAACTATCTACTATCATTTTCCAACTATCTACTATTACTACTCCCTCTCTCTCTCAAGTACTGAATATATTTCTTTCCTTCTTACCCCAGTTTATTTGGGGTGATGCTCATTTGCAAAGATAATTTTCTTCTTTTATAAATTTGGAGCTGTATTCAACCCTGGGTTATGTTGGGTCCCCGGGTCTTGGAAGAAAGTCAGCCTACAGAGGGTTACGGTAGAACAAGATTTAGCCAACTCATACTTCAAAAGGGGGCCTAAAGCTGGTTAATGCAGTTGCAAAGTGCATGGTACTGGCTGGGAAAATGTGGCTGTGCTATTGGAAGATATGTTGATTCAAGTACATCTCTTGAACTTATTTTGCCATTGAAATGTCTATGGGCCCTAGTTACTTGACTAGATAGAATCCCAGGAAAAGGTATAGGTGGAAGTTTCCACTGGCAGAAAGAAGTGGAAATTGCACCCCACACTGACTTCCTGCACAGGGAGAGGGTGAATTGAGTTCTTTACTGGCGGGCTGTGAAATGACCATCAGACTCAGAATTGTACCCTGCTAAAGTTCATATTTATTCTCAATAATGTCTTTGCAAAAGTGTGCTACCTTACATCATATATAATGAAATATACAGCCTTTGGAGGTGGAGGCTTTCGTTGGTGAGCAGGTTTCACGAGCAGGAGAAACAGATGCAAAGCAGGATGCTGCTGCAGCATTCCCATGCTTTGCTTCAGATATCTTTGAGGGAAAAGTCTTAGATCAGGTGAAGAACAGGCAAAAGCAATGCACATTTCTCCATATCATCCTGCCAATGTGCCTCAACCACTCTCTGCAGTGAAAAGTGCTGAGTAAGTATAAAATATTTCACGTGTACAGGTATATATTTAAAGTTAACAAGCAACTTACCTTGTATTTCATTAACTAACACCATGCATTTCAAAACAGCAGGGAGAAGCAACTCAATGTCATAAACTTCAATGCTCTTGGTTCTTTGAAATACTTGAAGGATGAAAGCCAGAACTGAGGCCAGTCGAGGAGGAGGAGCATTACCTTTGAACTGGAGGTATTTTTCACTGGAAGAAAAAAACCTCAATCCATAACTTATTTTTTCATTAAACAATAGCACAACAAATAAAGTGTTACATCCTTTAAATACAGCATGGCTATATTTCACCTGGAGGGCCATTAAATAGATTTCTATCATTTTGTAGGATCAACTAGTGGCTTCTCTTTGTCTTAGTCTTTGGCTGGGTCTACACTGACAGCAGCAAATTTGCCACCGCCACATCGATTGCTCTGGATCGACTGAGTGGTCTGTATAGACGCGCTCAGTTGATCCAGGAAGCGACGCAGGAAAACCACCCCAGTAAGTGGCGTAGCGCTGCGTCGAAGGGAGCACTCTTCCCTTCGACGCAGCACAGTTTGGACGCTGTGCAGAGAAGACGCTGCAATGTCGACAGGAGATACGCCAGTGATTTACGTCACTTGCGTATCTCCCGTCGACTGCCGCCGAATCGCAAAGGTAAGTGTAGACCAGGCCTTAGAAATGACTCACAATTAGGGGATCTGATGCCCACTTTTATATCCGGGCTTTGTCTTATATAGGCACCGATCCTAATTTTTCACACTTGCTGTCTGGTCACCCTACTCACAATTCAGCAGAGTGCCCCAGAGTGGGGGCTTACAACTCTCCTGTTGTTGTGCTAATTCAGCTCTCACAATTATGTCAAATACTCAAATGTGACTATAAAGCATAGATACCTTTTGATTGTGCAAAAGACAATTATATACATGCAAATTGCTACCTGTAAGCAACGATACTCAAGGACATATCCTTAAATGCATAGGCTTTTTTTCAAAGCTACCATGTATTTGACCCTTTGCATTTATGCTCTGTGGGCAAAATTCTTCTTTTGAGATTCCCATACGATATCTCCACTCTAATTATCTGCTCTCCTTAAACATACAGAACTCCCATTTGTTTCCGGGAAACATCCACCAGATTTCCAAGGACAAAGTATCCAGAATGGCATGACCCTGAAAATAGGCCTCCAAAAATATTTTAACAACTCTTAGTCAATTATTTTATTCCTTACATGCTTTCTGGTTGACTAAGAACTTTAACTATTCACAGTTAATGTATCTTTGTCAACATTATAAGTAAAGGGACAGACAACATCTGTCTCTGCTCAGCCAGAAAAAGTACTGTAGGCTCAAATATAATATTTGTCACAAAGACAAACGGTAACTGACACCCTGTGACAGGAACTAATTCTGACTTCAAGCACATTTTTGAGTGTTCAACTTGGTAACTTGAATTGTTGTTTTTCACCAAAAGGATGCAAGAATCTGAGCCATGGTTAGTATGGAATTAGGAGTGGGAGTTTATTGAACTATAAAGACAATCATTTGATTTTAAGAGCTCGAGAGAATATATGTAGCACAATAACATAACATTGCATCTATTCATCAGGTAATACAATAACTTATGAAACATGCAAAGTAACTGTCCAGATATCTAACACTAGCTTAAAAAAATCAAATATTGCTTATGAAGAATAAGGCCTGATCTGCACTAGAAACTTACATTGGTATAGCTACGTCTCTCTGAGGTATGAAAAATCTACCCCCAGTATATACAGCCCTAGAATTCTTCCATTGACCTAGTTTCCACCTCTTGGGGAGGTGGAGTACCTGTGCCAACAGGAGAAGCCCTCTTGTCAGTGTGGGTAGTGTCTACACTGAAGCGGTGCAGCTTCACCACTGTAGCATGTTAAGCGTAGACATACTTAAAGAGTAAATCAGTTAATAACTGCAATATTTAACAACATTGCAGAGAAACTGAGTACAAGGCATTACTGTACACCCTCCTATGGATCTGTCAGCCTGTGCAACCTTAATTTGCTTTCATCATGCGTATGTATTATGATATAGTGTTTAATTTCACGATCACATACTACTATTTCTCCAGCCCCCGTTCCCATTCCCTCCCAGTCGCAGTCTTATAAGTTGAGAAGCCTAGGAAGTGTCAGGCCTGGTCTACACTAGGAAATTAGGTCAGTATAAATACATTGCTCAGGGGTGAGAAAAATCCACACCCCCTGAGCAACGCAGTTAAACTGACCTAACACCCTGATATAGACAACACTAGGTTTTTCCCACATCCTGGATGCCCTAACCACCAGGTTATTGGGTATTCTGGGTGGATGATGGGGGTCTTTCTGAGCCAGTGGGAAGGTACTGAGAACACAAGAAAGCCAGCATCTCTGTTCCAAATTCCAGTGTCCACAAGTAGCCCAGAGCTGCAACTGCAGGGAAAGTCATGCTCAGCCCGAGGATGGATAGAATCTTTGGGGAATAAGGCTGCGAGGCCCTGGCAAGTCTCTACTGAGCATGTGTGAACTGTGATTTTCCAGCGGTTTATAATCTGGCCAAATTTGGGGGGATTTTTCCTGACAGAAAAGCCGCCCTACTGCCAAATTTCAAGTCCTGCTCCAAAGTACAGAGGCATTAGAGCATCTCAAAGAAAAAGGTGCCAGGATTTTTTTAAATGAGCAAGCCAATGTATTATTCCCTGGCCTCATTCTCGGATATGGCGGAAACATTTTGGATGAAATTTTCCAAATATATTCAGCATGAGGCAAACACCGGCGCATAAAATTTCAGCACAAACAGCGAAAATTTGACATTTATAAGTAATTGAAAACGTGTTCTTGTAATAGGAAATGTCAAACAACCTTAGTAGATGGTGCTAGTTGGCCCATCTATAATAATAAATAATAGATTATAACATCACCACCACCACCTTCACTGGGCACTTATGAAGTGCTCGTCATTGACAGATCTCAAAGCGCTTTACAGAGGTGGATGGAAATTATTATGCCAACTTTATCTATTAAGGAACTGAGTGGTGAAGTGATTTGCCTGTAGTCAGCCACTGGCAGAGCTCTAAATAGAGTCTGAATGTCTGCCTCCCAGTCTAGTGCTCTATCAAGGAGCGAGACTACCTCTGATATTATCTGTCACATGAATTAAATGTTGCAAGACAGTATCTCTTTACTCAAGGATTTGATTGAGAGAAGTAGGCAGTGGGTTTTATTGGATGTTTGGGGAAGAGTGCTTCAAGATAGGTTTGTGGTATTTTAATTGTTAAATTCAAGTTGCTGCACATGTGCCCAGAGCCTAAAGAAGGGTAAATTTTAAATAAATAAATAATGGGCTCAGTGCAGGGCATCTGCCTTCTCTTCTGTTTTTTTATCTTGTCTGCTTTCAGTTTACAAGGACCAGCATCACTGATGTACTAGTCAAGAATCCTGAACCAAGGCTCATTTCAGAGACGCTAGTCTCCTTGCTGTTTTCCAGCCTGCACATTCAGGAAGCAATAAACCAAAAATAAAAATATTTGCACGGCTTTATCTTTTTCCCCACTTCAACTTCATTTAAAAGAAAACTGAAATAAATCAATATATTAATGTATTTGACAAGGTAACTCTTTTCACGCAAATCAGTAAAAATGTAAATTCTGTAGACATTCATTCATCTCCTGTTTACTCATTACAAAAAAAGGAAAAGAAAGACATGCCACCTGAAAATGATTCTTAGCTGCTCTATACAATCTGTGTTCTCGTTACAATTATCCTCATTTCCCCTGCCATCAACCACCGTCTGATGATTGCAGTGCCCAGTTGTTGCATCTTGACAATTTAGATTGCAAGCTCTTTGGAGCTGGGATTGTCTTTTATGTGTTTGTACAGCATGCAGCACATGGGGCCCTGATAAAGGATGAGGGCCACTCCAATATAAACAATAATATTAACAACATTATTTCCCCCTCATGGATTATTTAGGAAGAAGTCAAGTCTACAGACTGGCTTTCTCCTTTCTTCAGGCCTTACTTTATGACATGCGCAATGGTCTTCCGGAGATGTAAGTTCTGTGGGTTGGTAGTAGAATTGCATAATGCCAGCAGCATGGGATGCTGTCCAATTCCTGGAGAAGATGGTGAAGCAGGGAGAAAGCGACCGAAATATTGCTGAATAACATTTCCTAGCAGTTTGTTCAAATAGGCACCTTGAGTTTGGGACTGAGAGCATATAAAGGACAAGCCCTGTGAAAAGTAAATTCAGAAAGAAGAAAAATTGAACAACATAAATAAGTGTCTAACATCCCCCTTGTGACTGGAACAGTTTCTGATGCCTAAAGCTGCGTGAGAGCTATTGCTGCATGCAGGATGGTAAGTGTGGCTCACACATTCACTGCATAACTAGTGATTCTCATTGCTATGTACAGCGCATTGTGATACTGGCATAGGAAAGGCACAAAATATTGTTCCTATTAACGACATGGTAGAAAAAATTAACTCTTATAATAAAGATCAGATAGAAGAGTGTTGGGCATGACATGAAACAAGTTTGAGTTAGACATCAGTTATACTGGGTTTCTTAGGGGATGGGGTGGGGCAGGTCAGCAGGGGTTACACCACTTTAAGGCACGGCTTGCTTCAGTGTGACTTATCCTTAGTATATCACACCTTTCTACTTTGTACTGGTACAGGCTCTTTACCTATTGATATACCTACAATGATTGAATTACACTGATGCATGTTCCCATAATCTAGACAAGCCCTTAGAAGTGAAAACAAACAGTGGAGAGAAGGAAATATCAATGAAATCCCAACCCAGAGAGAGGCCTCTGGTCACTACTGTAATAGTGAGTTTATATTTGCTGCAGGATGACCGAAGTTCATTTTTCCTGAAATTTTGAGTTCCCTTGTGAGACAATCCTGCAGGACAGGATTATAACAAGGACTATGCAGTCACTTCCCATAGTGCTTCTAAAGCAGCAAAGTGTAAATGACACAATACTAGCTGGGGATGCACTCTATACAGGGAAGGAACTAATAATTGTCTTCTACTGGGAACACTAATGTTTATGAAATAGGGCTGCAAACGTGTTTTTCCACTTAAGTGAACATGCTAATTCTATAATGGTTATATACAAATCCTACCTGCATCTATACCATCTCTGGAGATACAGACTGAAACTGACCAGGATTGCATCAATTTTACTTTGTCCTTGCAATAAGCTAGCTATAAATTTGACTGCTAAAATTATATCAGTGGCAGTGGGATATGTGGAAATGAAGAAAATATTACATACAACCCAAATTTATGTAGAGCCAAATTCATACCAGCAGCAAACTGGTCCATAGTCTAGATAAGTCTTAAATTTTTCAGATACCAAAGTCTGCTCTAGGTTATTTTTAGCATAGCATATTCTTCAAACAAGATTTTATATTATAAAGTTCACATACAGCTAGTCACAAATATTAAAAACTGAAAGATTTTGAAATTTCAAAGTTGTTTTTAATTCAAAGAGTTTGAAATGGACTTATTTTTCTTTTTTTTTTAATTTGAATTTAAACAAAAAACATATTGAAATGTTGTTTACCAAAACCCAAGAATCATTTCAATGCTTTGACCAAAAAAAAGGTAAATGATGTCTTTTTTTTTTTTAATACAAAAAATGAAAAATTTCAACGTCAACAGTTTTTGGTGAAAATTTTAAATTTTTGAAAAAAGCTTTTTTCCCCCCAATGAAAAATTTGACCAGCTCTATTTCTGGATGCAAATTACATACATAAAAACAAAATAATTAAAAGCAGAAAGAGGAAATTAGAAAAGAGTCATTCCAGTGGCAGCTATCAGAACAGAGTTAGCTCTCTAAAGAAGCTCACGATGGTGATGTCAAGACATGTAAAAATTGAATATTGCTCCTTTTCTTGCTGTCTTTTTCCTAGTGATGGTTTATTTTCCAGAGTAAGATGTAAAATCATTAGAGGGTTGTTTTGTTTTGTTTTTTTAACATAACAGTGGAAAGCCTGATTGTTTTTCGTTACGTGACCAACTCACAAAAGCAAAATCCATGAAAATAAAAATACAACGAAAGAATAAACTAGGCAGCAAATGCATATCTAATGAGTGATCTGAACGTCTTTAGTGAATTAATGCATACATGTAGCTGTGAAAAAAAATTCCCCTACCTGCATAATAGGTTTCAGTGAGAGTAGGTCCATCCCAATGGGTCCTCCTCCCTTCACTGGTGACTGACAGGAAGAAGGATGAGTCAGATGGAAAAAAATATAGCCATATGCTGTCACAAAGGGTCATAATGGAGCGTGCACACAAAAACCAGGGAAAAAAAAAAAAAGCTTCCTTGGAATTCACACACTAATATGTTAGTCAAATAAGCTGGGAGGCTTCTTGGCATTTTCTGGAATTGAAAGTTTACTGGAGAACAAATTTTTTATTCCACTGTCAGATAAGAGAGAAATCCAAAAACTCAAGAACCAAGAATCTTAAGGACCTGTCTGGCAGATGGATGTTGCCCGAGGATAGCCCAATCTCCACTAAAAGAATTTTTAAGCGTGTCTTACATGAATTACACGCAGATTGTTATTATAGGTTATTTATTATACTTGTGTATCTTAGGTATTTCTGATGAGACGCTGCAGTAGATATAGATGGACAATTGCTTCCTGTGGCACAGCTATTAATAAACTTAAGAGATTCCACCTTGAATTTCTTGTATTGCAAAAACTAGCACAGCCACCTGCAATCAAAGGCTACTCAGAAGTCTCCTGAATGCTTCAACACTAGAAACATGAGAGCAAATATATTCATCCAGGTGAGCTGAGGGACAGGAAGAACAGCACATATCTTGAGGATATAAGATATACTTGTTTACAGCTTCTTTTATAAATAATAATTCTTTTATAAACAACAGCAACAATAATAAAGGATAAGATGAAAGAACATTCCTTGCTTGAGCTTGAGAGGCATAAGGCAAACTCTATATAGCAGCCAGGTGAAAAGACAGAAATAATCTCTGTCTGATAGTATCTTTTCTTATTCTGATGAAATGGGTAATCCTGCCCCTAAATACATGTAACCACCCTAACGAAGACATTACCAAAAAGTCCACCTTCACTGAATGACAGAGACAGAAGCTATTGTTTGTTCTGAAGCTCAGTGACATACTCCACTGGCTAAATATTTAACAAAAAATGTTGATGAAGTAGCATCACTGATTCTAGACAATCAGCCAAAATTATATCATTTAAGGTACTTTTCATTTTTCTTTAATTATTTGGTGAGAAGACAGAGCTATCTATCTCAATATCCAAAGAAGAGTTCCAGTGACAAAAGATTTATTTAGAATTGTACTGAAGCCTTTCGTTCCTGAAGCAAATATCTTCTTCAAAGATGGCTCCATTTTCCTGTTTGATGGGTCAGGTAAAACTACCTCTTCAAAGGGTATATATGATTTTGTAGATCATCCAGTAATAGGGGAGTCTATCTTTAGAAAGGCCCAAGACCATTTTTCTCCTTAAGGGAGGCTATTATAACGCTTTTTGGCAGAGGAGGTTGATCACCAGGCCCATTCATGCGTCTTCTCACTCACAATCTTTTCTCTAGATTGGAAACAATGCAAAAACACCTTTTCTTTGTGAGCATCAGGAAAAAACATTTATCTGTGGTAGCAGACTCCTTAGTCAAGTCCAAGGCCTTGGGCACTGATCTCATTAGGTGGCTCATGTCCTCTTCATTAAAGCTCCTCAGAGAACTGTCATCAGACCCTGAAAAGGATTTTGAATAAATTTTCCCTGCCTCCGCAAACTGAGAGAGAAACCTGGATTTCATTTTTGCACACAAAGACATGTCAGAATTGTTGTGCAATATGGGGCTCTTTGTTTGGTGAGCAGAGTTCTTCTTCCTCTTATAGTGTCTATTTGTAAACCAGGTTGCGCCCGCTCACTGCTCAAGGCCCCTCCCTCAGCCTAAGGGGAGGAGTCACTGAGCCTGGGATACAACTAAGTCCTTGGGACAACTAATAAAAAAACAGGGACAGGCGTGGGGGTCACAGGTCAAATGAAGAGAAGCAGAAGGGGACACCAAGCAAAGAACCTCGGAGAGTGCCCACTGCTCCTGGAAGGTATCAAGGGAACCAGAGGACGCTACCCAGAGGAACTCTGCCCGTAGAGAGGCACGATCTCAGCGAAGGCCAAGATAGAGAGCTGATTCATTGGTATGAGACACTTAGGCTTCTCTGAAGGCATCACTGAGATATTTTGCCAGCTCCATATCCTAAATGACAAAGTGGATTGAGCAAAGGCTCTGTCAGATGACTGGAAGCAACATTCATGCCAGCAGTGGATTAGGAAGAAAATAGAATGAAGTGTCCTATGGTATTCTGGTAGATCCTGTCAGCAGCTAGCCAGAAACCTGTGTGAAGGAGAAGAGGAATTCACATTGCTACACTGCAGCTGATGGGATTCTGGACTGGAGGTTTCACCATATCCAATTTGGACACACAGGACCGTCTTTATACACCAGATAGGGATTACAGAGCGCGTGGATAAAGGCTGCCTTATTTTTCTCCCCTTTCACCATGTTTTTCAGGCATCTTCTGAAGAAAAAAAATGGTGTCCTGAGGAGAGATGCATGCCAACATCATCTCCTCACTTAAGCAGAGGGGCAATAGATTCCTGTGTGCGCTACCAGCAGGGACCCTTTGTGGCAGGAGATTCTTCTTTCTTCTGATTCATCCATCTGTCAGTCACCTCTGAAGAGAGAAGGACCTATTAGTAAGGGATTACTGGAACTATTCACTTCAGAAACACCAAGCTACCTAATGATGACTTATAATATCAGTCCTGTTGATGGAATAAATCTGTTCACCAATTTATATTGTACAGTTCTTTTAAAAAACACATACTATAATTCACAAAATACAGTACTTAACTTGTTCAGATCTCTGTCTGTATTGTACAGATGAAGGCTTCGAAGGCCTGTCCCTTGAGAAGTGCTGATCATGCTCAATTCCATGAAAGATAATGAAAGCTGCACATGCTGAGTGCCTTTCAGGATCAAGCTCTTACAACATTTTTGTTTTTTGATAGCAATAATACTGATAATTTGAACTGGGTATACTATAGGCTTTTATATCTATCTATCTATCTATCTATCTATCTATATACACATATTCTTTCTAGATACACAACGTATTTTGTAAGACATTTATATTATTAAATTTGGAAATAACATTTTTAGTGCACAAACACTTATGTTCCACACGGTTGGTAAATGTGTATCTCCACTCCTCCAAACGGTTTTCTAAATCCATTCTATCAGCAATCTGAACTATTTTCAGATTCCTAGTAATAAACTTCAGCAATCCACTAATACATAAAATCAGCTCAAAAAGATATTTCCAGAGGGATAAAATGCCTAATGTTGGATCTTATATGCCTCACCTTGTCTCACAATTAAAAACAATGTCATAAAAACTGTAAAATGGCCATCCATTCATTTTCATGGCACCTCACCTTCTAATATCTAACACTCCGTATGCAACTTTGACAACAAATCCTATCAAATTCTTAACTAAAGTGTTTCCTAGAACATCAGCTGTCACAAGAACAGAGTGTACCATGGTACAAGAAGCCATCTCCTTTCAGCACCTTTTAAGACAAGAATTAGTACCAGTTTAAAATTGCAAAGTGATGCCAGGGCACAGGAAGCCTGAGAAGGCTGGATCAATTAGGGAACGCTAAGGAAACTTTAGGAAGTATCTTGAATGTAGTGAAGAATGGATCCTGGATATCGAGAAGTCTACCTCGAGAAGTGTACAGACATAAGTTCATCGCTCACATTTATTTATGCAGCTAACTAAACTAACCTATCCTAAAATAAATGCAGTAAGTGTAATCAGACAAACCTATGAGAGGTAAAGAACACTGTAACAGAAAGAGAGAGCCTGAAACATGAGGCCTGGTATCAAAGGCCTAGTGTAAGGCCTAAGGCCCAAACAGAATCAAGTCCTGCGAGTATAAAGTAGAGTTAGCAAGAGCCATGCCCTGCTCGATTACAAAACATGTCTGCTTGTAAGTTTACTGTCCAGAACATGAACTTGGCAATAATATGGCTAATATTATAAAAACACTAATACTCCTAAGAAGGGCTAAGCACTGGACACTTGCTTAAACACATTCCAAAAGGATTGTGCCAGAACACCCCAGTACGAAGATATGGTGTAAACATCCTCCCTAAAGATAGTACAAGGACACGTCATCCCTCTTAAAGATAAGGTAGAATGACAGGATGATGGATGGAGATGTTTTGATTGAACCAACAGGTACAAGGTAAAGGGTGGTAACTAACTATGTCAGAGGGGCAGTATGTAACTTCTTTATATCTGTGTATAAAAGAGGGGTGACAGAGAGTGTGTCATTGTCCAACCAAGTGGGGAATGGAAAGTCCTGCCATTCACTGTGCCGAATCCATTGCAACGAGCATATATGTATACCTGTAACCGTTGAGCCAGGGCATTAGGACCATGCTTCGTTGACAATAAACCTGGCCGAGTGCCTTTGCCATGGAACCGAGTCCATGGTCTTACTGGGGAGTTCGACTGAGGTCTGCTGCATCAGATATCTGTGCAGAGCTGGGACAGCACACAGAAAGAACACACACACACACACACAGCCAACTGACTACAAGCAAGACACTACAGACAATCTTAATGAAGTTTTAAATTCATGCATATGACATTCAGACAGATGCAATGGCCATCCTAGTATCATATACCTGATATTTATTTTCATCTCTTTAAAACATATCTATAGTTTGGAGGTTTTAGCAATTAGAACTTATCATAGTGATCATAATGAACTGCCCACAATACTTACTTGAGATACATAGCCATGCTGTAACCCTCAAAGTATGGACAATATAGAACATCGAAGAGGGAGAGAGAGAGAAGCTTTGCCATATTTCCTAAAGGATCTTAGTTTTGTCACTCTAAGGTAGGGAAGATCCAGAGTTGAGAACCCCTTAAGGAAGAGTCATGTCACCATGACTTTTTAAACCAGACATCCTGTTGCCTTGAATAACTTTGCCAGTTGCAACAGCAATAACTGCCACAATATCACATGGGGAATGTGATGGCTTGGCAAATCTGTCACTACATACAAACTTATGAATTCTGGTGAATTTTATGGAAATTCATGGCACTTGGAATCAGCCACCAGTGACCAGGGTTGGTGGCACATCTCTCCCAGACCAGGTACAATGGAGAGTCATTAGCTTGAATAACCACAAGGAGCAAGGGCACCTTAGAACAATGGGATGGCTGAAACCTAGGGAAACTGGTTTTCCTCAGATTGTCTGCAGAGGAATGAAAAACTCCCAGAATAGGAACCAAAAAAAAAAAAAAAATCAGGAGTTAAAAACTCAGACACTGCACACATACAATGGGACATGGTTTTAGACCAACTCAGGCTAAAGGGAACTTGCTGCAGGTATCATCCAGGAGAATGCATGGCCAGGGAGAGTCAGATGAATTAAGTCCAGGGACTCCTGAAAGGACTGTACACAAACCCAAAGACCTCTTGGAGTGATGAGGGCAAAGGAAGGAGGGATATTGCATGCAGGTTTTGTTAGTTTTACATGGATCTGTAAGTCTCTAGGCTCTCTCTATGAATACAGCATGTGTGCTTTGCAAAACCTCTCTACCACGTGACCCTTAAAGGCTACCATTTAAACCAGAGTACCCATTACGGTGGAGCTCTGGGATAAGGTGTGCTTAAGCTACTGAGGAGATTTTTGGTGCAAGAGTGGGGAACACTGGTTTTAAGACCTAAGGCAGCTGAGATGGTGGGGTCCTACTTGCAATAAGTCAGCACCCATGGAGTAAGACTGGAGGACAGAGACAAGGCCTGGAGCCTGCCCAGAGTCAGTAGTGCTCAGAAGTACATGGATCCAGCAGGTAGGTCCACACAAAGTAACTCAGTGAGGATCCTGCAGGGGAGCTCAAACAGGACTGTATCAGGGACAGAAACCAGGCTATCTAAGCCAGCGGTTCCCAACCTTTTTGAGTGGGCGGACCCCTTTTCAACCTCCAAACATTTTGCAGACCACCATATGCTACTAGTTGTAAAATAAATTACAGTAGTAGGTTTTTAGAAACTATATGAAATTATTTTTTATTTGAAATTGTACATTTCCTTGGCGAGGATGTTATTATTTTTCTTTTCCACTAACCCCCTGTAGTAGCCTCAAGGACCACCAGGGGTCTGTGGATCGCAAGTTGGGAACAGCTGATCTAGGGCTTTATAGAAAACCATTATTTGAGAACTACACCTAGAAGCCTATTGGTTATCAGCACAGACTACAGAGCACCAGAGTAAAATACTCTCTCTCTCTCTCTCTGGGGGAAATAATAGTTAGCAATCAGGCAGCCACATTCCATATGTTCCCAAGTTGTGGACAGCTTTTGAAAATTCCCACAAACCAGCGAACAACTAAGTCATATACTGCTATGTCATTATATACGCATTTAATTTTACTATGACATGCTATCAATCACAATGTGACTTGATAAAGGAAGGAATCTGTGGGATGTTTACAATGTCACCACGATCTCTGAATTTAATTACTGCTTTGTGTTACTTGGTTGCTTTTAAGGACAGTAGCAAGAAGTTTACACTCAAACTGGTTTTGAGGGACCATAAAAAGGGTTTTACAGAAAATATTGTGAACATTTAATTATTTATTTAAAAATAGGTCTTTTCTCTCCTTCACCCCAATTTAAACAACCTCCTGTGCTTTCTAATAAACTTTACGGCATATTGGGAGTAAATGAGAATATGGGGAGGGGGAACAGATTACAACCAGTATTGGAACCAACAACTGGACCAAACCCACTGTCAAACTACTGACAGAACAACAGTGTCTTCTCAGAAAGAACACAAACATAAAAAACAGTGAAAAATAAATATTTAAAATGATCTCATCCTTAGTAAACGAGAGTGTTATTAATAAAACCACAGCTCATGTATTTGAAAATATACCTTTTTTCAAATCTCAGCGTTCTTTTATCTATTATGTTTCTGTTTCAAAAGTTTCTCAGATCGGAAGTCAGTGTTGGCAACAGGTCAGCTTAATCTTCTCTATACACAATGATCAGATTCATGTATACTGGAGTGCATCCTCCATCACTGCTATACACACCCAGTCAGAGGTAAATCAATGGGCGTGGCATTCTTTTCTTTCCACAAGAGGAAAAATGCTGCCGCTTCTTCTGCTTGATTTAAATGAGATCAAAGCCATTTTTGTAAAAAAAAAAAAAAAAAAAAATCCATTGCTGTTCAGGAAGTTGTTTGTTTATTGATAAAGGAATTCAGATATTTACCTGAAGATAGAGAGGAAGATTCTCCCGAATGGCAGACAGCATAAATGCAGGCAGTTCTTTGTCTTGCTGAAACACAATAAGTGGCAATAGCAAGCTATCTATGATGCGGAACAAAAGCTGTTGTGCTTTGGAAGTCGCCAGTATTGGTGCCCAGGACTTTACAAGGCATCCTATTGAACAACAGTCAAGAAACCCAAAAACGTAAATTACAAGCAGGCAAGAATACTCCAAATAGGCAATCTGTTAAGTTACATTACCCACGGGTAACCATAGCAACCCAGTTGTCTCATTTTCAAGTACAGTCAAACATGCTTAGTGACTCTGGATACGGTGAAAGTCCATTTGTAGTACAGAAAAATTAAGTCCCCAATTGTTTTGATAGTGTGCAAATTGTAATTTCTATGACTGTGAAGTTGTTTCGGAAAAACAATGGCTACAGTGTAAAAGGGGGTGATCTTATAATATCTCTGAACAATAAGTGGTCCACAATTTAACTACTCTATTTCATATATTTGTGCTTACACTACATATACCTTTCCTACATACATCATAATATGATATCATATCATAAAACTTTTTCAATGTGAATTACATCTTAAACAGAGATTGTGTTCACCTTCCATTCGCAACTGCATAACAGTCCTATGGCAATAAAGAAATTGTTTACATGGAAAAGCAATATTAGGAAAATATTTTACATATTTTTGACTCCTTTAAATGCAATTTACCAGCTGAAAACAAGAAGAAGCCAGCTCCACATAACCAGGTGTGTCTCTATAGACTGCTACTGGTGGTCCATTAGCTATCGTTTGAAAACTTCCATGCTATACCTCTTTTCAACTCCTTTGTGTATTGATTTGCACAGTTCCCTATCTTTAGTTTGAGAGTCTAACTTATTGAGGTGAATAACTGACTGTAACATGGTGTTAATGTAAAAATACCCTGACATCCAGGAGCAGCTTTATTAAAGCTGTACTGCAGTTTTTGTATTGAGAAAATGGCCACATATGCCACAGAATTTTATTACTCGAAGTACAGCACAACTAATATTAACAGTCTAATTAAACAGATCCTTGTCCATACAAAGTAGTTCTCATCGACTAAGCACAATTTGAGTGTATATCCATTTATAAACAAGAAAAGGTTTCCTAGGTCAAAAAATACAGGGGCATCCCAAGGAAACATGTTCAAGACTGAGTAAGCAATGGAAGAGATCAAAAATAGGCTTTTACAAAAGGTTATTAATGTATATAAGTCAACCCATTACCATCTCTAAAAACATCAAATAACAACATTAATCTTGTGGAGTGAAAGAAAACACAGTGATCAATCATAATGAAACACAGTGATCACTTAGCAATATTTCAAACCATGCTGTCTAGCTCCCCATTTTCTTCCAACTACCATACAAAATATTTGGAAGAAGCATAATCAGTCTGCCCCCCAGTTCTATGCCCATTATCACCGACACTCTGTATTTGGTGGCACAGGGCAATGCAGTTTAGACACACATACAATGCCCATACTTGAGAGGTTTCCAGATTTATCTGTTAAGCATCTTACTGTGTGACTGCAGTTTTACAAGCTCACAGCAGGTGAAGAAATGACTGAGATTACTTTAGCTGACAGAACAAAACCATAACTCGGATTTCACTACTTTTTATAAAGGAAAAGGACAATTTCTTGTACCCAGTGGCACAATTTCAGATCCTGATAATATTACCATTTCCTCTGGGAAAGGAAGGAGAGGGAAAAGTTACCCTTTAGTCACTTTATTATATAAAAAGGGTTCTGGCATCTGGATACCTAAACACAGCTCATTTGGTTGATAGTTTATGCATCAGAATATACAGATCTGGGAATCAAAAAATAATAGCATTTACTCTATTTCTGCTAAAGCAAATATACATTCACCATGCTAGTCAAATGTTTGTTTACTGAAGAAAGCAAAACTATGCCCACTATTTTAAAGATGGTGCTTTCACTACACATATACATGCATACGCAACCTTCTTTATCTTTTATTTCAAGGTAAGCCTTGGGTCAGGTCCTTTATTCACATGGAGTAGCACTTTACTCTTTGAGCAGTCTCATTGGTTTTAATAGCACTACTCAAGGAGTAAGGAACTATTAAGTGTGAATAAAGCTGCCAGAATGTGGCCTTTAATAATGTGCACACAGCAACTAAGAGAACACTGCTCATTTAATGTTCATTTAATTGATAATTTACATAATCAGACTCATGCATTATCAGACAATTAGCAAAGATACTGCAAACTAATAAAAATCCCGCTCCATTGCCATTTTTCCTTGTTTTGTTCCAGTAAATATTTTCAGTGAACAAAAATATTAAAACCTCATCCTTTCAAATGAAAGCTAAACTTTGTTGTATTCACTGTACAACAGAGAAAGGATTTTTTTTGAGAGCGAGAAAATAGTGTTATGTTTCAGAACATCAAGATAAAAGAGAAAATTAGAACTATCGCTTTTTAATAGTTTTCTTAGATTTACTCTTTTAAATGCCAGGAAATAGTTTATAAAAAAATCCACACAGCAAGTTGTTCATTTGTACTGTGTTGAGTAACAATATTTTACTCATTCCATACACAGAACTATTTCCTGTGCTACTGTATTAAGAAACAAGATGATGAATGGGTGCAAAATAATTACCTATAATCAAGTAAGTGAGCCGCAGGCCTTCAGCAGGTCCTTTCTTCATCAAATAAGGTTTTACATACTTTACGACATCACCTAGATATTCTAGAGTCTTTGTTACCATGGCAGACTTCTCAGCTACAGTCTGAAGGCCACTGTAAGTTACACCAATAGCCTGAGAACACAAACAGAAATAGATCAAACTAAGTTGGGTTTTGTTTTTGCTAACTACTGTGCTGAAGCATTCTAAATTATTTTTTTTAAAAGCACACTCAAGTTTTGGTTTTACATTTAGAAACATGGCTCTACAGGACAGTTACAGAGGTACAGTACCTTAATGAATTGGAGAAGAGCATTCTTAGGGTCTTGCTTGTAGATCAACTCATCAAAATGAGCCTTTGCGAAGATGTTTTCTACTTCTGAGAGTTTAAAAACCAACCTTGTCATTTCAGTCAGCTGTTCCACATAAACTTTGCCTGTTTGTTATAAAGAGAACATTACTGAGAACACAGTATACATTGCTATTAAACTTCCTCCTACGTTAAGTTTTCTATTCATCTGTTCACAAAATCATGAAGTAAAACACGATTCAAAAGTCTTTAAAATATGAAGATTCCATAAATTAAGGTTTCTTACCAGACAAAGGGCTTGTTTCTAAACTAGCCAAGTACTTAACACTGCATGAGTACAAGTATTAGGAGTAAGCCAAGCTCTTCACTCTACCCTACCGTACACTTTTCAGCAATTTACAAAATATACATGGACAACTGCTTGCAGAAGATTTGTCCTACAATTAAATTAGAAGTGCACTATTCTAAATAAGAACTGAATAAGTATCATTCAGCACATAAGGGTGAAGCAGACAAGAAAAGCAAAATATCCAATCTAAAATGAGAAAGAATGATTCATAATTGTATGTTTTTCTTTTTAGGGAGTTCACAGCATGATTCCTGGTTATTTACTTCAGATTTTCACTTTTTTCAGAGCAGTTCTTCGTGGGGGAAAAATAGCTCGTCTCCTTGGGAGCAAGTTTTTGTTCTTTGCTTCCAAGGAAACAAGCTCTTTTATCTTTGTTTGTGATCAATTTGTCATATACAGAAAGGGCAAAACATCAAGAAACAGCACAAACAGTGTAAAGAAGTACATTTCATAATTAGGGAAAAATAAAGGAATACAAATAAAAATACATTTTGTAATTAGTTGAAAATGTGTGCCATTTTTGCTATATAGAATCATTACAGCAATTTAAACACTAGGGAAATATAAACACTTACCAACTGTTCGCTCAGCATCTGTCCTGGTCAACGTACCGGAAGGCTGCTCAATGAACATTTGTAAAATGCATCGAAACCAAGAACGCACTGACAAGGCTTCATAGGATGTATATCCCATACTAGAAAAAGCTTCAGACAGTGCACTGCACAGATAAGGGGATGGGGGAAAGAAAATATGTAAAGAGCTGGGGGAAAGTGTCATTTTACTTTAGGTTTATAGAGAATGTTTTTAGCAAGACTTTTTAACCATATACAAATATAACACAGACAGAGGGTCAGAGTTGGCATTCTTTTAAATGCATGCAACCTACAGAATTTTGCCCCCAGTGTACAAATAGATGTCCCAGATACAGGTGATGTGCTACATTCAGTAATGCCATGTGTGGCGATATAAGTTACAGGTCATATGTAAAACAAAAGCTGATATAGAGAAAATCTGTACAGTTTGTTAGTTTTCAGTCCAGCAGTGAGAGTCTCTCTCTACTTAGAAGCCTAGGTATGAGAGGAAGTTTGTTTTGGCATGTAAGACTGTGACCAATCAAAAAGAAGTCAAGGAGAAAAATCTCACTAAGGCAATCTAGAGATGGCACAAACGACTGTGAAGTGACTAATGAGAGTATAAAAAGCAACTATCCTCATCTATAGTTGGCAAAGAGGGCCAGATTCTCTTCTAGCTTATACCAGAGCAAATCAGGACTAATTACATCACAGCCAGTGAAACTACAGTGGTGTACAAAATGGTGTCAGAGAGAAGAAAATCAAGTGTATTTAAACTGTCCATGGCAGCACACTCCCCAAATAGTCCCACACAGACCCCGAACTTCACTTGAAAATATTGTCAGACCAAACATCAATTCAACACTGACTATATACTTAAAATATTATGAAAACAGCGCCATTTTATAATATTTAAATGTGTGATGCAATTTATTTAAAAAAAGAAAAGATCCACATATTCGTTGCCATGGAATTTCTCTCTCATTGGATTTTATACAGATACATATATTCTACTTGCCTTTATTAATATTATATATCTGAATCCATTGTGTATTTCATTTCTTCAATTGATAAAATAGTATTAACAGACTCTATCCATGCTCCGGGAACTTTTGCAGTGCATTAGAATATACTGGTGTGGGAGCAGACAATGGGAGGCGTTGTGGCAACTCTATTGGAGGATGAGGCAGATTTCACCTGATTCCTATCGAGTAAGTAATATGCCAGGTAGATGTTGGATGAGCAGTCAGCTGACTGACTTTTTTCATATCTCTGATGAGTGCCTGCTGCTCTTCTGCCCAAGCAGCACATGCCTGTGTAACTGCGCTTAATTCCAGCAAGAACTCCTGGCTGCAGGACAAAGCATCTCCTCTGCATACGTCAATAGCACTGGGGAGGAAGTGTTGTGTCATCTGCAGTTACACGGGACCAGTTGTCACATTTGCTTCAAGTTAAGGAAATGAGGGAGGACATCATCTTATTCAATAGATTTGCTTCCTTGTGGATCCAGAGTCTTATGTGCTTAACTTTTACTGGAAAAAATAAATTTTCTTTTGATTTTTGTTCTTGTTTGCACTGCTCTAGAAGAGACAGTTAGATTCCTTCCTCATTGTACACCATCAACTGAGTTTTTTTACTTCATTCCAATAAGTTACACTTGTGCAATCCCAATGATTGGCCACAGGTGTCACTCACAGTATAATCAGAAAGCAGGAGCATTAATACTAAAGTGAAAATTAAATAAGAATACAAAAATAAGAAATAAGAAAAGACCAAAGAGGTGTGTGTAAATGAAACTATTTCAGTACTTTTGTTTAATTATTTTTAACCTACATGATTCATCAGGTTGTGTTTTAAGTAGCCTCTGTCCACATGAAGTCATCACAGTTACTCTTGTTTTGTCCTGCCTCCCCCATTTCCAATCTGCTGTTGTGAAACCCACTTAATATTGTCTTAAAATTGCATCGTAAACTCTTTGGAACAAGAATGCCTACTATAGTCCCAATTTTGCAAAGACTTATGCACATGCTTAACTTCCTGTATTGTGAATAGCCCAATTTAAACCAATGGCTTTAAAGTTAGGCAAGTGTGTAAGTACCTTGCTGAATGGCATGACACATGTACGGTGCCAAGTGCAATGGAGTGCTGATCTTGACTGATGGGTTGCAGAGCTGTTCATAATTGGTGCTGCAGAACCTTTATTATTGGTGATAAAGCATCATGTAGAAAGAATCCAGCTTCAACCTCCGACACCATGCTGAGTTTTCAGGCGTGATAGAAAAAATTATCTTTTTACTTGTAAATTGAGTTCACTTGATGTAAAAATTATTAACAGACCATAACCATGAAGCCCCTGGTTACCAAGGCTTAGATACTGTGGTGACTGGTGCAATAAAATTGTCTAAAGTAAATAAATATATGACGCATATAATCAAAAATTCTGCATTCTTTATATATATATATATATATATAGAGAGAGATTACACTGTTGATATGTTTCAAACAAATGTCCTATCTTCAGTACTTATCACTCCCATCACTTTTGTAACCTGAGCACCTCTAGGGTGACCAGACAGCAAGTGTGAAAAACCGGGACAGGGAGTGGGGGGGTAATAGGTGCCTATATAAGAAAAAGCCCTTAATATCGGGACTGTCCCCCTAAAATCGGGGACTGATCACCCTAAGCATGTCGCAACATCCCTCTGTGGAAAGGACAGTTATCTCCATTTGACAGGTAAGAAACTTAGGCAGAGAGAGACTAGCTGACTTATACAAGGTCACAGGAAAGCAGAGCAGGGAACTGATCCTGGGTTTGAGTCCCAGGCTAGCACTCTAACCACTGGACCATCCTCCTCTCCCTTTGAACACTGTCTATCTTCTGTACACATTGTCCACCACATAAGTAGGCAAATTTTCTACTCGTCTTTGCCAACAAGATTTTACAACACTTCCAGTCCTCACATCCACTCGGCCTGAGATCTACTCCCCTCTTATTTTGAAGCACAGCAGAATCATAACATAGATTTACTTCGGAAAAAGACTACACATGTGGTTTTACATTTTTTCTCCTCCTATGCTAAATACAGCCCAGAACAGAGAGTGAAAGACAGACAGCCCCCTCGCCTCCAAATAAAGGCTCTGATTCAGTGAGTTTTTATTTATATGCTTAACTTTATGCGGTCCTATTTAAGTCAATGTAACCACCCCCACGAATAAATTTGGGCATGTTTATGTTTGTAGGATTGGAGCAAAAATCTGTTAAAAAAAATCTTAGGATTCTACTCAAAGTATCCATTCTTAGAAGCCACAAATACTAGTATTGTGCGAAAAAGTGTATGTTAACATTTATAAAGTGCTCTTAGATCGTCAAAGGAAAAGGTCCACAAGTCCAATTTTATTTTTTATTTTTTATTATTTTCCTCACACTTTGGATATTATTGCTACTATACTGCACCCCACCCTAAACATTTTTGTTATAACAGAAACCTAAATATTTAATTATGTTTCTTGAATTTAAGAAGTGCCTATCGAAATATCTCTGTTGCAGTATCATAAAAAGTCTAGAGGAATATTAACACTCAAGCGTAAAACCTCTAAGCAAGCATGAAAGGGGAAAATCAGATGATGGAATTAGCCAAGTCATAATATTCAACATATTTTAAAATTCAATTGTGGAAAGGTGCCACTGCTTTACCTCTTAAACAGTAGGAATGGTAACAATAGTAGAAGAGGAGGGACAGTCAAGATACAACTAAATGAAGTACAATACGGTGTGGTTCAAGGCATTTCATTTAGCTGCTGGTAACGGCCTTCAGAAAATATTGATACAGAGTTATTGTCTAGATCCCCGTTTTCTAATACCAATTAACAATAACACTATTTCCATTTTGAAAAAAAATTGCTTGCTGCATGAAAGAAAAATTAACTTTGCAATTTAGACGTCTACCTGTCAACTTTCATTATCCAAAGCTGCAAGAAAAAAGCTTTAGAAAATAAATGAGGACAAAACCATAATGAATTCAAGTAATCTAGAACTTAGAGAGTTGCAAAGGGTCTATAACAGAAGAAACTGGGCCACTTTAAGGGAGGTATAGCTTTTTAAAATAATATTTTCCTTTAGATTAGTGACTGAATAAGGGATGTGTATTCTAGAAAGGATCTAAAAGAACAAGGAGTTTTAATTGTTCACCTGTTTTGTATAAGATGACTTAGATATCTTGACACCAGCTGGGGACATACCATATCATCCCATCCAAACATGTGCATCATTGATAAAACAGGCTGTGGTTGAAGATCTGATGGAGCTGTGCAGGGCATGTCCAAAGCTAACAAAGTAAAACCTGTGAAAAAGGAGGAGCAGAGTGTTACTTTTCCCCAAATATTTAAAATATATTTCTGTTCTAACAACACTGAGTTTGTTATTAGTTATTATTTAATATGTCTGAGTCTGTCACTCAGTCATGATTCAGAACCCATCATGCTAGACATCGTTTAAATGCATATGAAGATGTGGTCCCTATCTTGAGGAGCTTACAATCCATGACAACACACAAGATACAAAATGTAGAAGACTGATACAATCAAAACACACACTTGTTAAAAATACATTTCCTTTTTACTCCCCCTTTCATGCATTAGTACTTTTTTTTGTCCTGTAACAATTTTTGAGAACACTTCCTTCCTCCAGTAATGAACTTTGTGGGATTAAACTATATTTTGAAAGATAACGGATCTGTAGAATCGTGTTTCTTGCTATGCTTAGAAAAAACTATTATAAATGAGGGTTGCTTGAGGGAAAAAAAAGTGTAAATACAGTGCTAATGACAAAGTTACTTTTGAGCAGCACAATCCCACGTATATCAACACAACACAGTCAGATCTAGAACACTGTAAAATGAATAACTTCTACAGACTTTTTTTTTTTTTAAAGAGAGACAAGGTGGGTGAGGTAATATCTTTTATTGGACCAACTGCTGTTGGTAAGTGACAGAAGCTTTCAAGCTACATTGTAGATGTCACAATTTTTCTCTCACCAACAGCAGTTGGTCCAATAAAAGATATTACCTCTACCACCTTCTCTCTCTAATATCCTGGGACCGACAGAGCTGTAACAACATTGCATACAGAATTTTTTAATGAGACATAACCAAGCTCTTTATACCAGTGGGCCACCATGGAACCTACATCCAACACTAACAACAACAAAATTATTCTCATAGCTCATTCTTTATGCTATGGTTAACAAATACATTTCAAATCAGGCAAGAGTCATATCCTGGAATGCTGATATGTTATTAGACTAAATGAAATTGGCAACAGCAAACGAGGCTTAGAAGACTGATCTTTTTTTTTTAAAATAAGATATTAGATGCTCACCAACTCCCATCTTCCCTTTACCCAATTTAATCAGACACAGCATATTAATAAATTAACAGTATACATTAAACTACATGTATTCAGAAGCTGATTTTTTAATGGATGAAGTACAGAACAAGTCTACTCTCGGAAACAATACAAATGCAGTTATTTTAATTAATGAAACAGGGCTATGTCTGTGGCCTTGCTACAAGCCCTCAGTAAGGGTCAGCATGTAGTTTTGCCACCCCAGAAACAAATTAAGGACCTATTGTAAACCACAATCACAACATGATGCCTGGTTCCCCTTTTATCCCAGGGAAGTGTCACAGGGCACATACACCCCATTCCCTGTAGGGGGCGGGGTATGGACCAGATGGTCCCCTGGGTTAAGTCTATCCAATTGCCCTCAGCCTCAGAGCAGAGTGGCCTAGTGGCCCGAGTGAGTAAAGCTGCTATTGCCTTTTGGTCAGCGTGGCCTAAGGGCCAGGGCCAGTAACTGACCTTATGTCCAGGGCTGGGTGGCCTAGGGGCCCGACTCAATGGAGCCTCCCCTGCCTTCGGGATGGCAACCAGCGTCATTAAAGCAGACCCTGCCTTTGGGGTGGCAAGCCTGACGGCCAGAGTCAAGGGCAACCCTTCTGCTCAGGGCTAGGTAGTGGCCAGAGTCAGTAGAACCTCCCCTGCTTTTGGGGAAGCGTGGCCTAGGGGCCAGGGCCAGTAACTGTCCTTATGTCCAGGGCTGGGTGGTCTACAGGCAAAAGAGCCTCCCCTGCCTTCAGGGCAGCATGGCCTGACAGCCGTAGTCACTGGAGCAGCTCCTGCCTTTGGCGTGGCACAGTCTAACAGTCAAAGTCAATGCTCCCCTTATGTTTAAGGTTGGGCAGTCTAGTGGCCAGAGTCAGTGGAGCTGCCCCTGCCTTTGGGACAGTGTGGCCTAGGGGCCACAGTCAATAGCTCTGCTAGGTGGCTTAGTGGCCTTTGTCAATGGAGCTTACCTGCCTTCAGTGTGATCTAATGACCTTCAATGCAAGTAGCCCCCGCAGTGGGGTTAAGGGGTTGTATTCCTCCACATTGCTTCCAACATGGGTGCAGATCACAGGTCACTCAGCACTCTAAGCAGATTTCTAATAGACTAAGCAGATCTAAATAGTGGTTGGTTCTTTCACTATTTCATTGTATTATTATTATATTATTATTTAGTATTTGGGAGGGAACATACATATATATATATATATATATATATATATATATATATATATATATATATGTATGTAACTATAGAAGTAGAACGGATGTTGTGGCAGGATAACAATTTCTTGCTTTGGTTTTGTATCACCGTTTTCTATAAACGCCTCAGCAGTGGGAGACCATTACTCTTTCACAATAGTCTCTCTCATTAACATTATCTCTTGACTATTGCAGAACTGCTCCAGTTCAAGGGTCTTTTAGCATTTCCGTTACTGACCTAGTCCTTGAGAGCTTATAAATATAGTTGTTAATTCACACCATGGGGGGAGGGGGACTCAGCTTAGATCTGGACTTTTCTTTCAGATGCAGGACATCATTATAGCTGGAGATCAGCCTGGTCAAACTGAAACACAGTTTTACGTTAAAATGTCAGCAGAAATAACATTGCATCCAAATACAATGAGCCAGATCCTCGTCTCCAGAAATAGCTCCACTGAAGCCAGGGATCTGATCCAGCATTCTGACTGTTTACTAACACATTACCCATCTGCCTGGATGGGCGGGGTGTTCTTTGCAATGTAAAATTCCAGCATACGAATACTGTATCAACGTGCAGCTACCAGTGCAAAATGACCAGCCAGAACAAATGTATACTGGTAAGAATGTAAAAATGCTACAAAGAGTAATAATGAAATGTACCTTTTAAAAACTATCTACATAGATGTCAAAACGTGATGTGAAAATGTAATTTATGTTAAACAATTAGCATACCAAAAAAACAAGATGAGAGCAAACTTTTGTGTATAGCAGTAGGATAGATTGTAGGTATAATGTCATGAACCATAAATCATTATGCTTATTTAGATTAGAACAAACATTACAAATATAATTTAAGCTATCAATGATGCCAAAAATCAACAAGTCCTATAGAGCCAAACCACTCCAGGTGTTGCAGATCTATCTGCATCCTATTGACAGAGACAGCACATCCATTTTTTTGTCAACATATTTAGCACCATGATCACAGAGCCTAGCGTCTGCAGTTATGTAGATCTGAGTTACTAAATATGGACAGGAAGATGCCAAAACCATAAAATGCACAGAAGTTTGCATCTAGGGAAATAGCAAAAGAAGCAATAAACAAAAGGAGGGTCAGGGCTGACCTGCAGCTGTATCCGCAAGCTGTGGAGGAGGCAGTGTCTGTGACATTCTCTGGCTCTTCAAGAAGGGAAAAAAATTTTTCCAAAGAGCACTGGCAACAGCAAGGTGGTGCTCTTTAGCCACTAATGGAAGTTGTATGTTTGGGCCCGTATTCCCTAGCTGAGGTCCCTGGATCATGCGTTTGTGCACACTCCTAGGAAGAAACAGAAACAATATTAACACACAGTAAATGAAAAAACAGATCCTTTCACAGCTTCTTTAAACTGTACAGTCTGAGAACTGAAGGATCGTTTAGAATAATTAAAACCTTTATGCAGAGACATTATGCATACCAGTTATTTGATGGATGAATGATGGCATATTAAGCACCATAAAGTTAATGTTAATTACTAATGTCAGCCATTAATTATATGCTTTTTAATATGTCAGATCAAAATGAGAAATAGGCAGCTTTAAAATGAGCGTTTGTATTTTGCGACTGCTAGCAAGACAAGTGAATTTTGCTTACAATCCAAAGCCAGACTTTTTTTTGTCTCTGCAACAGTGTAAGGGCAAGGGTATTTACAGAAGGACAATAAATAATGAAAAATGCTTTTTTCTTAATTGCAAAACTTATTATTAAAGTTTACGTTTTAATTTGTGAAACCTCAGCAGATGCATGGTTGGATAAGAGCAAAGATTCATGTTTTTCTGATGCATTGTAGACTATTAGGTTTGACCAGCAGTGCCACAGCTTTGTTAGTACAGTAAGGACAAAAGTTACCACTGCCACACAACTCCCATCTCTTCGTGAGACAATGTGGCATAAATTCAATAATGCACTCAATTTTCTTTGATTCTTCTAGTACCGTTCCTGCTACTTAATCTAATTTGGAAGTTGTGACTTTCTAGAGGTTTAATAGAGATATGTCTGTAGGGAATCAATGTTCTCAGAGAAATGGTGGGGGGGAAAGCATTAATAAATTTGTCTGGTAGACTAGGATAGGAGGCATTACTGCAGTGGGCTGATCAACTAAATAACATGCTTATTAAAAACAATCTGCAGGAACACACTATCATTCCTGTTCCTATTTATCTTCTGGTCAACTCAATTGAGATTGTGCATTAAAGCACAGGAGCATTATTACATTTGCTTTATTAAATTCTATAAACAGCACTGTAAAGTCAGAGTCAAGATATTTATAAGATAATAGCATAGAGCGAAGGCAGTGAGACTTGCCTTAACACTAACGTTTGTAGACTATAACATGAGAAAAAAAAATAGTAGGCCGTCAAAACAGCAAATGTTTCATAGAACTCCTCTCTCTGCCCTGCTAGGTTTTTATTCTATGATCATCCTAATATATATGTTATATATAAAAAATATAGAACAATGACACAACTCATGACACTCATTAGGGCATCTGTAATTGAATAATTTCAAAGAAAGAGCAGAGATAGAAAGGCCTAGTCTTTGTATGGTTGGTATGTACGTGTGTATCATTATATCAAATCACTAGAGGTGTGTATCATTATATCTAATTAGTATCTAAAAATTCTAACAAACAGATCATTTTAAAACATAAAGGATACTGGATGTCAAGAGTAACAGATACCGTATGGCTCTCTGCAGTATCTATTAGTTTTAATGGGATACACATAGGGAATTGAGTATCACTACTTTTTGACCAGTTACACTTAGCACACAATAGTTTGTGCAATGTATTATGAGGCATCAAATATTTTGTTGAGAGGGACATGGTCTAACCACAAGAATAGGAGCCAGAAATTCCTGAATTATAAGGCCATCTCTAGCACAGACTCCCTCTGTGGCCTTAGACAAGATACTTAACCTTTGAGAGTTTCAGTATCCCATCCACAGAACTGGGATGGTAATATTTATCTCCACCTTCATAGGATGTTATGAAGACTAATCAATGCTTATAAAAATGCTTAGAAGATGAAAACTCTATTCAGTATAACATCTGAGTAACCCATTTAAAGAAATAATTTCCAAGGTAACGTATAAAAGATGAAATTAAAACAAAAACAATGCTTCTTTGGGATTTTTTCTGACACACACTGGGTACAGCAATACCACCACCAGACGTATAAGAAGTACACGTTAAAAAACCAAGTATATCACTTTTTGAGCTTATAACAAACAATGTTGCTGAGTTAACTGTAAGCAAAAAAACAGCTGTGCAACTGAGTTCAATAAATAAAAGGAATTCATGGCTCAAAAAATCTGAATGGTTTTGTTTGTTTGTTTTTGTTTTAATAAAGGGAGGAAGGATTCCTTTTGTACAGCAAGTAAAATAGCAAGGACTAAATTCTGTCCTTACTCACATCTGTACAACCCTACTGATTGGTCCAAAGTCCTGTTCCTCTCCTCCAAATTGCCTCTCCAAAGAAAGACTGTTTGCATCTCCGTTAGCTATCTCTGCAAAGTGGAAGGGTGTTCAGACTTCCAAAGTAAGGTAATATATCTGTGTGTCAGGAGAAGGGCAACATGTACAAATCTGTGTTTATGTTTATTCATAGTAACCTAAACGAACACTTGCAATGAGGTAAATGCTTAGAGTCAATGAGGCCTCAATATGTGCCAGAGTCAGAGTTCAGTCAGTCACCCTCCACCAATAAACAAACCAATGTATTGCAATAAAAATATTGATAAATACAGACATGCTTTTCATTTAATAGTCTAGTCAAATGTGCCCATTAGAAACCGGCTCCACTTCTGAGAGCATATACGTTCTGGCTGCCATAAATAAAACTGTCATAATAGTTCCTGGAACCATTTGTCATCTCATTACAATAGTAAATAAATGTTTGGGTTTTTCTTTTCTTTTAAGAATGCATTTTGTGTTTCCGTTAAAACAAGGTGTTTCTCTGCTTACTAACAGACAAAATAAAATCTGGCTTTATAAAAGGAAGGAACATTTGTTACTTGTGTTGGCAGCCTGGGGGTTGTGCTGGATGACCAGACAGCAGCAGTGTTCAGAAACACTTTTTACTGTTCGTGCCTGGACAGGAGATTGCAGCCATTTCTTTCAGATGTGACCCTTGCCACCGTGATCTGTGCGCCTTTGTCCCCTCCGGACTAGATTACTGCAATGCACTCTACCTAGGGGTATACTTTGGGTCAATCCAGAAATTTAAACAGTTACAAAATGCCACAAATTGCCCAGCCATTGGAAGACAGGATACTAGGCTAGATTGGCCATACTGGGTCAGACCATTCTTATGAGCTACACTGGCTGCCCACTGGCTTTCACACTGAATTTTAAAAGTGTTTATTTCAATCTATAAAGGCTTCAGACCCTGCAACTTGACAAACTGCCTCTCTCCACTGGCCATACTATCCCGATGTGATCAGCAGAGGCATTTGCACTGTATCCTCATTGATTTAAGAGAGGAGCAATGGTAGAGTGCTCTTTGTGAGAGATCCTCAGCTCTGAAACTGGCTCCCCCAAGTCCTTGGCTTGAAATAGCCTAACTCCAGTAAGAGAAATGAGAAATTTTAGGAAGAAAAAGGATTGTTCACTTTCATAGGAATGCTAAGGAGACAGTTAACAGCTGAGTAAAGATGTATGATTATAAATGACCTGAACTCAACGCATCTTTACAAACAAATATTAAAACCAGCTCTGTCTGTTCCTGGTTTCTACTGGGGAAGGTCAAGGATCCAGAACCAGGTACTGAAATATGTTAAAGGTAACAACCTGGTGTATCCTATATTGGGGACATACTAGCCTGAGAAAGAAACAGAGGGTCTGGCCCCCAAATAAGCTCTTACCTCCAGGATCCATGTAGATACAAGGGAACCTAAGAAGCCAAACTCTGCATAAGCCTTGTGCCTCTGCATGATTACCCTTGCCCTCTCTGCTCTTCCAGTACTGTATCAAAGTCCTAGAAACCAAGCTAACAGGGACCCAAGTCCCCCTCAAACAGGGTGGGCTATACCAGCATTGGAGTGGCAGGAAGGTGGTTCACATATTGCTGACAAGCTCAGCATGAACATACTCATGGAAGTCCTGCAGGGTTGGAGAAAGGAAACCATCATTCTCTGTGGCTCCCCCACCACACAGATCCTGTGCGTGGGCAGCACTACCTACTGTTCCACGCTCCTCATGCTCACAGACGCATAGTGTACAATACATTTTGTTAACTGAATGAAATCCAGGAAATGTTGCTCAAAAACTGCCCAGCAACCTCTTTATGTTGAGTTTAAAAAAAAAAAAAAGGCAGAACCAGCCTCCTTGGGCAAAACTAGCTTGAGAGACATCTGTATTCCTAAGGCAATAAATAGGCTCAATGCTTAGAATTTCAAATACTAATATCAGTTCTTTCAAAAAAGGCCAGAAGCCGTCAAATGAAACAAAGCATCACTACCATAAGACTGACAGCTTTGTATGGGTGATAATAGAAGCCTTCTGCCCTATGAGTCACAGTAGGCCTAAATAATGAAGCACCCCCTTCTCCCGCTCTAAATTTTCTTTCCCTCCATGCCCACGACACAGTATAATCACAACTGTATCTTCTCTTCAGTTTTGATAGCAAATTCAATTTATTTTATATTGGTCCAAATCTTCAATTTTCAATACCAATATTGACAAATAACTGCATTGTAGAAGTTGTTGGAGGAAAGCTGAGACTTTACCTGAGGGGTAGAGGGGCAATTCAGTTTTTTGGTACCTGGACCCAGAAAAGCAGATGAGCTGGCTCTTAATTTTTGGCTTCTGAGTGAATTGAGAGTTTTGATTTTGGGAAGAGGACACCTCCTTTATACTTTCTCTTTTGAGCAGGGACAGAGAAAACTTCAAATCTAGAAGAGTGAGGGCAGCTATTAGGTTTTCTCCTCTGCACCTGCTAGAAAATCTGCAACTGCACCAACACCATGGAAAAGTGTATTATTCTGATGTTTCTGCTAAATGACCAAGAGTGAAATATTTGTCCAACCTGCCATTATTTAAAGTAGTATACCTGAACATCAATATTAACAACCCATTGATATGGATGAGGCCAATGTCTTTAAAAAAAATAAAATAAAAGAGGAAGAAGAAAATGTAGATTCTGGAGCACAATTACATAGCAGATTCAAAACAAAGCAATCATCCAGCAATTTATGTAGCCACAAAAACTGTGGCTGCATAATCATATTATACACAACACTCTGATAACAATGCACTTGAAGCTTGTAAGGTATTATATTTACAACAACAGCAAAACTCTAAGATCTTTGTTAGAATGGATAGTTATAAATTCCATTCAGTGAGAACGGATCTGATCATTGAACAGTATTTTAGAATTTAGTTCAGTTCAAATTATTCAACCATTTTTACCTTTTTCAAACATCAACACTACTATGCATTTATTTTGTTAAGAATTGTTCGTGATCCAAGCTTTGTAAGAAGCAACAAGTCTTTTACAGAAGTCACTAAAGTTCTGGCAGAATGATTTAAGCCTTCTTCAGTGGCTATGTTTTCATTCTGCATATAACAAAGACAAATATTTTCAAATGAAGACACCCTCCACTGGATTCTGAAATGACCTCTAAAATCATCTACATCTTTTGTTATATTGCTCAAGCTTGTCTTGATTGTTTTCCTTTAAAAAAATAAAGACAACCAACCCCTTCTGAGACAGAAATTCAAGATAGCAACTACAAGCAAGTCTTCATAGCTGTTCTGCAAGCTGTATACCTTTAATTTTCATAGGAAGGTCTTAATCAAGCATAAAAAACAAATACATGATATACCGGAAATGTTTGGATTCTCCATCCCAAATGTTAGTCCCACCTAGGCACCTCTACTATTGGCTACCCATACAATACCTAGAAATTCAGGTATGCCTATCCCTTAAGCACAAAGAAGTCCTTAACACATTGTAGAGGGGTTAGCCATGCCTCCCTGTCCGTCTCTGAGGGGAGCCACACCCACTCCTTACCCTGCCCTGGCAAGTGTTGGCCCAGCCCGGGTTGGGGGAACAGTCCCCGGGCTCAAGCGGCGCAGCCCTCAGGCAGTACCCCCAAGGCTACCGGCGGGGCAGCAAACAGTCTCAAAAGGCCCCCGGCGGGGTGGCACACAGTCCACAGCCACTCAGGGGGATCAGGGAAGGAGGAGGGGGCGTGGGACGCAGGCCCACCTGACTCCACTGTGTCCCAGCCCAGGTCAGTACTTGTAGTGGAGGGGTATGGCATGGAGTCAGCGGAGTCCCAACCGCAACACGCTGACCCACTGTCTGGTCCTGCAATCTCCAGACCTGGCAACCCCTCCCCTGAGCTACTTCCCGCCCTCTCTCCCTCAGGTACCTGCTCTGCTGCTCCACTCGTCCTCATCAGAGGGCGGTAGTTCCAGCAGCTTGTCAGGGTAATCGGCCAGGGGCAGGTTATAGAACCCTTCGATCTCGTCTCTCAACCCTCCTTTTGAGCAGAATCTCTGACACTTGCAGTTGTGTTGAGTGGCAAAGAGGTCTATTGTTGAATTGTTCCAGGCCATGAAGCTGTCTATGTATCCTGTTTGTTTTCCTACTCATTGTTTAAGAGAAAATGCCCGATGAGATTGTCCAGTAGTATGTTCTACAGTCCAGGTAAGAACTGCTGCAAGGTATATTCAATGGCTGATGCAAAAGTTCCAGAGTTTGACTGCTTCCTGGAACAGTGAGGAAAACTTGATCCTTGTTTATTGATGTAAAACATGGTAGTCATGTTGTCAGTCATGATTTGGACCGACTGTCCTAATATCCAGTGGAGAAAGGTTTCACAAGCCTTCCAAGTTCCAGGACATTAATGTGCATTCTCTTCTCTCTCGTGGACCACAGGCCCTGTGTTATTTGCTCATCCATATGGGCACCCCATCCTTGTGGGAATGCATCCATGACTATCATCTTGGAAAGTAGAGGTGCTCGGAATGGGACCCCTCTGCATGCATTTGATGGGTTCTTCCACCATCTCAGGGAGGACAGGACCAAGGGTGGGATGGTGAGGGACAGGTCCAAGTGACATTTAAAAGGTGTGTAAAGCAACTCCAGCCAACCTACAAGTATCCAAGATGAAGTCTGGCATGCCACACTATCAACAAGCAGGAGGCCTTATGATCTAGAAGGATGAAGCATTACCTCACATCAATGTTTGGGTTTCTTTCTCTCTGAATAATTGGGGAGATGAGTCTGTCCTGAGGGAGGTACACCTTGGATGTAGAGGAGTGCTTGATATAACCTCATGACTTCTCAAATGAGCTGCCATTACTGATAGCACTTTGGTGAATATCCTCAGGGCTATAGAAATCCAAAAGGTAGCACCCAGTATAGGTAGTGATCCTGTTCCGCTGTAAATGTCAGGTATTTCCTGTGGGGTGAAATGATGGAAAAGTAGAAGTATGCATCTTGAAGGTTGAGAGATGAGAACCCCTCCGACGTCATTGGGAGATAAGGAGGAAAGGATTCTCCGTGGCAGCATCACGCCCTCTAGTGCCTACTCTCTCATTACTTCCTCCTCTACTTGTAGCTGTGCAGGAACCAAGAGAGGCTGTTGTGGTCTCTGGGTACACAGTGCTGTGGAGGAAGTAGTCTTTTGGTGGTGGTGTTGCTCCTGGACCCAAAGTTGCTCTGAGTCAAACAGGGTTCCAAGCAAGGCCACATGGATACTGGGTGGGTAAGAGCCTGGTGGCCAGGGATAGAGTCATGAACCAGATTCTGTGATTCCCAGTATCTTTCTCGTGATGAGTGTGTGGATCCTACATAAGATGTTGTAAGCTGCAATAACAAACAATAGTCTGGGTGAGTATGTATGTTGCTGGAGTGGAATCTCTTCATCCTCTATTCTGAGGATGAATCCAAAGATAATGCACAGCTTGGACCCACAGAGTGTGCCATGAGTTAGGAAAGGATGATGCCTCACTACTAAATGTTGTTGATGCCAATTACAGGACTGAAGTCAACAGCAGAGGGGATGGACGCTCTGGGTGAATCTGCAGGTCTATCGGTGTCAAATATCTAAACAGTACCACACGGGGTGCTAAGGATGGCTGCCCAGGCACCAGGTTGCGTTGAGGTGGCATAGCAATCTTTGCCACAGTGACGATGCGTGTCCCAACTGGTTTAGTTCCAGTGCCGGAAAAGTTGGTACCAGGGCTCTTGAGGTAGATGGTGCCAGGACTGGTGCAGTGGTCTTTTCCAATATTCCAGTTTTCATTACCAGTGTTTTGGTACTGTTCAGCTGGAACTAACACGAGACTGATGTCCAGCAGTAACCATTCTGAGCATGAAGTCAGATGATGTTCAGTGACACAGGAAGGTTTCCTTAGTGGGAGTCCTCATGGACCTCCTGCCCTGGAACTTTTAGCCTCCTGTGGTCTGTCTGAGGACAACATTGTCATCATAGTCATGATTCAAGTTGGAGCTCTCAAAAAGCCGTCACTTGCACTCTGTGGCTCAGAAGGAGGGGATTTAGTAGCCCAGCTCAGAAGTAGGTCTTATTGACTTGCTCATCAGGAAGACTTGAAGATACGCCTCCCTGTCCTGCCTAGCTCACAAACTGAAGGACTTGCAGATTGCACATTTTCTGGGAACATGCAATTCTCCCAGACAATCGCGGCACTTCAAATGTCCAATTGATGCTAAGATGGCTCCTGCACAAGAGGGGAAGCATTTAAACCCTGGCGAACTGCATGGCGTCATACCGCTCATTAAATTCTAACAACTGAAGGTTGCTAACTAACAAAGTACTAAATCTACTAATTATATTATGAGACTGACTGTAAAAATCTGTTAGATAAGCTATAAAGAAGGCTGAAAGTCTCTTGGATTGTTGGGCTCCGTCCCGAAGCCATGAGACAGTGTCAAGAAATGAATGGCAGCAGGTGCCACACTCTCATACACCCTCGCAGAGCATCATGAAGACTGAAGAGTCCATGTGCACTTTACAGGTACGCTGGCCAAAAGACTCAAATTTCTAGCACATGAGGCGCATGTGCACCATCAGCAAATGTGCATACGGACAATCACTCGACGGAGAACATAATTTTCACAGATCAATAGATTCATTACAGCCTGTGAAATGTCTTCAAACACGACAAAAGTGCTTGTCACTACCACAGCAATGAGCACAGTATAAATGTTTATGTGTGTGTTTGCCTATGTATACTGAAAGAAAACTGTATTCTGTCTGGGGCATGGTATAGCTCTTCTTCTTCTTTGTACAGCATCTACCACAATGGGACTGTGATCCTGCTCGAAGTCTCCAGGTGCTACCATTATACCAATAAGAACTACTAAGCCCGCAGGAAGTCGGAAGTTCAAAAATTAAGCTGGTTTTGAGTTCTCCAAATATATACAAAGCACCTATAAAGTTTAATATGTGAGAAATGGGTTTCTTATGCTCTGATAACTCAAAAACAACAACGCGGAATTTTACCAAACCTTTAGGGAAATAAAAAGTTTGATTTCAAGGTAAGTAGCATGAGACACCGCAGCCCCAAAAGATTTGTTTTCCCTTCAGAAAGACAGAAACACAGGAAAAGAGAAAATGAATGTGTCAGTGTTGCCTGAGCCATAGTGTGCTATAACGCAGACTGTACAAGCAGAGCTGAAAAAATAAGGATAAAATATTATCCGACATTAATGCTGCCTCCATCAGCTTAGTATTTACCACAATATATTTTGGTATTCTTCCGTCAATTTCATCTGCTTCAATAATCCAAAATGAACTGCATGCTGAAATGTTTACTAGAAAAAGGAGGGAAGGGGAAAATGTGGGCAGGGGGAAGTGGGAAGGAACACCCATAACAGCAGGACAGTTTCCACAAGTCACCCATTGCTGCACAGGTATTCTATAACAGAGAGGCTGTTCCCCATAACCACAGATGACAGCATGTATTTATCAGAGGCTTCTGTGATACCTACACACCACAGTGTGATGGGGAGATAGGCTGAGATGTTTTAAATTTTGGATTTTAAATAGACATACCCAAGACAATTGATTTGGTTCAATTTAAAGGTGTGCACGTTGTACAAGCCAAATGAGTTGCCTACTCCACTAGCTCCTTTATTGGGGGCTGTCAGGGTACTGAAACTTGGAAGAGTCCTGCTCTCCAGTAGCATAGAATTCTTCCAAGTTTCAATACCGTACCAGCTGACAAGAACGGAGCTGGCAGGCAGGGAGGTGGCGTAAGGCGCAGCAGCACAGACCTGAACCACTGCAGTACTACTCTGGGTTTGAAAACGTGTTGCCAAGATGAAAAGCTGGGATTTTAGCCATGTTGCAAACCCCTGATTCAGAGATTGTTGAGAGAGAGAGAGCAGTGTCACATTTTACGTCTTTTAATCATGACAACCCCTCTGTAAGTCAGAGCCTGCAGGGCAATGTTTGAAAAAGTACCCTCCGTTTTTCCACATGCAAACCTGGAGACAAAATTAGAGGCAACTGTGGTAATTTTGCCCCTATTATCTAATGCAGGTTTTGCATTCAATTTTTCTTGACTGTAAAAAAGAAAATTGTATTGCTGAAATAAAAAGCTAATGGAACACTTCAGGTCTTCCACAGATGAGTTAATCTCTCAGTGGAAGTGCATTAGGTACTCTCTCTGAACACAGCATGAACCCAAATGGTATCTTTATAATTTTTTAATAGATAGCATAAATATTCTAATCTCAATGGAAGTGTATATTATACTCCTGTTTTTAGTGGTCATTGACACAACAGATAATAAATTTGTAATGTGACAATTTATACAAGCAGAGTAATTAAGTGTATTAAAAATCCTTATCTCCTCCTATCAAGCCACTGGAGGAAGGCCCATGGGGATCCACATTTCTCATTTAAATTTAGCCCAGGGTCACCTTTCTAAGTTAAATAATATCAATACAGAAATACTTTATACTCCAAGACATGTTCACTACTTAAACATAGTCCACAAATTATGCAAATTAAACAAAGCTGTTTGAAGGTACAAATATCCTAAACCATTTAACTATTTGCGAGAATTTTATGTAGCCATTATTTTTCTGGAACTAGCTCTAAGGCTCAAAGCAAGGTTCAACTTATAACAACTTTGTACTGGCACATACACATCTTAAAAATGTGTGCAGGTAGAACAGCGTTAAGGCTGGCAGATTTTAAAATACAAGTAACACAAATGCAGCTATTGTACTATTTTCTCACTCAGTTGCCTTACTGGGTTATGTGCATCAGTATATATAATACAGGTTCTCAGCAATTAAAAAGTAAATCAATCTGCATATCAATAATTTGTATCAATACATAAGTACAATATCCACTGTTACAGAAATGGGTCTTTTGTGATTTTTCCCCTTTTAATAAACAGAAGCAATGTAAATCCATTTTTTTTACATGCATATTACTTCCACAAGTAATTCAATTAATTTCATTACTAGGTGCACTGACATTCTGACATAAAATCAAAAAGCCATCTGTCAAACAGTGATACTTTTTTAAAAAAAGCTTTCCAAGTTCAATGACATTTTTAAAATATTCAGTTGGATCAACTCTTTTTCCCAATTTCCAAAATGCAGCTGCCTGTGTACTAAGAAAGGAACAAAAACACCCCTTATTTAAATTATAGCTGATTATTCACAACAAATAATTATTCAAAGTATGCAATGATATACTGTTTGGCTTGTACTTCACTAGAGAAGTATGACTACAGAAATTTGGCTTTCCTTTGCCGAAAAAACAGGATGATAATTGAGATGCTGAAAGACTTGTTTTCTTCTCTGTAATCTACTTTAGGTATAAAATTAACACTTCTTCAAAAAGCGTGGAGCCCTCAGAAAGACAAGTCAAGAGTCTCAGGTCAGAGGATAAGTGCCCTCCCCATGGGGGTATAAAGGCAGCTCTGCATGCCATGCCATGGGGTATGTCTACACAAACGGAGTGAAGTCAATTTAATTTCAGTCGACTTTCACACACAGAACTTACAAAGTTGGAGGCGCGTGATCACAACACGTGCAATGCATCAGGGGTTTGCAACTCCACCAGCTGTGCTTGCATCAATAATCAAAGCAGTGCACCGTGGGAAGCTATCCCACAGTATAACTACTCGCAGTGCCTTTTGGGAAGGTTGACGTCCTCCCATGATGTGACATGCTCCCTCCCCTCTTGTTCAAAAGAAACAGACCAACTTTTTTTGCACCATTTTTCCAAACCCATCTCTGCCACATGCATTCCATTGCCCGAGAGGCATGGAGCCCACTCAGCTCTGCACTATAATTGTGAGCATGACAAACACCTCCCGACTTATCCTGCATTATTTTTAGGGGTGAGACAGGAGCCGCAATATTGAAAATTGTGATGTTACTGAAGCTGCCCTGATACAAGCCAAACAGTGAAACAATTGCCATTTGCTGCATGCTGTCATGCAACATCTTCAGTTGGTTGAGTGCTGCTTCTGGTCCCAGGAAACAAGCAGTGACTAGTCGGATCCCCTTGTTATGAAGGTGGGGATGATGAACAGTGGCTGCAGAACTTTCATATGCAAAAGGCCACCTTCATGTCCCCAGCCCTGAAGCACACGAATACTCGCTTGAGACTTGCTGTAACAGTGGAGAAGGGAGTGGAAGCTAGCAACCCCAGACTGCCACCAGTCAGTTAGGAATCAATTTGGATTCAGTAAATCCACCATGGGAGATGCTGTGATGCAAGTATGCAATAGACTTCACTAAGAAGGGCAGTGAATTTGGGTAATGTGTAGAACATAGTAGATGGGTTGGCTAACAATGGGGTTCCTAAACTGTGGCGGAGCAATTGATGGGATGCATATCCCTATCTTGCCACCGGACCACCTTGTCACACAGTACATAAACCAAAAGGGATACTTCTCAATGGTGTCGCAGGCCTTTGTGGATCACAGGGAACGTTTCACTGACATCAGTGCGGGGTGGTCTAGAAAGATGCTTGATGCATGCGTCTTTAGGAACTCAGGTCTGTTAAAAAAAGATGTAGGCAGGCACTTTCTTTCCGACCAAAAAATAAATATTGACGATGTTGAAATGCCAATAGTGATCCTGGGGGTCCTGCCTACCCCTTGCTCCTCTAACTAATGAAGCCCTACACCGGGCACCTGGACAGCAAGAAGGAGTGTTTCAATAATAGGCTCAGCAAGGGCAGAATAATGGTGGAATGTACATTTGGCCGCTTAAAAGAAGATGGTGCAGTTTGCTCACTAGGTTAGACCTCAGTGAACTCAACATCCCAACTGCTATCTCTGCCTGCTGTGTGCTCCATAATGTTCGTGAAACAAAGGGGGAAAGTTCCCGTAGGGTTGGGTCATGGAGGCTGACAGGCTGGCCACAAATTTTGAGCAGCCAGATACCAGTGCTATGCTGAGAGCAAACTGTAGAGCACTGCGCCTCAGGGAAGCATTGAAAACCCATTTTTGCAATGAAGCACGGTAATGTACGCCTCTGTCAGTGCTGTGCCTTCCCTTCCCATCCCCCACCCTCGCACCATCGTTCCTCTCCCCTTCTTTCCCTGCTGACAATCCCGAGTTCTCAAAGACTAAAGTATCCCCACTGTGGGGGAAAGGAAAGCCTGGAGTGTAGCATGAATAGTCACTCATGCTATCAGATGGCTGTGGAAGGGAAGCAGTAAGCAAGGGCTGCAATGATCCAGATAAAACAGATTCCATAATAAAGCGATGTACAGATAAGTTGCAGTCTGAAAATATGCATTCTTCTTCAAGTGACCTTCTCTATATTGCATGATACTGACCAAAATATATGAAAAAAATGGACCAGAAGGCATGCCAGATACATCTGCTCCTAGCTGAGCCAGAGAAAGGAAGCAACCAGACAGATGTGGCTGAGGAAAAGAGGGGTGGGGGAAACAGAAGGCATGGGAGAAGGAAGGAGATGAGAAAAAAACTTCTCTTCTGGTTGGATTCCTCTTGTCTTAAAGAAGAAACTCACCCAGAATCTACATTGGTTACAGCCATGTCCCAGAAATGCCCCTGTACACCATGCACAAAGCCCTTTGCTTTCCATTTTTGCTTGGTTTAAAATTTCCCAGGAATGCATCTTTTGTTTATTACAAAAGTTTAAAATGGGTGGAAAATCAGTCCAAAAAATTAACTTCAGTTTTCTGGATAAATATCGGGGGAAGAGGAGGACAAATAAAAAGCAACGGAGAGAGAAAAGTAAGAGTATTGGAAATAAAAGCAGTTTAATGTGGTAGTTTTATTTCATGAATTGTACTTTAGCACTACATACACACATGCACCTGCATGCATATGTGTGTACATATCTTCCACTACGTTGCCTTAATTTCACAGACAGTCTTGCATTTACTCAAACTAACTTATGAACACATCTGCTTCATGTAAATGTGTTGGATTTTCTTAGTATAGTCTGTATTTATATGTACTTGAGTGGCACAAAGTGTTACCACCCCTTTTTTTCTAGAGGTGCTAAACTGCTACTTCTACTCTTAGTTTAAAAACAAAAACAAAAAACATTTTATTTTCTTAAAATAGTATCCGTTGGGTCCATGATCAATAGATGTACTTCCACAGGTCTGCTATTAGGACAGACAGTCTGAAAGGTTTTGATTATGTCACTATTTTCTGTCTGCAAATCTTCAACCAATCGAATGATGTATCCAGTTCTGCATCCTTGGGGCTTGATGCATGCTATTTGCACAGGATGCTGGTGAAGCAACATCTCAGGCTCGTCTGCACAACAACACTGATAATGTTTATCTGTACACCAAAGAGCTCATCTCTTGAAATGAAACATTCATATCCACACTGGGATGAAAAGTGTTAAAGATGTGAATAAAAGTTTTCTGGCTGCAGTGAAGTCGTGAAGATTATCAATACAGCAGCAATGTGCACAGGGGTTTCAACCAGGTTAATCTTCTCTACAACTCAGCACAGTAACCGAGAACCCTGTGTTATCTATGGGCTTGTCTACATGGTGAGTGAATGAGCATCACAGTGATGCAATTTCTAAGGTGCACTGACATGTTGTGCATTAACTGGTCCCTGTAGACCCTGCTGGTGTACACTAAATGTTCCCTACAGTGCTTTAACATAGTGCTATTTGAAACAGCACCACATTAAAGTGCACTAGGGAACATTTAATGCACACCAGCAGGGTCTACAGGGACCAGTTAATGCACAACACACTAGTGCACCTTAGAAAACACCTCCCCATACTGCACATTGATCTACCAAGTAGACAAACCCTGTGACAACGTCGTGCGTGTTCAGTAATACTCGAAAAATCAACAGAGAACACCAGACACCCCACAACTTTATTCTGCTTAAAAGATGAAGATATGTGCAAGATTAGACAACCCCACCCTGTAAACACAGGGGTATGGAGAAGGCAAACATCCAGAGTTATAGAACACAGGTTAGCTCTTTGCTTCTTAGTCTAAACTCCTTCCCGATTTACAGACCTGGGATAGTTACCTATATTGTTCAACAACCGAAAATGTCTCTTTTCAGTATAACTGATCCACAAGATTTTCCTTACCTCCTTCCAATCCCTGCTCAAGACTCCCTTCTTGTATGAACTGTGGCAAAAACCAGCCAATCTACGTGCTCCTTCCTGCGAAGTACTAAGCAATCTTGCCTAATCCAGCAAAACAATGAGGACTTGATCCTGCACCATTCAAATCATTAGGCGTTTTACTGTTGACTTGAATGGGAGCAGCATCAATCACTATAGTCTGTGCTTAAGTGACTTGCTAGATCAAGCCAAAGAGGCCAGCACCTTGCAGGATCACAGATCTTTCAAACAGCAACAGCAAAGAGAGAAGTTCCAGAGGGACTTCAATGCATCTACTGAAGTGGGTTGAAGCCCACGAAAGCTTATGCCTGCAGAAATTTGTTAGTCTTTCAGGTGCTACAGGACTCTTGTTGTTTTAGCAAAGAGAGAGAGACTTTAAAAGAGGAAAATATCATTTGCAGGGAGATGATACAGTACCTGAAACTACTTACAACCTTTTTTAAAACTGACTCAATTTCAAGTTGATGGATGCTAGAGCTGACCAGTTTTTTTTTTAATTAATTAAAAAAATGCAATATGTCTAAATTGTTTTCATTTCACAGGGTTTGAAACAGACCCATTTTTATTTTCTTTCTTTTCCCCCACCACATTTTGCAAATAAACTTAGCAATACTGTCAGTGAATAAAACATTAAATAATGTTTCCATATTTTTTAAAATTTCGATCGAAGTTCTAATTAAAAATGCCATGAAAATGTTCAAAAAGGTCATTTTACAAAAAATGACCATTTTTGACGTAAAATTGTTGCTCAAAAATTTTAAGAAGCTCTAATGGACTCTCAAACTTGAAATTACTTGGGAATAAAAATCTAACAAACTTCTACAGACATCTTTGGCCCATTTTTATTTTCCAAATATTTTAATCCCTACAATTTTAGTTTGACGGTGGGATGGCTTGAAGGAAGAGACACTAGAAACAGCTCAAACTTATCTATATTCAGTTTTGTATCTAGTGTAGTAACTCAGAGTTTAATATCTGCGTGAAGGGGGTTGGAATCCATTGCTTTAGCCAAAACAATTGATCATCTGCATACAAGGCAATCTGTGACAGTTTTCCCTGACTGCTATTCCTATTCATTACCAGACTAGAACACATACCAGAGACCTGATGGCCAAAGCAAACAATGAAGAAAAAGGAGAGAAAAACATCCAATGAGATATTCCTAAATAGATGGATGTCAGAAGATAGAAAACTTGCATACACAGAACTAGGTAACTTATTTACAGATTTTCAGCAGCAAGATTTTGTAACTTTCCTGGTAAATCAATTTTATTCTTTATGGAGTAAGTTAGAGGATTTCACTCATGTAACATGTCTTCTTTTTAATGAATAAGGTTACATTATACACAAAACACCCCTACTCAGACTGTTCCCAACATCTGTATTATATCCAATACAGACAGTAGAGCTAATTTTCTGTCATTCAGGAAGAACTCTAGCTTACTAAACTTACCGTCATCATCATCTCTGAAACACAGTAAAAATCACTGTTAGAACCAATAGTTTATTAGATCAAAGCCACCATCAACAATGTCAACCCTGCCTGGTTGTGTTAACAAGAAAGTGTTTTACGAGTTTCACCACTGGGCATCAATTTAACTTCTAGCACCAGCAAAGCCGTAAAACCATGAACGTAATTTATTTGGTGACCTGCATGTGTGGGAAGCAATATCTAGGCGCAACTTCTCACAGTCTGACAAAATGCTTTGATTTGCACCATTCAGATGATTGAACAAAGAGAGTTTAAACAATCACCAACAATAGCTTTTATCTCCAAATGCGCTAAAAATTTATTACTATATGAATGCAACCTATTGCTTTAGAACCAGTTTTGATAAAATAGAAGTGATTGGATAAATATTACATTTTCAACTTGTATATATCTTGTCCATTAGGTTTAAATATTGGACAAGCTTCATGTTTAAGATAAATATCATTTTTAGTTGATTCCACCACACATGAGATTCCACGTTTCCATGGTATTCATGGAAACCTTTTTGCTTACACATAGTTTACAATACATGTTCATTCCCAGTGAAATGAAGTATACAGAAAATAGTCATTCAAAGCTCCTCCAACTCTTTATGGTTATTTTTTCTTTTCTTTCGTTACTAATGCACTTGGAAACATTTCCCAATCTATGTCTATTTTGTGTAAGTTAAGAACATAAACACATTAGAATGGCCACACTGGGTCAGACCAAAAGTCCATCTAGCCCAGTATACTGTCTTCCAATGGCAGCCAATGGCAGGTGTTTCATAAATAGAACAGGTAATCAACAAGTGATCAATCCCTGGTCCCCATTCCCAGCTTTTGGCAAACACTTCAGAGCATGGTTTGGCATCCTTGCCCATCCTGGCTAATATCCATTGATGGACCTATCCTCCATGAACTTAACCTAGTTCTTCCTTGAACCAAGTTATAATCTTAGCCTTCACAACATCCTCTGGGGTAAGGAGTTCCACAGGTTCACTGTGTGTTTTGTGAAGAAATACTTCCTTTTGTTCATTTGAAACCTACCTATTAATTTCATTTGGCAACCCCTAGTTCTTGTTATGAGAAGGAGTAAACAACACTTCCTTATTCACTTTCTCCAAATCAGTCATTTAATAGACCTCTATCGTATCTCCCCTTAGTCATTTCTTTTCCAAGTGGAAAAGTACCAGTTTTATTAATCTCTGCTCATAAGGAAGCTGTCCCATACCCCTAATCATTTTTGTTGCCCTTTCCTGTACCTTTTCCAATTCCAATACATCTTTTTTGAGATGGGTCGACCAGATCTGCACGCATTATTTATGTGCAGATGTGGATTTATATGGACTGTGGCAAACTGCCAGCCTCCCCGTGGTGGGTCTCGCGCTTTACCTCTGCTGTGGGCTAGGGTGCCGCCAGCTACCTCATCTCCCCTGGCTTTAGAGGAGCTCTATCTCTTGGCCTGGGAGAGAACCTTCTTCTCCAGCTGCTCCACGCCTTCTTACAGCTTCCCCGGCATTCGTTTCCTCCTCCCTCCTTTAGAGAAGGCAGGGTTTAAATACCCCTGGCCCTGCCCTTCATTGGGTCCTTCTGCCTGCAAGGGAGAGGGTTTTTAACCTTTTCAGGCCCTCATACCAGCCCCAGCACACCCTTTTAAAGTCATCCGGCCTGACTTTATCACAGGACCTATATAGAAGCAATATGATATTTCTGTTGTATTATCTATCCCTTTCCTAATGATTCCCAACATTATCTTGACTGCTGCTGCACACGGAGTAGATGTTTTCAGAGAACTATCCACAATGACTCCAAGATCTATTTCTTGAGTGGTAACAACTAATTTAGACCTCATCATTTTATATGTATAGTTGGGATTGTGTTATTCAACATGCATTACTTTGCATTTATCAACAGTACATTTCATCTTGATAAGTGTATCACCTAATCCATCCCACTGTGTCATGGCAGGACTGATTTAGTTATTCCTAAACCACCCCAATATACCGTAGATCTCTGCAGGTCTCTGGAGATTCAACAATCTCCCATGGCAGCTAACTCTAATGCTTACATTAGATCTCCCATGGCAGCTAGCTCTAATGCTTACATGTTCTCACTGCTATGCAGAATTTCCTAGTGTTCAGCTTATCATTTCTGCTCTACTTAAATTTTTCCTGATTAATAATTTGGCACACTCTTTCAAAAGAGAGGTTCTCCTCATACAGGAAATACCTTTTTAAAAATCTAACATACAATATGCATGCAGCTTCTATTTGAAAAAAAAAAAAAGGATTTTCTTTAAGAAGAATTTGCAGCATATGGTTTTCCCCCATTTCATCACTTCTTTCAGAAGGAAACTGCGGATTGAAACATCATCTGGTGGCATACAGAAGCAACACAGAACTGGCACCAGTAAAAACCAGTGCACTCCTCATGATACCTACCATTTGCCTCTGCCTTTCTTTTTTTCCGTACTCAGCATCCTCTGACCAACTACACTGCATTAGTCTATAGCACACTACAAAATTTGCTTTGCAATACGATGCAGTGCAACCAGGACTGCTATTCTAAAACAACTTTGTCCCATATTTAAAGTCTGAAGCTTTTTGTTACACAGCTGCTAAACAAGATGTAAAAGATCTTCCAAGACATACAGAGTTAAATGTTTACACTGGTTTTTCTTATCTTGGTCTTCAAAATTCACAACTAGAAAATCCCTTGAGTGGAAAGTCAAAGAAAGGCTGCCATCCCTTCTAGGGTTAAAAGATGCTTTTGTAAGATTTTAGGTCAGATTAACCTTTTGCTCACAATAGGGCTGGTTATTGGTTTTATTTTTACTGCCTTTAACTGAGGTAAAAAATCAATACGAAGCGAGACAAAGGGCTCTAGAGGCCCTGGCTACACAGCCTTTGGTTTGGCTCCTGCACAATCTTACAACATGCTGAGGCTGGGAAGGATTAGCCTGCTTGTGTTGAGTAAACCAATGATACTCAATAAACAGTTTCTGTTGTAAACCCCTTAGGACGTGCAAAGCCACACTGGTTGGCATTAGACCAGATAAGCTGCCGAACCAGCTGTAATCTCATTTAGACCTGAGCTGATCCTCCTGTCCTTTCATTCCACAGGATCAAAGCAAACCACAGAGGAGGCAGCTGTATTATAGCAGCCCTGCTTGCTGGATGTGGCAAATATTTCATAAATTCCTCTCCTTGAAGCAAGTCTGCATGTAATCTACCCAGAACCAGGACAATCAATGGATTTCTGAATTCATTAGCCTTATTATTACAGGATGACTGTTCTCTCTTTATAGCTGGTACTTGTTGCAAGCCAACTTTACAAAACAGCTCTCACCGCCAACCATTATTTTCTGGCAATGCCTTTGCATTTTTGCTGTGCCACACCATTAAAATCATTTAAACCACTTCTACACACTATTTTTTAAAGACAAGGAATAAAACCAACTCTCCTATATTCAAGTAGGAAGCACCAAAATATACTAAATTATTCAGGCCATAATTGCTGGCTACCTGCTCATATGCTTCCATGCGTCAGTAACACTAACCAGTGCTTTCTGGATTCAGTGACAGCAGCTAATAGTGGAAGCAGAGATTATATCACTGTACTAGCTCCATAACAAACTGACTAAAATTACTGATATGAAAGAAGGAGCTAAAGAGGGACCTTGTGCCGTGTGTGTTGCCTGGCATTAAAAATGAGAATTCTTTCAATCAGTAAGGTTCTATATAGCATAACTTTATGAGCACAAAACAACAACAGCAACAGGTACCTTTAACTTCTCTTCCTCTGAAAAGGACCAAAAAAAAAAAAAGCAAAAGATCAGTAATACTTGATTTCTATTCACTCTTTGGAGTTTTGCTCTTTTCAACTATTAGCTAAAATTCTTTATATTTTATGCTCCCACGTTTTAGAGCAGCAGACTGTAAGAATGGCTCAGAAAATGCAGCAGATGATACATAATGCCCTTCATGGTGATGAAATGTAACCAACTTAAAAACATGCATAAAAGAAAGAGCAAATATAATTTCTAAACCAGGTCAGAGGAAGGGACAATTATAAGAGGTAAAAAGTCCTCTGACCAAGCACTCGCTTTTTAAATGTAAACATGCAGAGCAAGATTTTCTGGTGAAGTCCTTTTGCACTGCACCATTGACATGAACTGGTCCCAAACACAAGTATAAAGGGCACACGGAGAATCACCCAGAGCAAAGTGATACTTTGGTCATGCAGAGTTGATGAGCGACTTTTATGCCACTTCTTCATGTTACTGGTATAGCAAGGAAAAGGGGTGTAGTCAGACAAAAAGGAAGCAGGTGAGGCACTCCCCTCTCTATACTACAAGTTGTGGGTTTTGCCACTTGTGGCTGTTTGCAGCCAGCATAAAATGAAATTAACCCTCACACTGCTGTAACCCAGTGCAGGAAGGCCTGGCCCTGCATAGAGCAGCACTGGGATTATGGATGATCAAAAGTGATCTTTATGAACATAAGAATGGCTATGCGGAGTCACAGCAGTGGTCCATCTAGCCCAGTACCCTGTCTTCTGGCACTGGCTGGTGCCAGATGCTTCAGAAGGAATGAACAGAACAGGGCAATTAATGGTACGTCCCGTCCCCTGTTGTGCAGTCCCAGCTTCTGGCAGTCAGAGGTTTAGAAAAACCCAGCACAGGGGGTTGCATCCCTGACTGTCTTGGCTAATAGTCATTAACGGACCTCTCTTCCATGAACTTATCAAATTCTTTTTTCAACACAGTTACACTTTTGGCCTTCACAATAATCCCGGCAACCGGTTTAACAGGTTGACTCTGCGTTGTGCAAAGTACTTCCTTACTTTTGTGTGAAATCTGCTTCCTATTCATTTCTTTGGGTGAACCCTCGTTCTTGTGTTATGAGGAGTAAATAACATTTCTTCTCTTCCTCCGCACCATTAATGATTTTATAGATTCTGTCACATCTCTCCTCAGTAGTCTCTTTTCCAAGGTGACCAGTCCCAGGCTTCTTAATCTCCACTCCTATAGAAACTATTCCCTATCCCTAATCATTTCTGTTGCACCGTCTGTACTTTTTCCAATTCTAATATACAGTATAACCTCAGAATTATGAACACCGTAGTTATGAACTAACTGGTCAACCACACACTTCATTTGGAATCAGAAGTACACAATCAGGCAGCAGGAGAAACCAAACAAAACACCCCATGTAAGTGGTTTTGTGTTAAGCGTAAACTAGTAAAAAAATAAAGTTAAAAAAGATTTGACAAGATAAGGAAACTGTTTCTGTGCTTGTTACATTTAAATTAAGAAGGTTAAAAGCAGCATTTGTCTTCTGCATAGTAAATTTCAAAGCTGTAATAAGTCAATGTTCACTTGTGAACTTTAAAAGAACAACCAGAACTTTTGTTCAGTCATGAATATTTCAGTTACAAACAACCTCCAGTCCTGAGGTGTTCATAACTCTGATGTTCTACTGTATATTTTTTGAGATGGGGAGACTAGAATTGCCCATCGTATTCAAGGTGTGGGTATACCCTGGATTTATACAGTGGCATTATGATATAGTCCGTCTTATTATCTACCCTTTTCCTAATAATTCCTAACATTGTTAGCTTTTTTGATTGCCACTGCCCGTTGAGCAATGTTTTCAGAGAACGACCCATGACGACTCCAAGATCTCTTTCTTGAGAGATAACACCTAAGTTAGACTCCATTGTTTTGTATCTACAATTGGGATTATGTTTTCCAATGTGCATTACTTTGCATTTAACAACATTAAGTTTAATATACCATTTTTTTGCCCAATCACCCAGTTTTGTGAGATCCCTTCGTAACACTTCACTCTGCTTGGGACTTCACTATCTTGGATAATTTTGTATTGTGTATAAACTTTTTCACCTTATTGTTTACCCCTTTCCCCAGATCATTTATGAATACATTGAACAGCATAGGTCCAGTACAGATCTTTGTGGAGCCTACTATTTACCTCTTTCCACTGTGAAAACTAGCCAATTATTCCTATACTTTGTTAACTATCTTTTAACCAGTACTGATCTATCCTGACCTTCCCTCTCATCCCATGTTGCTTGGTTTGCTGAAGAGCCTTTGGTGAGAGACCCTGTCAAAGGCTTTTTGAAAATCTGAAGCACACTATATTCACTGTCTCACCCTTGTTCACATGTTTGCTGCTACCCTCAAAGAATTCTAACAGATTGGTGAGGCATATTTTTTTTACAATAGCTGTGTTGACTCTTCTTCAGCATATTGTATTCATCTCTATGTCTGATTAATCTGTTCTTTACTATAGTTTCAGTCAAATGGCCTGATACTGAAGTTAGGCTTACCAGCCTGCAACTGCCAGGATCGTCCTGGAGCCTTTTTAAAAAAATCGACATCAAATTAGTTACCTACCAGTCACCTGGTGCAGGGCTGATTTAAGTGATAGGTTACATACCACAGTCAGTGGTATTTGAGCTCCTTCAGAACTCTTGGCTGAATACTATCTGACCCTGGTGACTTATTACTGTTTATTTCATCAGTTTGTTCCAACGCTTCCCATACTGACACCTGAATCTGGGACAGTTCCTCAGATCTGTCACCTAAAAAGCATGGTTCAGGTGTGGGAATCTGCCTCCCATCTTCTGCAGTGAAGACCAATGCAATGAATTCATTTAGCTTCTCCTCAATGGCCTTGTCTTCCTTGAGTGCTCCTGTAGCATCTCAATCATCTAGTGCCCTACTGATTGTTCCTCCTCCTGATGTATTTAAAAAAAAATGTTGCTGTATGTTTTTGACATTTACTAGTTGCTCTTCAAATTCTTTTTTGACCTGCCTAATTATACTTCATGACATCTTTTCACATCTGACCTATGCTCTGTGCCAATTAATTGTATCTCAGTATCTGTCCATTAGTGTTTTCAATGAGAATACCAAATTAGTGGTTCCTATAACAAATACTCTATAAAAGGGCTAATAACCTCTGATGTTTAACACAAGTGAATTATTTATAACAACAGCCTTATAAATCACAAATATTTAGCACAGAGCTACTTTTGAAACTAAACTGCAGTTTTTCTAGTGTATTTCAGGGACAGCTAGTAAAGGTGAGCAAAGGTGCTTGCACAAATCAGCTATGGATGTGTAACAGAAACATACATCCATACATCTCTTCTTCAGTCACTTGCAGAACTTTTCGTGTGCTCATTAGTTAATGATTCACCTTTCTACAGTTCATTCTTCAGACATAAAGGGGTCCCATTTAACATAATCATTTAATAACAGCAAAGTGATGGGTATCGGAACCCTAATTCGTCTAATATTTGCAAAATCCAGCTCTTTGTAATAATAATAACACCATGATAGCAAACTGTAAAACTGTAATTATACTTTAATTGTATTGTGAGGCATGCATTAATCAGAAAGTTTAAGTACCAAGGATAGAATTATAATAATTCTGTAAAACAAATTTAAGCTAGCTAAGTAGGTCAGAACCACTAGCATGCAACAGGAGACCTCTGGGAATTTATCAGTTAATGGCTATTTATGTGCAAATGAGTGCCCTCCAACCCTCCAAAATCCTGTGTAACTGAAGGGTATTTCTGTTAACCAGGAGCACGCTTAACTGCTGAGGCATAAATTAAACCATTTATTGGAATGATTTTAATTCCCCCCCCCAACACTCCATCCACCCTTACTAGCTGCACAATTTATAGTATTAATTTCCATGGAGATAGGACTGCTGAAGACTTTTCAGAAATTATCCTGTTTTTAAAAAAAGAGAGAGAGAAACTTTCAGTAAAAGATACCAGCAATGGTGTTCTTAATCTTCTGATCTTCCAAAGGGTGCCTTGAGTTGCTAGGAATTCCAGAGGTTTAGTATCATACCAATACAGCGGAAACCCTTTCATGATGAACTTTAATGAAATGAAATTCTGTGCTATGTCCTAATGTTCTAATCTTACAGAAGACAATGAAGCTCAAGGGAGACTGCATCAACTACATTTTCTGTCATAATGTTCATACTGTACACACATCAAAGGTTTCCGTTACAGAAGGGGGAGGGGTATCCTTCTTTTCTTTGCTGCAGAAAAAAAAAAACCCTCCATTTTTGGTTTGACTTTAATTTTTTTGTAAAAGCTAGTCATTTTTGGTGTCTTAGAAAGATATATGGCTTAAAAAAATTAAAAAGCATACTAAAGAATCTTCAACTAGCACTCTTGCACCCCCTTACTGTATTAAATTACTGTTCATTATAAGGATTCAGCAATTATTTATATAGGCTGTAAATCATCCACATTTGATGCTGCAGTGAAACATTTAATAGATTTTGACTCTGATACTTTATTTTTAATTTTGGCAGCAATAGCTGAGTATCCTGAAACAAGAGATTATCTTAACATCCATTAACCAAAACACCCTGGTATCTAAAACAGGGTCACATTTCCCTGCTGTCTAATAACTACACTGAAAATTCCCTTGATTTTCTAAATATTTCCAATGACCCTCTGACAACCAGATGATCACAGCTATGCTATAGTTAATTATTGCATGAGAAGCAAGATCTGATCCCCCATCCTTGTACCAAAACATAAAACGCAACCAAACAAAAGCAAGCTATTGCAGAAGAGACTGCAAACTTATGGTTGCAATGTCTTAATACAATTCTATTCCTATAAAGTAGCTCCAAAATAATTTTTCATACAAATATCTTATTTCTTACACAACACTTACAATTTCAAAACCACTGCAAATGTCAATCAATTAAAATATTCCAGGTCAACAAGGCAAAGAACAATGAGACATATTTGTTAAGGACAGTGAGGCAAATATTTTCTCTTGCTTGCTTTGCTGACTTTTCGTAATGGCAGTAAGAACACAAAAACAATGAGAGAACTCAGGTATCCTGGCAAATACCACATATTCCTCTTTTCCCCTGCCGCTGAGAAACAGATTCTATACATCCATACATAGTGAGTAATACTACAGAGTGCATAACCGCTGCAACATCTGTCCGTGTTTTCACTAAATCAACCATATATAAAACTAAAAGGCTCTATTTCAGAACATAAATTTCCAAGCACCCTCTCTAAACTGAAGAATCCATTCCATTGTGTTAAAATCATGAAATTACCACAGGTGTAAAACTACTTGATAAAAGTTCACTCATATAAATTAAAGAGAATTCCCAAGAGCTGTATTGTCAGATGATTGGCTCATGGTTACCTCTCCATTCCCTAAAGTGAGGAGCTGTAGCCTTGATTATGTTTGTACCTTCCAGCCATTGGCAGGGTCTCAGCACTGCCTTAGGGCTTTAATTAACCCCAATTAGAGATAAACAGGACCTTCTGATTGTGAAAAAGTGAGGAGAGAATAGACAGCACTTTTAGCCTGTTAGAGAACTAAATAAAACAAACCTTTTTTTTCCCCTCCCTAATTGCTCCTTTTCATAACAGTGTCAGAAAGGGAACCACATAGCAAAGTACACATAGCTGAAGACATCCTCCTCTCTTTATATTATGTTTTGAGAAGACATGATGACCTTCCATATTAGTCTATTTCTCTAAAATTTCCCGCCATAGCTATCACCAGTGACAGCAAAGGCAGGAGAAGTCAATAGTGTTTTGAACACTATGTGGTGTAGGCCTGCTCTGAGATTCCTTTCTATACATATGGACAAGTCTGTGTCTACAAGGCATTTTCCTTGTAATCTCCCACCACTGCACTTCTACAGATGTTAGCAACGATAGGAACTTTGGGACTTGTCTACATGAGAAAAGTATACGAGTTTGGAAACTGATTTAGTTAAATGTGCAATCCCCTTGCGTGAACACTTATTTACGCATGCCTTATATCAATTTTGTTCAAGTCAATCTGTTACAGACAAACTAAATAGACATAAGATGCTCTTAAACTGAAATAAGAATATATATACACACTGATTCAGTTAAGTTGGCACATTTTTCTCACATAGAAAGTTAGGTTAGATAGGGACCAGGCAGCAAATGGCATTTTTACCTGTTTGGTCATAACTTGTGCCAAGCAGGATTACACAATATGACTATAAACATTCTTGCGGCCTAGCTACATTAACGTTCTGTAGAAGAGCCCTAACCTGGTATTTTAAAAGCAATTTCTCATTAAGATTTTAAGACCTACACACAAAGATACATATAACACAGAAAGCCATCAAGTGCTCTCCAATAATACCTACTTGATTGTATTTATAGCACGAGCCACTTTTCACACATCATGGAACCTAAAAAGAAGCTGCATAAGTAGCTTCACACAAACACTAGCACACACTTTAGTACCAGATATAAAGCAGAAGTCGAAACATTTTATAAATCAAATTCTAATCTCAGGTATGCTCTCTTCACTAACATGCATTAATTTCCCATTTCACTAAGGCCCCTTTCTGTAAATGTTAAAGCCAGATATGTGTAGCATATTGCACATGGACCAACTCTGCTACCCAATGGCCAGAACATCAAAGCACCCATCAGTACAAAATACGAACACAGACAAGAACACTGTATATTGGTAGCTGTAGACTACTGCTAAAACTACATTCCAATACAACTATTGGAATATTATAACTCCTACACATTTTCACCTGTTAAAACTGGTCATTCTAAAATTGTTTTTAGTCTTAAATAAACCAGAGTAAAACAATTAGCATGACTGAAGGCCAAAGCCTTTTCATCCTTTTTTATAACTTTAACAACATGTTTTCATGAAACTTGGAAGCATCAAACAAAATGGTTCCTTATCACAATTTTCCCCCTCAAACACATTGACTCACACGGATTTGTTGAAGGGTTGCTCATGCGCGTTCATTTGTGCGTACGAACGAGCGAGAGCAGCATCCCAAGGGAGGAAAGCCAGAAGGTGTATCCACAGGTAGAGTACATAGAAGCAGTACATATATGAAGAGAGAGATTTCATTCAGATTTCACCTTCACATCATCTAGGCCACAGATTTCATGATCCAATCAATTTACTGTTGTAAGGCTGTTTTTGCCATATGAGTTAGCGGTGAGGGAGCACAATGCCAGTAGTACAGGGTTTAGGTAACTGACACTGGTACAGACTGGCAGAAAAAGAAGAAAGTGGGAAGTCAATTTTGCGACCACCACTAGTCTCCAAAAAAAACCAATGGGAGAAAAAAAAGTTCTTATTGAACCACTGACAATCATTCACAATTGTGTGTGGTTAAAACCCTTGTTTCACTCAGCTCTCTTTATGGGTTTTCTGCCTGCTATTCTCTTTTCTCCAGTCAAGCAAGTCCATTTGCTCTTTTGCATTTGTGTAGATTTTTCTACTCTTTAAAGGTCAAGTTTTCTTTAAACATGCAGATGCAAATTAATCTCTCTCCAGAGATAACATCCTTCCAAAAAGGGTTGGGGAGGGGGGGTGGAGAGAAGACTATGAGGGAAACATTTGATATCAAGTGTAAAACTCAGTACTGTAGATGTGTGCATTCTCAAGACTATCAAGCCACAGAACTTGCAAGCTGATGTCCAAAAATAAGTGTTCATTGTTTTATCCATCAAGTCTTTGTTACTTCTCCTTCTCATACTTTTTGTGAAGGGCACAAACCTGAATACGTACATCCACACATCAGTATGCATGCCTCTTTCCTATTCTGGGATGTGAAAAAGTTTAGGAATATCGTCATGGCTTTTCACCTCCTTTTATAACCCTCCACAAAAACTACCAGTAGGAGGCAGCATTGATTCTGGCAGCAGTAGTTAGGAGCTAGCTTCATTCTTCTGTCATTATATAAGCAAGATGACACTGTTCTCTAATCCAGCCAAAGCTGATAAGTACCATCAACCTGTCACTTCCGACATTTCAAATTCTAACATTGCAGCATCAAAGAGTTTTTACATTTCGATTTCTTTTGCTGGCAGCGGTCGGCAGCCTCTCATTCTCCCACGGTGTTCTAATGCAGCATTTGCACACCAGGGTTACTTCCAGCCTGAATAGCAGGTCATCCCCTACTCACTGAGCTCATCTGTGGCCCATGTGCTAGGCAATTTAGATCCAATCAGCCCTTATTTAGCTCAAGAGTAATGAGCAGCATAGTGACACAGACTTAAGCCTGACCCTCAGGACACTACTCATCAAGCAGTAAAACTGTGACAAAATCATTCATCTTCTACCCGCTGGCAAGAAATAATACTCGCACTCACTGTATTACTTTTCAAGGTACAAAAAAAAAGTCCTGAATTTTCATGATGTGAGACATTAATTTGCAGAAAGCTGAATTCCCTTAAACCCCCCCATTGCTATGATCTCACCAGGGGGAAATAGGCCTTAGGAGACTGAAATGGAATAAAGAAAATTGCTTCAGCTTTCTTTTCATTTTAAATAAGCCTTAAATCTGACAAGAGATATCCTAAAGAGAGAAGAAATATATATCTTGTAAGGTAAAGAAGAAACAATCAAAAATAAGATATTTAAATGCTACTTGCACATTTAACATTTTTATTAGCAAAAAATAGTTTTCTTTAACAACCCCCAAAAAAAAAGAATCTGGTGTTTTTTTTCCACACCACCTGCAAAGAATGCGAGAGGGAGAAGGGAAAGAAAAGTTCATTGGAGGAAAATGCAGTTTCAAAAGTGAAATGCTTCAACCAGAAAATAAATCTGCACTGATGTTCTTTAGGGAGCACATATTTTTCTAAACAATTACTGGGTCCTAACCAGCAGGAGCTTAGGGCACCTGAAAATGATTTTGTGTGTTGTGGGTTTATTTTTTTTTAAGAAAACGTATTTGGTGAATTTTATTCTTTCACAACAGTAAGTCTTGTATTGCTGACAAGTAGGCTACACACAAGCTTCTGTGAATTAGTTTTTGCTAGATAAAGTGAATGGAGAAGATGAAGGATGACGGATGGATTTTTGAATTTGTAGCACTTGGTAAGGAGAAGCATATTTTCATATTTAATGTAGAACAGTACATCTGAATTACCTTAGCTTCAAATATTGATACTTGAGTATCAACAAGCAGCAGCTGGGAAAAGCAACTTTTCACAGATTCCCTGACCCCAGCAGTCTTTTCAGTTCATTTTTAAAATAATTCCACGAAAGATGCTCTTTCCACTACTACTCTAAAAGCTAGCTAATATGAACTTGATTTTAATCAGTGCCTCTCTCTCATGATCTTCATTTACTCATTCAAGGAGATTTATGCTAAATATTGGAAATAAATAATCATGAGATCCTACAGCAAAGTTAGATAAAATAAGAATTTTTCAAATACCAAAGAGTGGGTACATAGCTACAAATACACTATATGAATTTCTTAAGGGATATTTCCTTATTTCATTCATATGTATATTTACTCTGAGCTAAAGACACGCAATAAAAACTTCAGCTTCTGCCAGAGTTATCTTTGAGGAGCAGACACAAGGGGGCACACCTAAGTATGCAAGACTTCTTTGGAGTCAAAATGTTTCACTCAAAATAACTCACACACAAAACACCTGAAAAGACTTGAAGCCCAGGCAAAGCAAAAGGGTGAGAAATAAATTATTTTTTAATAATCAGAGCCACACCTTCAAGTGTGAAAATAATCAGAGCCACACCTTGACACTGAAATTAGCTATGGATAACACACCTACATGAACTAGTGTTTCCAGAGAGAACTGCTACACATTTATTAGAAAGGATGTTGACACAACATACCTTTTAGACATGCTGATTTCTAAAATAAAAACATGTTCAATTCCAGTGCTCTGAGGCATTTAGTCACTGAACTTTCTTGTAAGTTCATTCAAATTTTAGTTATTTTTATTAAAACAATCAGTTAACTACAGAAACACTAGGACTTATTTTATTATTATTATTTTTAGCCACTGGCAGAGTTAATAAAAGAATGAGAACATTTCCTTTCATACCATCAGTTTTGCTGTGTTGCCTCATCATTGTCATGCTGACTGGATTGGGGGGGGGTGGAGGGGGCATTTGTGTTATTTGACATCAGTATGTCAACATCATAGTGATTCATGCCATGTCAGGTACTGATAGAAAGGTAATAATGTGCTGAGTAAGAAGATAATATTTGTGTTCATGTGTGAGGGAAGTTATGGATATCTTTGATATACCTGTATTTCAAACTATGCTGTATAAAACACACCCCAGACAGAGAGGTCGCAGGACAAAAGCCCGCTTAATGGCTCATCAAGACTTTTACAGAAGCAAAAGGCCCAGGGACTAAAGCATACCTGAAGAGTTACCAGGATTGGCCCATGTGACTCTGGACTCCATTTTAGGTCCACAAGCCACATGGCCAGAGGCAGAGGGTATACAAGATCAAACCACAGAAACCATTTTGTCTTTGTTCCTGTCTAGCTGCAGACACACACCTACCCACCTCTTGATTAATTCACTTTGCAACTGAACTGAAGGACTTAGACCCATCCAGGTACTAGATGTATACCAGAGGAACCATACAAGCCTGCAACTCCACAATTCTTTCAAAAACCTGATGTATATGGACTTTCGAATCATTTGTATGTATTTGATTGCTTTAATCCTCTAACATTTCTCTTACTTGTTTGTTTTTCTTTTTATAATAAACCTTTAGTTTTAGTTACTAAAGGATTGGCTGGCAGCATTGAATTTTGGGTAAGACCCAAACTTATAGTGAACTGGTACTGTGGCTGGTCCTTTGGGATCAGAGAGAATCTTTTCAGTAAAGAACATAGAGCTTAAATGACTGGTTTCTTTACTGGACCTAGTGGCAGTTTGGGAGCCAGAGACTGAAATGCAGTAAAGGGGGCTGTGTGTATTTATATTCTGGCTTCTTGATAACCAGTGTGGGGAAATCAGAAGCACTATTTGTGGGTGGTTGGGAAGTCTGACTTCAGTGTCACTCGCCAGTGCTGGGAGAATTCGCTCTCCTTTTACAGCCTGCCCTGACCCTGGCATTTTCAGTGAGCTACCCTGGGCACAGACAGGTCACAATCATCATTTGTGTCTACAAAGTATTGTGTTCATACACCAATTGGTTATCATTATATGTATTGCAGTAGGACACCTGATATAAGGTCCCCATTGTGCTAGATGCACTTTCCAATCACAGCACAGACAAAGTAAGGATTTTGTCAAGGTCACACAGAAGTTCTGCAGAGCTGGACACTGATGCCAGGTCTCCTGCATTCCAATCGTGTGCTTTAATCAAAGGTTAGCTCTTTCCCACTAGCTATTAGGACACAACAGTAAAAAGTTTTAATGGTATTCCTGACAGACCGCGTGCTAGGGTGAAGACCAATACTATTCTAAAACGGTTGAGGGTCTTTTCTCACTACAATTTTCAAACATTCAGCATTAGAAAAACATATTTTACAGACTAACACAGAAAAACCCTTAAGAAGGGGGAAAACACCTTTCTTTTCTCTTCATAGAAAGATCAGGGCTGGAAGGGACCTCAGGAGGCCATCTAGTCCAAGCTCCTGCTCAAAGCAGGATCAACCCCAACTAAATCATCCCAGCCAGGGCTTTGTCAAGCTGCACTTTAAAAACCGCTAAGAATGGAGATTCCACCGTCTCCCTAGGTAACCCATTGCAGTGCTTCACCACTCCCCTAGTGAAAAAGTTTTTTCGAATATCCATCTTAGACCTCCCCTGCAGCAAATTAAGACCATTGCTCCTTGTTCTGTTATCTACCACCACTGAGAACAACCTAGCTCCATCCTCCCTGAACTCCACTTTCAGGTAGCTAAAGGCTGCTATCAAATCCCCCCTCATTCTTCTCTTCTGCTGACTAAGCAAGCCTAGTTCCCTAATTCCCCTAATCATTTTTGTTGCCCTCCGCTGTACTCTCTCCAATTTGTTCACATCTGTCCTGTAGTGGGGGGCCCAAAAACTGGATACAATACTTCAATGTGGCCTCACCAATGCTGAACAGAGAGGAATAATCACTACCTTCAATCTGCCGACAATGCTTCTACTAATTCAGCCCAATATACTGTTAGCCTTCTTTGCAGTAAGGGCACACTGTTGACTCATATTCAGCTTCTTTTCCACTGTAACCCCCAGTTCCTTTTCTGTAGAACTGCTGCTTAGCCAGTCGGTCCTCAGTCTGCAACAGTGCATGGGATTCTTCCTTCCTAAGTGCAGGACTCTGCATTTGACCTTGTTGAACTTCATCAGGACTTTTTTTGGCCCAATCCCCCAATTTGTCTAGGTTATATGATCACAGGGAGGGGGGAGAAAAGCTTTAGATGGGCTCAAAATACTTCCAACAGGACATCTGGATGGCAAAGCACAATAAAAAACCCCAGAAATTAGTATATATTTCCATAACAAAAATATGCTGGATTTCCCTTTCCCATCGTGGATTTCTCATTCAACCTCAAGATATAATTGAATGTAAAGATTTATTTTTTTGGCGACAGTCCAACAAGTAAGGCAACTTTATTTAAAGAGACAGACATCTGTACCTGACAGGTACTTACTTATACAGCGGTAAACAGTAAGACAGAACAGCACACAACTAAAGCCTTATCAGTCCTTAATACATTTATATTATAAATACACAACTGTTTCTTTTGGCTCAGGGCATAAAGAACTGTGTATCACTATGAATTAGCACACTGACCAGTTGCTTCTGTATTAATATCGCTGAATTTTATCTAAAGCTTGAATAGATCTGGGTGGTCTCAGCAAAGCACACAGTGAACCATTGATCTACAGCCAACCAACCAACCATAGTTGCTTAAATTAGAGAGAGAAAAACAGATGTTTTGTACGCATCCTCAATTAAGAATTCTCATTGCTGCAGTGTCTCCTACTGTTTTGAACAATGTTGCGATGGCTGTTTAATTTAAAAACAACAAAATGCACAGTTCAGGTAACTTTTAGGGCTTACATTTCAGAAGGAGGAAACCAAGGTTCATATCCAAGACCTCCTTTTCTGCATGCATGCAGAAATGTGTGTACACAATTCTTCTATCTGTATGCATCAAACATTTTTTAATCCCATGCAGCTTTTTTTTTTAAATGAGTCCTTAGAATTTGGCTTAAACCTCCAAAATCTACTGACATCCCCCCACAAATGGTGCATTATGGTGTAAAGCTCTCCACTGTTTTTCCATATTCTGTTGGCTCATGCTAGTTTGTTTTGTTAGCCTCTCCACTCACTCTGCCTTGGTGTCTTCCCTACTTGAGGGTGCCAGGCTAGTGCAGGGGGACCCAGGCAGTGTGGGCAGGTTAAGCTCCAGGACCCAGATCAACCCACTCACACATAGTAAGATGATGATCATGCTAGCAAAGTAGCACATGACTCTTTCAAAGCTGCCCACCTTCCATTCCTGCTCCTGTGGTGAACACAAAACACAATGAAGGTGGCTGCGTATGTATTTCATCTATACAGGGTTGCAGACTCAGGCAGCAGTTCCTCCACCCTGCACTTCCCTGGTTCCAGAGTTCAGTACAGCTTTGTGTGGCAGCAGTGGATAATGCAGTCTTCTAATGAGTGTAGGAAAGGTGAGGAATCTCAGAGCTACTAGGGACAGAAGCAGGGGTGAGTCATGGAGGGAGGAGAACATATCAAACAAACGGAGAGATATAAAGACAGAGAAAAGAGAGGAGAAAATGGATAGAACAAAAGAGGATGATGATAATTGAATCAGGATACGGTGAGAGGTAAAATATGTGCATCGTCAAGTTGTCATGATGGCGGCATTCTATTTTTACCCTGTCTCCTGGGCAGCTGATGGCTGTGGGTGTGCAAGTCTCAATCCTCCGTCCTTTAAGGCCCAATGCTGCCTGAAAAACAGATGGCACTAGCCTGGGAAGTGGTGTTGCCAGGTTGCTTTCCATTAGGAATACTGGCTGTCTTCCAGTCCAAAGCCATGCAAATGAAAACCTCTTTTACAAGATCTTAGTGGAAGTAGTGGGATACATTTGAAAGTTTGGTCTCACCCCAATCCCTCACTCCTGAAGCCAGTCTTATTCTGCTCTGCTGTCAGCACTTCAGTTGCTTGGTGGTGTTTGAAGATGGAGGTGGGAGAGAGAGAGCATGGCAAATGTCTCCCCTTTTTTAAATGTTCCTTCTCCCCTGGGGCTTTGTCCCCACCCCCCCTGCTGGTCCCTCTTCAGGATAAGGTGAAAAGCAATGTCCTTATATGGTTTCATACATGTCCTGAGACTGTGATCATTACCATATCATGGTTCCTTTATTGATTCTTAGCCGGTCCTTTGTTCCTGGAATGCTGAGCTGGGTTTGTTCTATACATTCCTTAATGAGGTGCGAATTGCGCTTCTGCTCCTGGAGAGATTTGCCTGGATCTGTTTCAAGCCAGGAGAACAGATCTTTGGGAATATTACATAGTGGAACCTCATAACTATACACGTGACATTGCAACAAACGTATTCCTATAATAATAATGCTCAGTATGTCATGAGCATTCCAAAAACATCTCATATGACGTACTTTGCATTAAACACTACACAATTACACTATAAGGGTGCACAAGGGAGTGCCGGGTACCACAGCAGGCTCTACGGTATGTAGGATATTGACAAGAAAGGCAGTGACACCAAATAGTTGTGGCAAAGTGACTACTGTACTATATGTGCAAGAGGTTACACTACCATACTAAACTAATTTAGGAAATTTGTGCACTGAGATTTTTGGCAACATTTCTGATTCTTATCACCCAACCAGAACACTAGAAACTGGTGCATATATTTTCAAATCACATAAAATTATAAAAAATCATGTGGATTTGTATTATTTTATTTAGTTTGTTGTTATTCTCATGTCTTCCTTGGAAATCAGTAGCAACAGTCTCTTATTCTAAGCAAAGATTATTAGAGTTCAGTGGTTGTATTACAACAGGGCATGAACTGTTGTATCATAATCACACATCACAGTTATTTCGTGAGCCACAAAGTAAAACACCAAGGTAAATTAATGAGAATACAATGCTCAGCATAAAATGATGCATCATGATCACAGAGACAAAATTTCTTAATATAAAGAAATATTTTAAAACATTTAAAATTCTTCCACTGCATATGACAGTTCATAGGATACGGAGAGAAGAATGTATAGTAAAACAAATCCACCGTAAATTTAATTTACAAGAATTAAATGGCTTGTGTCAACTCTAAACAAGCATCATTCTATAGATGCATATAGATTCTAAAGATGCATCATTCTATAGCTTGCAGCATCCACAGAGGATGTGTGTATAATGTGTTAATTATAGTTAATTGTGTAAAATCCTAAATGAGCTGAGACCCAGTTTTCTAAGAGAGCATATCTTTTTCCTTGTCAGTGCCTAGTACTTGCAACACCAGAACCCAAGTTTGGCAAGCTTTAGGCCTCTAACTAATCCTTTTTCTTTATTTTAATAGTAGGGTCTGTCAAATCCTGTTTTAAAGTCTATTTCCTTGTTCATTTTTTTTTTAAATGATGCAAGGCATTTGGGTGTGTTGAGTTTGTGGGTTGCACTGCTTGGGGCCAGGAACATCTCCTGACCAGGACACTGGACCCATGAGCCAGGAAGAAGGGGCAGGGCTGGGAGGGTGGAACGAAGACTTGGCACGCCACGTTTGAAAGGTTGCCGACCCTGCGTTATGTTATGAAAAAACGCACATAATGGTAATGCCACTGGACTTAGTGGACCATTCAAAATGTGTCGGCGGGCTGAATGCGGCCCGCAGGCTTTATGTAGTTTGGGGACCCCTCGATTAGATGACCTCCTGAGGTCCCTTCCAACCCTATCTTCTATGATTCTATGAATCCCACCCCCCCATCCCAGAATCAATACCAAGTTCTTGTTCTGGAGATGCACTCATGGACCAAGACCCCTTTGTGCTATACGCTATACTAGCAAGTATTCTGCCTGGGACAGCCTAATCATCATAGATCAAGAACTAATTACTAACGAAAACATAGCCATTCCCCCTCCACACAAATAATACTCACAATTTTTAACATTCTTAAACCAAAATAATAAATAAAAGAAGAAAACAGTAAATTCTGTGGAAGAGCCTGTCACCTTAATCTTATTCCCATAGGTAGACAAGAAACTCTAAAGTTTCTATTACTTTTCCAGTACAGTACAAGAAAAACCTGCAAAGCTTCAGCTATTAAAAAAAACATTTAGAAGCAATAGTGCAAAAAAGGGGTATCTGCTTTCCAATGCCTATTTAAGAAAAAAGAGGAAAAGCAAGAAAATGAGCACGCTTACGGGACCTTGTATACCAAAGGTTAGCCTAGAGCGAATTTTCATAGCTATGTTTCTAACCCTAGAAAATAAAGGCTTATAATGGAATTGCTGACAGACCCTTAACCAGAGCAGCATGAATGGCTATAATTAATGCACAGCTTTTGGCTACACCCACTCTGCAAATGAAAGATTGCCAGTTTTACAATAACCTCAAATAAAAATAAGTGGGAAACCAGAATTGTGATTCCAGAAAGGCAATAAGATAAGTTAAAGGGGATAGCTAAAACTATTTGACTTTCTAAGCTTTAAATACTGAGGCATTTAGCTAACATAACCAAGCCACTATTTTCATAATGCTACTTAGTCAGCAATAAAGAATGCTCCCGTGAGCCATCATGTTGGGTTAGCAGAAAGTGGCATATGAAGTTATTATTTCCGAACAGTCTAGAGGGAGCCGCTTCTCTCCTTAATCAGTGATCTCACTTCCTTCCTACCTGTAAATTCTCTGCCATACAGTTATAAAACTATTACACAGTACAGTGTATAGAAAAATTACATTTATGCAAGGTCTGGTATCTTATTCCCACCTGGATTTTAAAACAGGAGAGATTGCTACAGTGAGTCATTTCATCCTTTTCAAAGTCAGAGATGCAGCCAGGAATGAGTATCATCAATCTGGTTAACCTCTGCTTGGCACACAGAGATGCAAAGAAATATAGTGGCCCAGTCTTCAGACCGGGCTAAGTAATTACCATTTAGTTTCTAATGTTATTTTCCTCCTATGAATGGAAGGGTGTTAATCTACCTTATTTATTTTTAGGGCACCCATTAGCATAGGAGACAAGCTCCATCAATATTTTACATTTCTCTCGCACCTTCTACTTGAGCACATCAAAATGATTTACAAACATTAATGAAGTATTCCTCACAACCTCCCTGTTGTGAAGTACTGTGGAGTACCCAGTAGGTATTATCAACCCCATTTTACATATGGAGAAACTGAAGCACAAGGGGAATTGGGGGCAGGACTCCGATGCCCTTTCTTATGTTGAGAAGTACCTTATTCCTCAAGTACTCCAATGATTTCAGGAAAACTGCTTGAAGAATGATCGCTCTGCACCTTTAGCAGGGAGGCAGTTGTCTGGCTTGGCAAGGAAGGGGTATAACTCTTTAAGAAGTAGAGGAGCATGGAAGCCAGTGCAGCTGCAGAGTGGGTCAGTGTGGGGACACTGATGCATCCCCCCAGTTAACCAGACTGTAAGAGCAGGGAGAGCATATAGGGGAAAGCCAGGCAGAAAAAGCCCTCTCTCACCCAGACTAAGTGGAGCAGCGCTCACCCTCCCAACCCTGGAACGGGTGAAAGGCCAGGTTTGGTCAGGATCCTCTGTGGGCACTGCACTAGCCACTCCTTTCTCGGGAAGGGGGGAGAATCACCTTCCTCACAGCAGGTCCAGAGTGTGGGGGCATAGTTGGGGTCAGCATGGAACAGAAGTTAGACTATGATGTTGCAACTCATTTTGTAAGCATGGAGAGGATGTCCAGTGCAGGTACTCTGAAGGGAAGGGATACAGCAATCAGATAAATGGATTGGTAAAGGATTTAAAGGTGGTGTCTGTTAAAGGAGAGGAAACAGGGCGGTTCAGGGTTCCTCTGACTGGCATGGCAGGGAGCCACCCACCCCTTTATAGGCCACCTTAACCCTCAATTCAAGGGGTGCGTGGGGGGGGGAATAGCCAAGGACCAGGATGGAAACAGAGGAGTGGCTGACGGAAACCCAGGTAGATATTGAAATGATCATGGATTTACCTGCACTGTACCCTTCTATCTGCCGGTTACTACCATACAGTTAATAATAAAGTTGTAGCCTAACTGAACCGCGTCCAATGTCTCCTGTCCCTCTCCTGGTGCAGCCAGACAATAAGGTAGTTCTCAAAATGCCCACCACGAGCAATTTGTCTAAAGTCTCACAAGAAGTCTGTCATGAAACTGGGAATATAATCCAAATCACTTGACTGCCAGTACAATACTTTAATCCAAAAACCATCCTTCCCATCTGTAACAACAGGACTATAAAACCTCAACATCTTCGAAAGCGTTAGGCCAATGCTCAAGTGCTCAGGTAGGCAACTTTATGTTAATTTAAAAATCTTACCACTTTACGAGAAGTAGTAGCACACACAAAAATGTTGACATTTTCTCTCTTGGTTAATATACATAGTATTTTTGAAGTCCCTAATGTATTCCAATATATAAGTTCAGTTTAACAGAAGTGAAAAAACCTTTCTAATAAATCAACTGCACTTTTTTTTTCCCCCCAAAGGCTGTCTGAAAAGCAGTTGACTTTGGATTTACAAACTATTGACAGTTCCAGGCAACTATCTAGACAGTAACAAAGTACCCCAGCTAAACAGAGATCTTACATGCAGGTCAATTTTTTCTCACTATTCATAATGTGCATTTCTCGCTGCCCTTCCTCCACAAATCTTCACCTCGCAGGTCTCATGTCGTGGCAGATCAATAATTGTCTCATTACGGTTTGCAGTGGAATTCTGGGGGAAAACGTTTTTTCAGCCCTCCTAAAGCAGTTTTGGCTTTAAACTGAAGGACTACCTCCAAAGTGAATTAGTAGACAGAAATGCAGGAAGGGCAATTTGGATATTGGAAACTACACCAATAAATCAAAGCAAAATTGATTATTTAGTGATAAAATAGGATTTCCTTCTTTCCATCAGACATTTCTTGACTCTTCATTTTTTGTGTGGGTTTTATCTGACTAGGTACTTATCTGGTGCACTGCTGCATAAACGACTGGAAAGCAGAGTGCGCTAAGATATAATTAATTATTATAAAAGACATTATTAATTTAGTAAAGATTATAATTTTAAAAGAGGCCAACGCCCGGAGAAATATGGTTTTAGTCACAATGCTATGCAAGAAAATGGCAAATAAATAATTTGGCCTGCAGTGCATTAATTCATAGAAGGACTTCACACCTCAGGATTGAAACAGCAGAGGAAGATATTCTAAAGAGAGATTTGGGGATTGAAATTCAGAATTTAATATGTAATTCACAATCCTGCAGAGCCATGTCTTCAGTTTTGTTCTCTTAGAGAGAAGTTAATACATTCTACAGTTTAGTGACAAACACAAAGCAAAATACCAGTCTATGCTTGTGATTTATTTCAAGAGCTTACCTGAGCCTGGACAGAACAACCTGCAGGAAGTTTAGGACCATATGTAGTTCAGTTCCTCGACAAGCTGGGAGTAGCATACTAAATCCATCATTCAACAACTTTTCCTGGGAAAGGTTCAAGTAGCAGCTGGTCTCAAATGCTTCTTGAACACCATCAATGTAAGTTGAAAGTGGTGTCCAGAGATTTTGTTTCTGTGTGTGGTCATTTTTGGTTACCAGGAACTCCTTTGCCTTTTCACAGAAAGCATGTGAAAGTTTCTCAGCTAGGACGCTGATGTCCATGTTCTTCTCAATATACATCAAAAGAAAGGCAAAGTAGCCTCTCCAGATGAGAGCTCTCTGAGAAGTGCTGATAGACTTTGGGCTAAGAAAATCCAAGAGATCCAACACCCGACTTGCAATGTCCTCTGTTTCTGCAACAGCCGCTAACACAAGGAAAAGATTAAAAAAGTTCTGCAGCCCCACTTCTGTCAGCTCTCGCATTCTTTTCTGATGGAACTTGGAATAAATTCTATATATTAAAACAAAACAAAAAAGTTTTTAAATTAAAGTATTTCTTTCCATCCCCTTGAAGTGCTGTAATGGACACCCCCATTTTATGCCTTTCCTCAAGCTCCATACACTTACGTTAAGCAATTCTTCTCCATTTTAAAATTTCTCTTCTCTCTCCCCTCTTTTTAACCTGTTTGCTACTGGAAAAAATTAATTCCTTCCCTTCTTTTTCTGAAACATGGTGCATACCAAGGGATTTCCAGCCCATGGTGAAACCTAACCTTTCTCCCCATGTCAACTGCTGTTGATATAAGTGCCTTACCTATAGCAGGAAGATTAGCCAGTACTATTGGAACAATACTTTGGCTCAGATAATTTCCTTCATCTCTTTCTCCCTTTCAAAAACTGAACACGTCACCATCAACTTAAACTGATACAGAACCAGAAATCTGCATATTAAGTGAGGCCTCTTAGTTGCAGCATGTTACCGGCACTCCAGGTTTTGTGCTCGATGCTCACTGGTTTTCAGGGGGAGTTTAAGATGTCTGTTTTGACTTATAAAGCACACAGTGGCTTGAGACTTCCATATTTGAGAAAATACCTCTCTCCCCTACGCTATGCTGCCATAGCTGTGGTCACACCCTTGTGCTTGATCACCCTTGTTATAAAAGGGCGGAGTCAGGGCTGCTGGCAGAGTATTTCCTGTTGACACCATTTTTCTTCAGACTGCTCTGCCCCTGCTGCCCCCCAAAAGTCAGGAATGGCCTAAAATATACTTGTTTGTGTAAACTGCAAAGCCCATCCTGTTTGAGAGGACAACAGCAGAGGGCTGAAGAAGTTGAGAGAGCAACTTCTATCTGGTGGGAAAGTGTGGTGATGGGGGCTTTAAGCTGCATTGGTCACATACCATGTGTTTTAAATGTACGTCAAGAACGCCCATGCTTTCACATTGGTGCTCTTTAGTGTAGAGATTGTGTGCAACTGAAATCTAAAGAAATCTTACAATACTCATAATATTTTTCTTAAGACAGGAGGGAACAATGGACTCAACATGGTTTGTCCACATTTTTATTTTGTGTGGTTAAAAAAAACAGTCTACACTTCACCCTCCATCCCAGCTTTACACACAACAGTTAGCTCCCCTAAACACTAATTTCCTATCATTTCACCTGGAAAAATAGTCAGAAAAGGTGCTGAGGTTTTAAAATCTAGCCACCAAAAATTATAGCAAATCCCATTAATGTTGTTTAGTAGTAAATTACTACTGACAGGCATTTATGTTTTTCATGCATCAATTAATGCTTGGTTAGCTGCTGAAAACAGAGTTCATCCCAAAATCAGAGCTGTAGGCTGTTAAATTTTGTTACTTGTATAACTGATTTATTCAAGGTAGGAATAATGACTGCTAGTTAAGCAGAATTGTGCATGATGTTTATTATCTATTATTATCCCCCCCTTAATTAAGGAATTAAAAAAGCAAGTTATAAGAGAAATATTAAGTATGATGTTTTCAATAAAATAAAACTGGTTAATTAAAATTACTCAATAAAACAAGGCACTGATTCAGCAAACTTGGTCATTAGTTTTGTTTTGGTTTTAAGCCCAAACTTTTTTTAACACAACAGCAGAAACAGAAATGTGATATGTATGTATCTGTATTGTGATAAACAAGGTTACTTTCCTTTCTGATAATAAATGTACTGTATTCCAGTAAAATCTTAATGAATACAATATTGCAAAAAACACCCAGAACTTAATCTAATAGTTTCCTACATCCAAGAACAATACTAATCAACTTAATGGTGATCTGCACTGTAAATCTACTTGTTTATAGGTTAAACTATTGTAAATACAAGTCATTTGAAAAATTACAGCACATTCACTGATCAGCAGATGCTGCAAATCTTTATTATAAGAATGACAAGTTCAACACACAATATTAAATCAGAAAAACTCTTTTTCAGGTAACTGTTTTTCATATTTCTTTGTAAAATGCCTCATTATTGCTTTATGTTTATTGCCGTATTTCAAAATTCACAAAATAACCTCACTAAAAAGGAAACTTCAAATGTAGAAAAGTTGAGCAAGCAAGAAAGAAAGATTAATGGAAGTACTGGTATATGGCATACGACAAGTTAAAAGATTGCCATACCTTCCTTTAATTTGTTTCCAAGGATGGCTTACATTGGACTCCATTGCTTCTTTCATCATTCGTGCCAAAATGCAGAGAAAAATGAGGTAACTGTTGCTGGACTTGTACAAGTCAGGGCTCTGCTGCTCAGAACAGCAGCTTTTCACCAACCTGAGCATAGACAAAGGGGTTTTACTAACACTTGCCAGACCCTTCAGACCAAGCCATGGAATGGTGAAGGAACTGTTCTGGAAGAAAAATAAAGGCAGGAAAGAATGTTGTGCAAAACAATATGCAAATTCCTTCATACAAACAACAAAAAGGCATCTTCATATCACCACCCCCCAGAATAAAATGCATCGTCACTCTGTACAGAACTTTCTCAGCCCTGAGCACAAATCGCAGTGGAGCTTCTCCAACCTTCCCCTTATGACATCTGCAATTTCTAGAAATTCAGATAGTCAAAAAGGATATTTTTTGTTACATGGTAGCGATTTGTGAGGCATTTCAAGCCATGTTGAACTAAAAGTGATTAGAACTTTTTAACAAATGTAACTGCTATTTCACGTGGCTCAGCATAGAGTAGTTTGTCAGAGAGAGGGGTGTAACACTTGTAACTCCCTAGCTTTTCATATATGCATTCACTAACCAGATTCTTGCTGTAATACTCCCAGAGTATGGTGACAGTAGGCAGATTCATGTCCCAGAAGCTACACAGAGTCAAACAGCACTGAAGATGCATTCGTATCTGTTCCTCTAATACTCCAGCCTTACAAAACAAACAAATGAAAAGATTTTGTTTACCAATAAATAAATACATAAATCTAGATTATGAATAACTTCAAGGCTTCCAGACTGCTGACAATAACCTTCTTGTATAAATATTATTTCTAATTATATAGTTTTGAGGAAAAGTATCCACTATTATGAGCAGTGAGCTAGAAAAGAAAATCTGACAAAAATAAGCATTTAGAAAGACAAGGTGGGTGAGGTTATATCTTGTATTAGATCAGCTTCTGTTGGTGCAAGAGACAAGCCTTTGAGCTTGCACACAGCAAGCTTCAGGTCGGGGAAATATACTCAGAGTGTCACAGCTAAATACAAGGTAGAACAGTTTAGCATAAGTAGTTAACACATATTTCAAGGGACCATTCGAGATAAAACAGCCCATTAGTGCCTCTCCAGTTCTGGTGAGGAAAGGAAGGAAGGGAAAAAGAGGCAGCTGGGGTCGGGGGGGGGGGAAGATGTTAGTGTTCTAGATTTGTTGTAATAAGCCATACATCAAGCATCTCTGTGGAGAGGAGATACGTCTACAGGTTTTACATCTGTTGTTCTGTCAGGGTTCGGTACCATTCTGAGTTCGTGTGTCCTGGTTGGTGGGGAGCTCACGTCCAATGATGAGGTTGAGGGTTGTTTGAAGGCCAGAAGAGGGGGGGGATGTTAAGGAAAGAGATCTTTCAGGATATGGGTCCAATCAAACATGGTTTCTAATTATTTAATGATAGCCTGTATGGGTTCCAGCACAGTGGAACATAATGTGCTCAACTAAGGGTGTGCATTCAGATTGGGTTTTATTTCTGTATTGAAGCAGATTCTCTCAGGGTATTTGGATAGCCCATTCCATGATGGAATCTACTTCTCTGGTGAAGTGTCCTTGATTAGTGAAGGCATTTTTAAGTGTATTAGGGTATATAACCCGGACATTCTCCTTGGACCATATTATGTGGTAGCTAAGGTCTGGCTCTATCCGAGAAAATTAGGGCATTTAACTAATTCAGTTAGGGTGTGAAAAATAAACACCCCATAGCAGCATAGTTAAGCCAACCAAAATTCCCATGTGGAAAGTCCTAGGATGATGGAAAAATTCTTCCATTGACTTACTACCACCTCTCAGGGAGGTGGATTCCCTACACCAACAGCAAAATCTCACCCATCAGCATAGGTAATGTCTACACTGAAGCCCTACAGCGCTGTAGCTGTGCCACTGTAGCATTATAAGTATAGACATGCCCTCCGTGCCTGACTGTAGATAACAGATTTTGTGGTGTTAGTGGATCTATGAAGGTAGGTGTTGTGATCCATGGGATTGTTGAAGCTGACTATGGTGTCCAGGAAGTTGATGCAATACAGGCACTGTCATCAAGTAATACTCAACAAGCCAGCAGTTAGTTGTTAAATACTATAGGTTTTAGGGCCTGTTCTTAGTTGTACTTTAGATATAGTAAACTCATACGTAGTGAAACCTGGTTTATAGGGCCATATGCTTGGCATGGTGCAGAAACCTCAGAAGATGGTAAGTGGGGTGGGGACTACAAGGAATGGGAAAGGTACAGTAGCATCCTCCAATAGCATATGCTCAAGTTATGCATAGCTTACTCACTGGAAGTGACAAACTGATGTGGGGCCTGGATACTGGTGATGAGAAGTAGCCAGGGAAGAGCTATTCTAAAGGGCATGTTACTCCCTCTGGTGCCAATAACTTAATAATACATTTTGCAGCATATGTTACTGCTGCTGCAAACAGGAGGAATTTCCCTCTCTGAAGCATGTCCCCAGAAGAACCATGGGCATGAAAAGACTGGAGTTCTGCCACTGGCATTAGGCAGTGATTCAGGGATCTGCGGTCACCTTTGATAGCCTGAGATCAGTGGAAAATTGCCCTCTTAAAAGGTCCCCTGACCTGGAAGGTTTCAACACCCCTACTAGCTCTGCTGCAAAGAAGGGAGAATTCAGTTCATTTACCACTCCCAAAAGTTCCCTTTCTACCACAATTTGGGCCATAGTAAATATGAATAAAACCCCAAAATTGTTTTTAACATGCTGATAAATTCCAGCCTGCAGTCCTGGTCATTCTGAGAGTACAGTGAAGTTGTTCTGTGAATGTAGGGATGTCACAACAGATTCCACTGCATATTGCTAAGTGGCCAAACTCATGCAATATCAAGAATAATAAAGCAAGGGGTAGGAAGGACAGCAATAAATACAATCCAGGACCAGCCTTATTATCTGCGGATGAAAATATCTTGCTGGGGGAGAAAAGAAATGCCTGCCCATCCCACAGACAAAGGTCAGTGAGTTATTTCCTCCAATTCAAGTCCCACTGCTAGTGCTTGCATTGAAGACGATTCATAACACATGCGGCTTGTTGTTTTGCTTGGGCTTCACACCAGCCCCATTACAACATGTGATGCTAAAGTACAGCTGTGCAAATTAAAACTCATTAAGTCATATCTGACTCCCTAAATCAATGCATCCCTAGGGGAAAATATTATTTGTCACATTTTATCAGAACAGTGTGAGCAATCAAATAAATCATCTTCAATAAACTCAAATTGTGTCTGCCTTCCCTTCCTATGTGCAACGAATATAGTGTGCATGGTCACTTGGCAGACATCTCAAACTTCACTAAATTGCATATTTCTAAAATGTTCTTAAAGGATGAAGCAGGATTTTCATTTGTAAATCTGGAAAGACAGCGTACTCTACAATTTATATCTGAAAGCATGTGAAACCCCCCCAAAATGTATGCATGCTATTTCAGTGAGCCCAACATAGAAAATTGAGGGGAAAATACTTTGTGCATTTGTTAAACATAATACACTACAGCTGAGGACTTCTAAATTTTTGTTTTTACATGTGATTTTGTTTTTTATGTAGATGTAATTTTACATATTAAATAATAATTTCCATAAAAGAAGATCCTGAGAATAAATCTTAACTGATAACTAAGATTTTTCAACCATAACAGTTTCCAAATGTCTCCTCTGCTAAAGGAGTATGAAAGCGGGTATCTTAACTACAATGTTAAGAAACACAGCAGGCCAAGGTATTAGTTTCTCTAGACACCAGCCAAGTTGCAGGACTTGTTACACCACGGACTTTAAGAAGAAAATTAATAGTGTCCATTCTTAGAGCCATATTTTTCCCTGTAGGATTATATCTGGGATCTAGCTTAGCCGGCAAACAATCCTTTAACTAGACAAATTCAACAAAAAACAACACTGTGCTCATCTTTGATTTCAGACCTTCTTTATCCCCATGTCCAATATTTCTTTCAGAACAGTCTTCTACTATAGGATATATTGTAGATTTTATCTCCCTATGAAATAGTCCTCCAGACTTTACGTATCACGGGGTACCATGCACTCTCCATTTAGGCCTGCTTTTTTGCTTAAAATGGTCTCCTGTACTGGTGGATACAATCAGAACTCACGAGGGGATAAACGCCAGATATAATCAAAATGATAGTAACTATCTAAACATCTTCCCCATCTTTCATATGTCACTAGTCTCCTTAGATTATAAACTCTTGACAGTAGGGAGCATGTCTTCTTATGTGTTAATACAGCACTAAGCACGTGGGGGACCACAATGCTGATTTGAGCCCTGTAAATACTCTTAAGTAATGTCCAATGTCACAGATATATTTACTACATGAATATGATCTCATCACTGCACTGAACAGGTGACTGCTTCAACTCTACCACGTTTTTAAGGGTTATTTTGCGCAGCTGCTATTGTGGGTGCAACAGGTAGTGCTCAGTGGCTATGTCTTCCCCTTTGTCCAGTAGACGTTACCAACTGTGACCCAGGCACCGCTTGGTGCAAACTTGCACAGGGGACACAGAAATTTATAGGGGTCCCTTGGGATCCCCAAGCTATAGGCATAATAGTTCATCAAAGTGTGGTGTGTAAAAGCCAGTAGCCCACAAATCATCATAATCATTGTGAAGCGCATGTATGGAGAAAGTTTAAGAAGTTGTGTGTCTATATTGAAAATTACATTCTTAAAGCCTTGGAACTAAGGCAGGTCACCAAGGGGTAACATGCCTTGGACAGGATCTATTCAGGCAGGAGGTAACAGATAGTTACAGATCTCCAAGTCTAGTGATTTGTGTGTTGTAGTTTCTCTGCTTCACGACACAGGCCTATTTGCATACTGAGTCAGGCACCAAAACGTCATGAAAGCTACAAGAGAGAAAAATCTAGAGAAACAAAACGGACGGCAAGAAAGCGTCTTATTTATGAATGAAGGCGAGTGAAGATTTGTATATTTTTGGGCAAAGGAACACATTGGGTCCTTCACTAGAAGGCAAGCCAACCATTTGCCTGTCTCATTAAAGGAGGATCATAGTCAGCTTGATTGGAAAGCACTGCAAGGACTGTGGGCGTGGGAACAAAGGATGTCAGCACTGGGCCACGTTCTTGGGGGGCTGGGAGTTGGGCCCAGGCTTTGGGCATGAATTGTCCTCCGTAGGACCCCTGACTTGGGCTCAAAAGGCCATGTACTACACAAGCAATAATCATGTGCAAACCACAGCACTTTTCTAGCCTTGAAGTTTGGGGGGGGGGGAAAGCAAACCACAGCAGCTTTCTAGCCTTGAAGGTAGGGACAGAGGGAGTGAATCAGGGCAACTTTCTAGCTATGTGCTCCCTTTTGTCCTAACTTCACCACCTGGACGAGAATGTGATAAAAGTGTGTTATCTCTTCTTTCCCAGGCAGCATGCTTGTTAGGGAAGGCTCGGTATCTCTCCCCCTAGTTCTTCCCTTATTGCTATTTTGTTAAGAAGCTTCATGGCCATTCCCGCTGTTAAGATAAAAAGCATATGCTACGCAAATGTTGTGGGAACTAACCAACGGGCGAATATAATTATACACCTCCCCTAGCCATTAATATTCATTTTATAATCTTTTATGTTACCAAATAGGGATTTTAGGGGGCGTTGTAGAAGTGTGTGTATTTACAGTTTATTTTAGATAAAGAGCTGTAAAGTAGTGAACGCGGGGCTCACTTTGTCGGTCGCGAGGCAAAGGGGAGTGAGTGGACGAGAAGCTGTAACCGAATAAACGCTCCTTATCACTCCACCCGGCTCAATTGCTCTCTCTCTTCAGCTGGCCCCACAACAAGGACTTTAGGTGACCATCACTTTACAAGACATGAGACCATCTAGTTAATTAAATCTAGGCTCTAGAATGCATGTTGGTTACATATGAAATAAAATATTTGTTTCCAATACATATATCTGCTATTACTTGAATCTCTGTGCATTGTTAAATAAACTTATAGTGATTTCCCTATAAACATATCTAAATGCTGTATGGTAAGTTGAGAGGAGATCTGAGACAGAACTGGTAAGATAGGCTGTACTGTTTCTTTGGAAGCAGCGACTCTGAAATGTCCAGTGGACCAACGGCTGAACACTCCAGAGAGGTGCTCGGAGGGCTCAAGGGTTGGGGTGTGTCAGTCACTAACCAGCAGAGTGACAGCAGGGCCTGTGAGGTCTGCAGGGGACTGCTTGTGTTGCCAGTGGAGTTGGAAAACTGATCCACATCAGGCACAGACAGGTTGTCTCATGCTAAGGGTGAGATGCCTCACAACCCTTGGTACCCCCAGGAAGTGTCACACCAACCAAGTGGAGTAATTTGGGGCCAGGCCTTACACTGAGCAGTTAATTCCTACAGCATCATCTTGCCATTTTCACAAAGAACACTATCTTCTCCTCAGTCATGTATTGGCTTTTACTACTACATATAACTTTGCCTGTTCCTCCATTTGATTCTGAGCCCTTCATCCATCTACCATTCTGCTGTACTTCTCTCCTTCTCACTCCTACGTTATCTAGTCCTTGTGACATTCATTTTAAGTATACAAGAGAAAAACTCAAAAGGTAAAAGCAATATGGTCACAGGAAGCCTGGGACAGCAACAGTGAAGACATACATGTCAAAATCTGTTGATGAAAAGAATCTCCTTCCCAGATGTTATTTTTATAGGTTTTTACTGACCATCCACAATACACACAACTGAGTAATCCCAGAGCAGTATTTTCTTCATAAAGCTAGCTGCCATATAATGCAAGACATATTAACTAATGAATAACTTAAATAGAAAATAATCCAGCTGTCTTCCTAGACCATTGTTGGTGACCTGAACATATCCCCAAACCATTTTGCAGCTTGGCAGATGAGGTTTTCCTTCTGATAGAAGAATCAGGATTTAGTGTTTTAGAACACTGATTCCCAAAAGAGCCTCTTACTACCCATCTGGGTGTCATTATTAACCCTGTTTTTTAAAGAAAACCACATGATAACTTATCTCTGGTGTTGGTACTCCAGCTATTTGGAGTTCTAAACTGTCTTTAATTAAAAAATTGTTTAACGAACACACAGAAAGATTCTTCTACTTTACTTGCATTTTTCTTTTAAAAGAAAATCCTACAAAACAGCAAGCATTCTCAAGAGTGTAAGAAAATTTTGTACACGATTTTCTAGAGTTGTCTTGATAGCTTGAATGCTGGTATGTAAAAGACACAGCGCAGGAAAATGGTTAATAAGGTAATATAAAATGTTGAGCATCTTTTCCCATCACAAATTTCTCTACTTTTTCCTCACAATCTTCTCAAGTCCTTGATATATTTGTAATGCACATATTATTCTACACTGGATATGTATTTGGTTCTGCACACCTTGAAATGTTCAATAAACCATGAAAATAAGAGATCGTTAATCTGGTATTCAGCAAAATGGCTTCTCTAAACAAAAAAAGGTTAACATTAACATAAACATTAACATAACTTTCTCCCCTTAGCAGGATTACAGACTAAAACCTCAGATACTAACATGAAATAAAATACATTTGCAGTTTAAATTTAGGTTTGAAGACAGATTTACGTGGCCAACGTGAAAGTAAATTTTTACAAAAATGATCCATTTTTATATTGACTATATTTACAAACTGAAGTGTTTAAATATGAAAAATAGTCAGTACACACATATTCCACATACATGCCTAAGACAGATGTTAAAACACAGGTACAACCTGAACAGATTTTCACGGTAAGACACAATCATTGAAAGACTAGGCTAAATTTTTAAAAAATAGAAGAGCCCTCTTTGATGAGATAGGTCTTCATTCAGGTCTTCATCCTATCATAACCTAGGCCTTCTCTCCAACATTATTGAAACCGTGCCAATAGTAACTGTTTTTAAATACACGCATAGTTGTTGATACTCTAAGCAATGTGGCCCACGTTTTTTTCCTCCCCCTGAGAATCGTTCTAGCAAAACTTTGCAGTATTACCTGGTTATAGTCTACAGCACGATTTTCTAGCCCCATTAAAATATATTTCTCTTTTTTCAATGGTCAGAATAACCACTGTAGAATTGTGCTAGCAACAACTGTATTTGTGAGAAACACTACTGTCCCTTATTATGGCTTCAACCAAAGTGTAGACAAGACCCTGATGAAAAACAATCTTCCTCTTTCAACCATATCATAGTTTCACATTTTTTTCTCTCAACTGGAATCAAAAGGGAAATAATCAGCAGGTAAATTCTTATTGCTCAGTATATATAGGTAGTCTTAAACACACAAACACAATTATTATTGTAGCTGTTGTCATTACAGAAATTTCAGTTTGTACCATGCAGCTTAGGAAGACATACACAGAGCTGCAACGTAACATGCTTAAAAATGTGATGAACAGCATATTGAAAAGCACTTTTAAAAGAGGTCAATTTTGACCTCTAGGCCATGAAGCTCTGCATTAACAGCTCTGCAGAAAGAAAAATGATAAGGTATGAAACGAGTGCTCAGAAACTAGAACCTTATCAGGAAGGGTTTGATTCAAGCCTGTAAGACAAATTGCTCAGCAAGGCAAGTCACCTTCCTGCTGTGAAGAGGATATAGCTGAATTTTCAATGCAATGACTATCTCCTCCCATCATGTTTCCTCAACTTGATATCCTTACGTTCAGTGTACAGTTTGCATTTTCTAAGCATCCAGTTCTTATTCTGAATACATCTTGTCAAAGTAGCCATGCATGCTTCCAGGATAATTATCTTTTCCCTTTATCTGACAATTTAGCATCAAGCACAACCACTTTAAAGTAAGTGTAGTCACTAACAAGAAGCCAACTGTACACTGCCTTAGTTCAGCTACATAAAGCATGGAAATATACTCAAAATAAAGAAACTAAATTCCAAAGACAAACTTGTTGGCTGGATACCTCGATTCATTTGCTGTATGCTTCACAGTATCATCCCAACCACTATTCTTTATTCCTCCCCATACTTACTTGGGCATCAGTGGATCTTTTCAGAAGTTCTTCTACAAAGTTCCAATTGGATTCTACTTGTTTCTGGAAAGGAACAATTGTCAATGTTAAATATCTGTTTTTCATAGCTGACATCATATACTACTATAAAACATGAAAATGAGAGGACAAGAGATTTCCTGACTTTTCCCACTTCCTGAAAGCATATTGCAATGGTTGTTGAAAAGAACCCTTTTGCATGTACATACGCAACTGGTATTTCCCCCAACTTTAGGCTATTTGTACACTCAAATAAAATTTAAAAATACATCTCTCTATTTCTGTCTTTGCAGCACAAGTGTTACTCTAACCTTGTCAGGAGACTGTATTTCATCCTTGTGCATAGCTCTCAGATATAGTCACCCAAAATTAATAAAGAAACCGGATGTTTATGCCATTTGTACATCAATTCCTCTAGTAACAGCTTCCACTTGTAATAAATCTGTATTAGAGTTTCTCAAAAGTACCAAAAAGATCAGCAGCTCTCTAAAATGGAAAGGAGAGAAGCAAAGTACAAACTTGGTCTTCTCTTTCTTTTCAAATGTATCACCAACTCAGTTTACCTAGGTCAAACAGCTGTTCATTGGTAATAAATGTCAGTCAGTACCAACTTGGTCAAGAGTCTACTCTGTTGCCTAGACAAAGTCCAGCTCAAAAGATTGTAGAATAAATCAAACAAGGATCATAATTCATCTCCTTCATGGCTGACAAGATGGATGGTTGTTTTAAATAGGTATTCTGATCACGTCTACAAAGCAGAAGTGTTGAGTGGGGAAAAAAGTTCAGACTAAAGACAGTAAAGCTGTTTAAACATCTGGTTATATAAGATGGGTAAGAAAAGAGAGACGTTTTTACAACCAAAGACCATGTGTCAATAAAAATGTACATATAGATTTCTACCACAAACTTAATTACTTAGAGCCCTGATAATCTCTTACTTCCTTTAGCTGTGCTATACTAATCCACAGAGAGGGTCTATGAAACTTTATTTTCCCATTACTTTTACCCTTGCATTGCCTCTCCTCTTCACTCTACTCTTGAATCCTCTCCTTATCTAAATTGTAAACTCTTTGGAGCAGATGTCCTTTATAAATGTGCACTGAGTCTGGCATAATGGGCCTATGATTGAGATTTCCAAATGTAATACAAATAATAACTGCCCTCCCCTGTTTCAGGCCACTCTGGATCAGTTCAGTAACTCAAAGCCTATACCAGGTAACAGAGAATTTTAAATGCTAACCCACGTAAAAATACACACTGTTGTCTAATTTTCAACACTGGTATAATTTGAAAGTTTGGTAGACACCACACTTTTGCATGACAAAAACAGTATTCAGAGATGGTGTGGCTGCTTCTTCACAAATTAATACCAGAGATGAATAAAGGATGGGCCTGCAGGAGAGAGAAATGAAGCAGAGAACAGAAAGAAACAACAAAAGGGAAAATCAATGAAAGACTCAATAGTCCCTCTTTGCCAGGTAAAAGAAGCTGTCATTCTGTTAGGAAAAAGATAAGTAAAATGGGCATATGCTTATGAATGAAGAAAGTGAATTTGATGCCCGTAATAGGAGAGGAGCAGCCGACCTATTAGGGTATATCTACACTGGAAGTGGGAGCAAGCCTCCCGGCCCAGTTAGACAGATTTGTGCTAGCTTGTGCTAAAAATAGTAGACATCGAGGCTCAGGAGGCATCTCAGGCTCTCAAGCCCACCCAGACTCCTGGGCTTGACAGGCCAAGCCGCAATGCCACCCGGGCTGGGAGACACGCTCCTAGCTGCAGCATAGACGTACTCTTAATGGCACAGGGAAGGAGGGCAAGAATGTGGTGCAATGTGAAGAGAGATGAGGGTGAAGAGATCGGAGTGGTGGATGGGGACAATGTACATGAAGAGAGAACATGAATTTTTAAAATTATTATTAAAGACGACAAACTCATATTACTTATGACATAAAATAAAATAGGACATAAAATAACCCTTTAAATACAAGGAACACTGACAACATCCAATTGTTAGATATATAACGTGTTTGCAATTTATAAGAATAGCAGGAGGCTACTGAGTTAAGTTAAAAGAATGAGAGGCTACTGTGTCAAAAAGTAATAAGGAGTCATATGACACTGATAAGGCCACATCTGAAGTACTGTGTCTAGGTTTGGGCCGCCCACTACAGAAAGGATGTGGACAAATTGGAAAGAGTCCAGCAGAGGGTAAGGAAAATGTTTAGGGGGGCTGGGGCACATCACTTTTGAGGAGAGGCTGAGGGAACTGGGCTTATTTAGTCTGCAGAAGAGAAGAGCATGGGGGGAATTTGATAATGGCCTTCAACTACCTGAAGCTGGGGGACCAAAGAGGACGGAGCTAGGCTACTCAGGTGGCAGATAACAGAACAAGAAGCAATGGTCTCAAGTTGCAGTGGGGGAGGTCTAGGTTGGATCATAGGAAAAACTTTTTCACTAAGAGGGTGGTGAAGCATTGGAATGGGTTAATTAAGGAGATGGTGCAATCTCCATCCTTACAGGTTTTTAAGGCCCGGTTTGACAAAGCCCTGGTTGGGATGATTTAGTTTGGATTAGATGACCTTCTAAGGTACCCTCCAACCCTAATCTTCTATGATTCTATGGTAGTGGCAGTCATATCTGACAGCACCAAAAATAAAGACAAGTTTAATTTTAAAGTTTTTTACATTATATTAAATATAAATATTAATAAAAAAATTTACTTTGTAATTGGTTTCTCTAGTTTAGACTTTGGTGTTATTTTGAACACGAAACTTTGAAAGTTGGGAGCTAAAATTTTGGTATTATGAGCTTGGGAGAGCAGACTAGTTGAGAATTTTTCAGCAAAACAGGTTTTCATGAGAAAATGCTGATTTGTCAACACTGAAATGTTTCACAGAAACACACTTTCAATGAACTGCCAATAAAACACAGGTAGAGAGTTCCATTGCAATCCTGCTTGATCTCCTGCCACCTCACCTAGTGTGCTGCTTACAGCCCAGTCTTCCAGGGTCCACAGCTCTGGGACACCCTAGCATGTCAACTGCCTCAGGTCAAGGAATCTCAGGGGTTAAAAGCTCCCTGCTACACAGCCAGAGAGCATGTCAGCCCTAGGAACTCCAGCTCAAGTGGAGGGTTGGCTCCTAGCTCTGCAGCAGGGAACCTGAAAGCCCTGAGAACCTCAGCTTAAGCTCGGATTCTCAGGGCTCCTAAATTCCTCTGTGGAGACTGGAAGCCCTAGCTCCCAACAGGATGGATTGTTTAAATCACCAATTTTAATCATGATTTAAAATCAGCAAGCAGGAAACCTTGATTTAAATCATCAGTTTCAGTCATGTTTTGCATTTCTACTTTATAGTTATAGAAAGGTTGATTCTCATTGGCTGGTAACTATTAAAAACTTGTTGATTTGCAATTAAATACAGCCTTTAGAATAAATCTGGTTCTTCTTTTTGCTTACCAGGAAGATATATATAGATACATTACATTGTATTTATTACAGCAATTATATAATTTAACTTACATTTACTCAGATTCTTAATTTTTTCATGTTTTATCGTGTTAGAAAATGTTGAATGAAGCATTTTTTTATTTATTGTATGATTAATTTTTACTTGGGATTTATTTGGGATTACTTGTCAAGCTCTATTTGGATGGAAATTCAAATTCAATTAATTTTAATTGTTATTAAATAAACATTTTAATGTTATTAAATAAAAGTACCTTAAATGCGATGGATACACACGAAAAAAGTTTAAAGGCAAAACATGTTTTGATTAAACTAACTGATTTATTAAACAAAGGAAGTATTGTCTATAATTAGTGAAATGAACTGATTGTTTCTGGTCACTAAACCCATCAACATTTTAAAACTAGTAGATCTCATTCTTTCACATTTCGTTTTTATTAATAAGAAAGCTCTCTTACTTTTCCTATTCCTAACAGGTTTCTTAACTTTGAATGAACAAGTTGTTGGATTGAACTAAATGAATAAATTGAAATGAAGAAAGTACTTCCATGACACTTGCAGCAGAGGCTACTGCTGTCAAAAGCTGATTTAGCACTTTAGCTCCTGGTTTCAGGGGCTTAGCAAGTGACTGCCACCATTCAGTGGTTTGACTTTCTGTAAAATTTAGCAGCAAATACATGTTGCTTGATATTATTTACATAACAACTTATTTTCATACACTATAATAAATTTAGACCTTAACAGAGTTTGTCAATTTATTTTAAATAGGTTTTAAACAAAAAAACCCTAAAAACCTGTATTTATTTTACAATAAAAAAATGCATTTTATTTTATTTAAAAACCATTGATTTTTCTCTACCCTGACTACCAAGCTCCAAGGTTCCTAGCTCAATTTTCAGAACAATACATTCTGATTATTGCTATGCAAAGATATTGAATTTCTCTTCTGCAGTTTCAAAGTTTATACTCTTTGTTCTGAAATAGAATTAATTTTTTTTTCAGAATTTCTCACAAAAATGGAAATTCCAGCTTTCAACCAGCTCTAGTAGACATATCAAGATATAGTTCTACCCCAGATTCACTGACAGTACATCAGAAGCAACATAGCTAGTGTCCCATAGCCGAGGTTCACAACATAAAAACAGAAGGCTTCTTACAACCAGTGTCCAAAAACAGGGGGCAGAGGAGTAAGGGGGGGGAGAAAGACTTCTTATGACATCAGCTTCAATGTCCAAGATTTCAACCCTAATCTCTAGATCAGTCCAAACTCAGAGGGAGAATGACAGCCAAGAAACCAACACATTCCTTCTTATAGTCTCAATTTGCTCTACTCATTAAGGGAACTCATCTCATCTAAATCCAGCTAAATACCCTCCATAATTGGATTCCTCTGTTACCTTGGCAGTGAGGACAAGACAACTGTTCAAATCCCCTCCCTGCCAGCCAATATGTAGTTTCTACACACCTTATTCCAAACCCAGTGGCACACAACCCAGAAAAGATTAGCCCTGAGACTGGCAGAGTCCAGCATCTGTCAACCATACCCACTGTGTGAGCATTCATCACACTGCTAAAGCCAAAACTTCAGCTGCAACCCTTTGGGTCTATTGGCAGCAGCTTTCCAGGTGGGGACAAAGGCATTCTCCTCTTCTGGCTCACCTGGAATAGCTGCACTAAGCTTCTCTGCTGGAAGTCACTCTCTGCATATCTTATACGGTCGTCATTTCAGACAATTCAAAGGCAAATATCTTCAGCCCCAAGTAATTCTGACTATATTTCCCTAGCCCACAGCAGTGTTAAAATTGACCCCTGCAATGTTCAAAAAAAGCGATTTTTCTCTTCAAGCCCTATTTGGTTTTTAAATGTATGCACAGTACTTCTCAGAATAATGTGGTGTGGTCAGAGAAAGTACAAAAACAGGTGGACTGTGCATCCCTCTTCACTCTGAGACATCGAGACTGGATAGTTCCTTATATGGACAATCGAGGAACTGGGCACAATTTTCCTGTTTGAATCTACATGTATGAAATTACTGTCATGTGACAAAGAAAAAGAACTACAGCTCAACCCCATTTAGAATTTTAAAAATTTTCACATTAATCTGAAGGCCAAAACAGTCCATATTAAAAAAAAAAAAAAAAAAATTCTACAGATGATACAGGCCTAGGGCAATTTCTTCTAAAGGCCATGTGATTAACCATCATTATTATGCATCAGCCTCCAACCTCTGGTCACAGTTTAGTAAAACGAAGAATATGTATAACAACGTCCTTTATCACAGCTAACTGTTAACTAACAAAAGTAAACTGAATTCATCCTTGATATAACTCCATTGACTTCAACAAGCTTACATCATGATTGCTTTAGCCGCTTATTTTCAAGGAAGATCCCAGAGGGTAATTCAAAAATGAGGAAGTTAGCACCCACAACTAACAGTCTGAAGCTGATCTGTGGTTTGTGACAAGTTGTTATTACTTACATAACTTTGTAAGCATACACAGAATTCTGTAAGGTATGTAAAAGAAAAGATCCATGGCCAATCTCACAGCTATCCACAGAAAAACAGGATTCCAGAACAATAGTTCCAACACAGACGCTTGCAAACACTATGATGAATATATGTAGGACAGTCTTATGATTAGGGTATTGGATGGGACTTTGGAAAGATGACTTCATAGCATGGCTCTGCCTTAGACTTCCTGTGTGACCTTGGACAACTCTCTCTCTCCCTCAACCTCAGTTCCCTAGCTATAAAATGAGAATACTTCCTTTCTCCCACATTTTGTCTTGTCTATTTAGATTGTTTGGGGCAAGGACTGTCTCTTATTAATTATATATATGGTGCTGAGCCCAATAAGAGGGAAGGATAACCCAGTGCTTAGCCACTAGCACAGGATACAGGAGACCAATGTTCAATTCTCTGCTCTACCACAATCTCTGTCTCAGCTCCCCATCTGTAAAATGGGAATAATAGCACTTCCCAACCTCACAGTGGGTCACTGCAAAGATGAATATATTAAAGACTATGAGGTGCTCAGATACTACAATAATGGGCGCCATATAAGTACCTAGATAGTACCTAGACCAACTCTAGCCATCGGGCCCCCCAGCCCCGACCCCCCAGGACAGCCATATTGACTCTGGCCATTGGGCCATACTATCCTGCGTCCAAGGATAGTCAGGCATACTTTTACCGCAGAGGCCACCACACTCCCCAACCCACCCCACAAGGAGATGGGAGGACAGACCCTGCCACAATGATCAATATGAAGAATGTGGGAGATGCCAAATTTTTTTGTTTAAAACAAAAAAAAAACAAAAAAAACACCACAACACATTGTTTGTAGCTCTATTGGAATGCTATCAGGTTCTGCTATATGGGTGCAAAGAGTTAATTCAGTCCTGAGGGATTACTCTTCTGCAGGAAGGCAGAGAATTGGTGATGATTAATGGACAATGAACCCACTGCTGGAAGTCCACCTTCATCTTTTTGACCTTAAGAATTCCTCCATCAACCTAGCACTGTCTACAAGAGGACTTAGGCTGGCTTAACAATGCCGCTCAGGAGTGTGGATGTTTCATACCCTTGACTGTAACAGTTAAACCAACATAATTTTTCAGTGTAGACCAGGCCTATGGGTTGGTCTACACAGGAAACTTACCTTACCATAGCTATGCCACTCAGGGGTGTGAATCATCCCTGCTTCTGATAGCGTTTTAAAGGCAACCTAAGTCACTCGTAATAAGTGGTAGGCTGATGGAAGAATTCGTCCATCAATATAGCTACTGCCTCTCGGGGAGGTGGATTACCTATACTGACAAGCAAACTCCTCCCTTTGGCGTAGGCAGTGTCTACACTGAAGCACTACAGCAGCACAGCTGTACCACTGTGGCATTTTAAGTGTAGTTAAGTCCTTAGCGTGAGGTGAATTGTAAGATTCCACCATGACAGAAGTAAAGGCATGAATCTATCATTTGGAAGGTGTGCACCAGGAAATACTGAGTGACAGATCAAAGCTACAGTTTCCCTTGAAACCATAACAATCACATACTACATTTTCCATAGGACACCTGCCTCATTCAGTGTACAAAATGGATGGTACTCTCTTAACGAGCAGATATGCATTATTTTGTAATCTCACTGTTCCATGTGTGGCCCCATGCCTTATTTACTGCACTATTAAAACCCTGCTCTGAAGACAGAATTATTATCTCATGGGCCTTTCTGTGTCACTTATCACTATGGCAACTGAGTGCTTCACAAACAAATTCATTTCACACCACTTCAGAGAGATCTGGGAGAGAGGGAGGATATTATCCCCATTTTACAGATGGGCACAGTGAGATTAAGGTCAAAAGGTCAGAAGTATCCAATTTACCATCTGTGAAAAGTTGAAGTGGCTTGCTTAGCATCACAAAGGAACTCTGTAACAAAGATAGAGATAGAATCCAATTCTCTAGGGCAGCATTCAATTGCCATAAGCGGGAAACCATACCTGCTCTTCCTGAAATGCACTGCCTCATTCACTGCACGTGTTCTGACTTCTACAACAAATGAAGCAGAGGTCCTAAAGACAACCACCTCTTACAACCCTAAATCTGGCATTTCCTAGCATTCGTTTACTTGGCTTTGCAACTGCAACATTCCTTGAACATAGTTTGTGTTTATGTAATTTCCTATTTTTCTTTTTAAAAAAACCTGGAAAAACAAATGTCATCATGTGGCATCATACTGATACCCACATGGCTCACCAGCAGGGTTTGAACCTTTAGAACCACTGCACAGACCTCTACCCTTTGAGGTAACTGATAGCTGTAGAAGAAGATAAAAACCTATGTGGACCAACATTAGACAGGCATCTTTGCCCCAGTCCCCTTCTCCAGCCAGTCCCCGTCTCCCTCCCAGATCCTTGTCCCAGTCTTCCCCCAACTACAGTCCTAATTTCCCTCTCCTCCCCACCCCCTGCCTACCAGCCTCCATATCTAAATCTCCCCTTCAAAAACTCTTTATCCCAATCCATTCCCCCCACACTCTGCCCGAAACCTCTATGTGATGCTCTTGTCCCCTTTGCGTTGGATTCAGGCAGCTTCCTCCTCCATGCTGTCTGGACTTCAGCAAAGAGGTCACTGAGAGCACAGGAAAGAAAGGCTTCCTCTTTTCAGCTCCAGTGCCCAGCTCTACCCCTGCCCAGGGAAACTGGAAACAACCATTACAGGGAAAGTCCAGACCCACCTTTGTAACCCTGAGCTGATGGGAACATGCTCATTTGCTCCTTGGGGATGGCTCATGCAGAGTCTCATCAGCACCAGGAGCATGATCAGTGGGCACAGAGTCTTTAGAGATTTTATCTGCTATAGTCTTACACTTCACTGAGCATGTGGTGGCCAAATGCAGGTAGATTTTTACAGGACAGCAAAAGGCATGTTCCTAAGACAAACTGCCAAATTTCAAGCCCCTGCTCCAAAGCACAGGGGCATTAGTGTTCCCCAAAGAAAAAGTTGCCAATTTTTTTTAATATTGCAAAACAACATATTTTTCCCTAGCCTCGTTCTCAGGAAAAGCTTAACTGTTTTGGCTGAAATTTTTCAAAAAACAAAGAACAGAAAAACCCCTTAGTTTAGAACAGGAAATTAAGAAAAATATTAAGCCAATTGAAACTGCAAGGGAAATTACATAGGCAGAAGGTAATTAGTCTGACTGGAATTTAGCGAGAGCACAAACATTAACACCCTTAATTCTCATGAAAAGTGGTATTAACAACTGAGTGCAGTCAATGCTTCCGGTTTACACCTCATTTAAAAGTAAACCTACATAAAGCTAGCATCCCATGCAGATAATCATTCTAATAGGTCCAGTTATTGAAGCAGTGAACTCAACAAAGCAGTTATGCTGAAGGCCAACAGTCTTAAAACATACGCTACAGCATTAAGTATATAAACTACTTACTAACTAGCAGGAAAGTTCCAGAGGGATAGCCATGTTAGTCTGCATACAGCAAAAATGACGAAAGTCCTGTAGTACTTATTTGTGTTACTGACTGACTCTGTATTTTAGATCCATATGCTCAGGGCAGATTGTAAACAGTACACCTTAAAATCATTAACCTTTAAAGGAACATTGTAATGCAGATATGAAAAACTACTGTAACAACACTGAGGCCTGGTCTACGCTGGTAACTTAAACTGAATTAAAGTCACTTAATTCGATTTAACAATACCCGCATCTACACTGGCACCACTGTTAATTCAAATTAAGGTGCCTGTAAAAGCGAATTAATAAGACCACCTCTGCAAGTGGTGTAGCGCCTAATTCGAATTTGTTAAATCGGATTAGTGTTAGTGTAGACGCGATTTTCCTTAATTCGAATTTATTGGACTCCAGGACTTATCCCACAATGCCCCATTATGACCCTCTGGGAAGTCGCAGTGTGCTGCTCACTGGTCACGCTAACAGGAAATGTCCCCTCCCCTCAAGCCCCAGGAAGATTTGAAATTTTATTTTCTGTGCTGCCATTGAGGAGAGAGCTTTGCCACTGTTCTCCTCATGGCTCCCGCAAAGCCCAAACGTGCTCCAGCATGGATTCGACCAGGGCTGTGGGGCAAGGAGTTCGTTCTGGCTCAGCTCAGAGCCAGCAAAAAGAAATCTGGACATTTATGGGAAGATATCACAGGGCATGCTGGAGAAGAAACACCAGATCCCGGGGAAGGCACATCCAGTCAGTATTTTTCCTTATCATTTATGTCCTTTCACACTGGGTGTGGGGGGCTGGATTTCTGGAGTCTTGGTGACTGTGCTGTGTGTTCAACTAAGGAACAGTTGCTGTATGTGATGAGAAATCCTACGTTTCTCATCATTTGATTTCTTAAGGGAAATATTATGTATGTAAAACTGTTCTGGGGAGGGATAAAAACTGTTCTGGGGAGGGCTGCCTTACTTGCAGAAAATCTTTGTTTTAAGCATAGCACAGATCCCTCCCCCCCCACCCAAATGCCACCATGCTGCCATAAGTGGCTCTCTGCACTTATCTCAATGTAAAAGCATAGATTTCAAACCACATAGCACTATGCTGTCCATGCTGGCTATCTGCTCTGTTTTAAAATCAAAAGTGGATCCTCCCCCCAACCCCATGCTGCCCGAAATGGCTCTCTGCACTGATCTCAATGTAAAAGCTGAGTCTTCCCTTTCCCTTCCCTTCCCTTCCCTCCCCCGCCCTCCCAATGCTGTCCATATTGGATTTCTATAAGGTTTAACACTTATGAGCAGAGACAGGAAGTCTTTTGCAACATTGTATCTTGAGATCATTCTCTATACAGTTACATTTGTTTCATTTGGTTCAGTATGCTTCTTTCAGCTACATTGTTTCATTAGATCATTCTCTAAAGAGATACCTTAGTATCATGATAGACAGACTGTCGCTGATTGGGGGGTGGGGGGAAAAAGGAGAGATGACATTTTTGCGGAGCTCATGAACGCCTCAGCAGCCGTGGAGACTGAGCGAAGAGCACGGTGGCTAACCTTGACACAGAACATGGCCATGGACAGGGAGTAGCCGAGAAAGAAGAGAGCGTGATCACAGTACCCCGGTGGAGGCGAGCAGAAAGCAGCAGTGGACACGCTGACTGCTGGCCAGCAAGCATCCACCAAAGCCCTTTAGACACTGAATGACCTCCCCCACCTTACCCTATGACTTGAATGTTAAGAAATAAAGTTTTGCATCATTCCAAAACGTTTTTTTATTTAATCATATGTTGTCCAGGAGGGATTGGTTGAGCACATATATAGAAGGGTGGTGAGTTGGGGGAGAGGGGTAATCAAAAGCACACAAGAAACTGGAAAAGAAATCAGTCCTGTATCTCAGAGCAAAACCTGGTTTTCAAAGGTTCCCTAATGCTAAGTGCTCCGCGGTTACCTTACAGCATATTCCTGGCATCTGGCTACTCATAACTTGCAGCCAGTCGTTCTGCCTTCACACCCCAACCCTGGGGGAACCTCTCATGCTTTGCTTCACACACATTATGAAGAACACAGCACCCAAATGCCACAGAAGGGAGGTTCTTCTCAGTCATGTACAGCCTAGTGAAGAGACTCCTCCATCTACCCTTTAAATGCGCAAAAGCACATTCTACAACCATTCTGCAACTGCTTAACCTGTTATTAAAAAACTCCTTGTCGCTGTCAAGGTACCTGGTGTACGGCTTCATCAGCCAAGGGAGCAATGGGTAAGCAGGATCCCCAGGATCACTATGGGCAATTCCACACCCCCAACTTGAATTTTTGGTCTGGGAAAAAAGTGCCTGCCTGCATATAAGAGAACAGCCCAGAATTACAAAATACGCGTGCGTCATGCACCCCACATTGATGGTGGTGATGAACAAGCCCCTGCAGGACCATGCAGTTTATGTACTCGGTTGCTAGGTGGCCAGGAACTAAGATAGGGATGCGTGTCCCAGCAATGCACCCACTTCCCCCCCAGAGTTTGGGAACCCCATCATGGCAAATCCCTCCACTATGTCCTTCATATTTCCGAAAGTCACTGTCCTTTGTAGCAGAAGTCTATTGATGGCTCTGCATACTTGAGTCATGGACTGCAGATGATTCGTTACAACCAGCAGCAATCAGGAATTGTTCTGCTCAATGAGTTGTAGTAGGGCAGCCTCAGTGGCATCGCTGTAAAAAAAACGGCTTGAAAATACTTTTCCTATTCATTGGGTGGGGGGAAGAAGAAGGGGAGAAGCAGTGTTGAATCATGGGACGATGACACTCGTCCCAACAGTCTCTATGGCTAGCTGCACTGTGGGATAGCTACCCTCATTGCACTGCTTTCTAATTCAAATTAAGGCTGGCCCGTGTGAATGCAAGAGACCAGCTCAAACAGCATAGTGTGTACACTCTGCTGCAATTTCTATAAATCGGCTGCTGAAAGTCGAATTAAGCTAATTCAAATTAGCGCTGCAGTGTAGACATAGCCTGAACCTTTTTCAGTCACCACCATATAGCTACATGGTTACAAGTTTAAATACAATGTGAAATTAAAATGTTATCATTTTTAGAAAACACAGACCTACCTTTTCTTCCACATTTCCATTACGGTCAAACTGGTAAAGTGATGCCAGATGAGTCGTAATCCACCAGCTAAAACTTAATGGGTCTTTGCACTGGCCTGACTCAGCAGTACTGGGTCTTTCAAAGACCTTCTTTAGAAGTTTATTCACCCAGCTCCAAAAAGACTGCAGAGAACAGAGGAAGCCAACCAAGGCTGTGTTAATTGACTTTGTACAGTAGACTAAATGATAAATAAGTCTATGTTAAAGAGATTCCCCTCAATATTGTTTACTTATTAATGTTGTCCTTTTGGTATTAAAAGGAACAAAAAAGCTGACAGTCATTAAAAAATATTGAACAACAAAATTTAGGGGCACAAGAAAAAACCTAGAGCCATTTTAGCATTTTATTCTTCAGAAGGCAAATGGAAAACAAGGGCAGTGAAAGGATGACCATTGATCATCATGGGACAACATACTTCTAGAATTTTTTCAAGCTACCTCTAGAGCAAATGGAGCAGGGGTCTAGACAATAGTGCTTTTTAAGCATCCTCAAAACAAAGAAGAAAACAGTATTCAGCTTGCACTCATGTGCACTGTAGTTGACCCGTCAACAAAAGAGTGATTCAACTACTTAAACTATCACAGTGAAAAACAGTGTATGCAAACAGTTTTTAATAAACTGTCTCAAAACACACAAATTATATAAAGTGGAATAGGAACTTTAAACACGACCTAGTTCTTAAAATGGATAACAGTTTGCCTGCAGGTTGGATAGCAGATAAATAATTATATGAAATAATATTATCTAGGGAGAGAGTAAGTAAGAGGACAAGGCTTACACATTTATTTTAATAACAGGAACTAGTCTGACACTGTTATATTTATTAGGATTTGTGTTTAAGGCTCTGGATGGGGAACTCAGGAGATCTTTTTACAGTCTCAGCTCTGCCACAGCCCAGCACAATGGAAAGGAGGGATTGTCCAACGGTTAGCACATTGGCCTGAAAAGTGGAAATCTCACATTCAATTCCTTGTTCCACCACAGACTTCCTGTGTGACCTTGGGCAAATCACTTAATCAGAGAAATATTCAGACTGCCAGGGACCTCAAGAAGTCATCAAGACCAGCTGAGGTAGTAGCAAGTAAACTTAGGTGTTTGTCTGACCCATTCTTAAAACCTCCAATGGGTGACTCGTCAGCCTCTTTTGGAACCCTATTCCAGAGTTTAACTACTCTTACAGTTAGAAAGTTTTCCTAATTTCTGACCTAAATATCCTTTGGTGCAGATTAAGGCCATTACTTCTTGTCCTACCTTCAGTGGACATGGACAACAATTGATCACTGTTCTCTTTATCATTTGAAGACTTATCAGTCTTTTCTCAACCTCAACGTGCGTGGGTTTTTGTTTTGTTTTTACCTTTCCTTAGAGGTCAAGTTTTCTAAATCTTTTATCATTTTTGTTGTTCTCCTCTGGACACTCCACATCTTTTCTGAAGTGTGGCACCCACAGCTGGACACAGTACTCCAGTTGAGGCCTCACCAGTGTCAAGTATAGTGGGACAATTACCTCCCTTGTCTTACATACAACACTCCTTTTAATATACCCCAAAATAATATTAGCCTTTTTTGCAACTGCATCACATTGATGACTCAGTTTGTGATCCACTATAACCCCCCAAGCCTTTTCAGATGTATTACTGCCTGCCCAGTTATTCTCCATTTTGTAGTTGTGCATTTCATTTTTCCTTTCTAAGTGAAGTACTTTGCACTTGTCTTTACTGAATTTCAGCTTTTTGAACTCAGGCCAATTCTCCAATTTGTCACGGTCCTCTTGAATTCTAATCCTGTCCTCCAAAGTGCTTGCAAACCTGCCCAGCTTGACATTATCTGCAAATTGTAAGCCCACTCTCCATTCCATTATCCAAGTCACGCACATTTGTGCCATTTTTAAAAATGGGAATAACACTCTTCTGTTCAACCACCTTTTGTCTATCCTGTCTAATCAGATTATAAAAAGTTTCAGGGCATAGACTTTGTAGACTAAGCATTTGTACAGCATCTAGCACAATGGGACCCTGATCCTGACAAGGACATGTAGATGCTACTGTAGTACAAATAATAAACAACATTTTTACCAAATACACTTTGTCTGCTCACATGAGACGAACAACATACTCCTGCATTTGAAAGAAGAATAGTGCTTTGGATTTTATGAAGATTGGCAGCTTTCTACAGTCTTTTTGAAGTGTCTACTAATAAATATTTAGGGATGTACTGTAGCTGGGCCTTGCCGTGCCAACCTGCTCAATAACATGTGTGCACGTGAGGGGGACCAATGATGCAAGAACTATTTCTCTTCTCTTGTCTCCCCAATGCAAAATACAGCCTCAATTGCATTGCTTTCCTGAAGACAGGGACTGCTCCCTACCAGTGCCCTGGGCCACAACAAAACTACAAGTGACAAAGATCAAGCCAGGACAAAACGAACTTTCAAGAGTGGGGCCTAAGGTGGCATAGCTGGCACACTCTCTCTTGTAGGTCAGGGAGCATAATCTGTCATAAAGCTCCTGCTGGGGAAGTGTAACTCTGCTTCATTCTAGATGTGAACTAGTGCAATCATGGCACAACGTGGTGTTTAATTTGGTAATTGATTAATCAGTATCTGAATGTTTTCGATATAAACACTTGCCTATATTTTCCTCATGCTGTGCATGCAGCGATGTGTCCCCCCCCTTACCTCTGTATGAGACCCTTTATTTCTGTGGTCCAGCAGATGAATAAGCAGAACCCATAATTCCTTAATGCAGGTACAGGGGTAGTGGTGACTAGTTAGAGCCTCCGACAGTCTCACCTGATGAAGAAAATATGAAGCTCACTCACTCGAAAAGCATGCTACATCCATGCCCTACTGTCCCTTTAGCAGGGAAGCTGCATTCACACTACTCTTTATATCACTGCTAAGTTTGGGACCTTGACGGGGTATATTTAAGGCTAATTCAAACAATATAATCATGATCACCACAGTTTTCCTCTGAAAGGAAAGCTGTAAAAGCCAGAGTGGGTGAAGTATTTAACAATTAGAAGAATATAGTACAGCATCAAGCAAGTCTTAACTTCAGTTCGGAACCCATATAATATTTTATATGCCCACAGACTTTTCCTGTTAGTCCATCCATCTTTAATTGACTGTCCATTACCTGTGTTATCACCAGGTGGAATTGCAGTCATACACAGTTACAAAATACCACTCTCACTTATTTCACATTGACACAACTCTGGCACATCATTCCAGATTAGGTTGAGATGTGGTGCTTTCTATTATACACCACATCGGTTCTCTCTCTTTATAAAGAGCAGTTAGTTACCCTACTGTAACTGTGATTCTTCGAGATGTTGTCACATGTACCTCACATATGCCAGATTGGATGCTTTTGAATAACAGAGTCTTTTGGGGTGGTGATTACACCCTGTGCTGCCTCATGCCCCTCCTTGGAGATATAAAGGGTAGAGCAGCCACGTCCTCAGTACCCTCACAATTTGAAGCTTGCGTTTCCTGAGGACTCCAAAAGTGGGGATGGAGGGCAGCTTGTGGGATCCAAACAAACTAAAATATCTCAAAGAATCACATTTATGGAGAGTTGAGAGCCATTCTTTCTTCTTCAAGTGTGTGCCATTGTGGAGCCTGCTGCGAGTGCCTGGCAAGCAGTATCCCCTCTGGTTAGTGTGAATGAGGAGTTTCAGCTGCATCTGTCAATCAGTGATTGTAGAACTGCTCTCCCAAACTTGGCATCTGACCTGGCTGCTAAATCCAAGGCATAATGTTTGACAAAAGTCAAAAGTCAGTTGCTCCACATTGTCATCTTACGGATTTCGATATTGGACGTTCCAGAACTCGGTGGAGGAGGTTACCTGAACTCTGGTGGAGTGAACCCTGATATTTTAGGGGAGAGGTATACCAGCCAACTGCTAACGAGTTATATTGTTTAATCCATCTGGATATGCTCTGGGATGCCTCGCTATGGCTACAACCAACCAAGGTCTGAACAGTTAGTTCTAGCAATGTAATACAATGTGGCTCTGAAAATATCCAGGGTGTTAAGTTTCTTCACTCCTGGTGCAGAATGGGATTTTGGGGAAAAGACAGGTAAGTTAATTGGTCTCTGAGTTTTACCTAAACGATCACCTTTGGGATGGACTCAACACCATCTTGTCTTTATGAAATGCTATGTAAGAAGGCTCAGTCATGCGTGCTTGAAGTTCACTAACCCTCCCAGCCAAGGTGACGGCAACCAGAAAAACAAACAGTCTTTGGGGCAAGATGGTGCAAACAGCAGTGTGAAACTTCAAAGGAAAGGAGGTCCCAGAAGATTCAAGAGGATAAAGTTGAGGTCCCAGACAAAAGTCAGGTCCCTGATGGGTGGATAAGTATACAGCAAGTCCCTAAGGAACCTTGATGCCATCAAATGAGAGAAGACTGAGTACATCTGTATAGGATGATGACAAGCTCAGATTGGTGCAAAGTACTGAAGCTGAATGATAGGCCAGAATGTTTTATATGCAATAAACAGTCAAAGATTTGGGGTATCAGAGCCTGCACTGGGTCATGGATGTTTTGGTCTACCCATATCAAGAACTCCTTCCAGTTCAACAAATAAGTCACTTTCACAGAGGTCTTCCCCCTCCTTATCAGGATCTCCTGAACCTCCAAGGAGCAGTCCCTTTTACTGGTACTCAGTAAGTGCAGTGACTTTTGATCTATATACATTATCTGGCTATGGTTCTGTGACAACAGGGCCAGGCAGTCTGGATGATGGATAGGCGGCTGGATGGACATCCATAGGCCTGTCAGCTAAAACTGTCTCAGCCAGAAAAAGACTAAACGTGGCTTTGTCCCTTTGAGTATCACCCTGGGAATCAGGAGATTTAGCGGGAAGACCTCAATTCCACAGCAAAAGGAAGGTGCCCAACAATGATTCTGGGCTCATGCCTTTCTAGCACAGACGTCCTGACACTTGGTATTGTCCTTGGTGACAAACAGGTATATTACAGGAATCCCCTATCAATTGAATATTCACTCCAAGATGGATCTTCACAGCATGGTGGGTGACAGCTGTCTCTTTAGAAAGTCTGCTAGATCACTGCTAAGTCCAGGAAGATGAAGAGCTATAACAGATACCCATGTCCAGACCCTGATAGCTTCTTGGCAAAGGGGTGAAGAACAGATTTTTCCTTGTTTGTTTATGTACTACATTGCAGATGTGATGTTTCAGTTTCCGCACTGTGGAATTTCATAGCACCAGTAGGAATGTCATGGAAGCTGCTCTCGTGGTTCTGAGCTCCAGGACATTTATGTGGATTCTCATGTCTTCCTGGAACCAGGTCCCTTTCATCTATAAATGATCCCGGTGGGCCACACAACCTGTGCCTATTGCATCTATGATTAACATCACTGATAGGGCAGGAGCAGAGATATTCACGTATTTTAGCCTCCAATTCGACTCTAAGATGACATGAGGTGGAACGACCCTCTTGTTTATCTAGTGGCTCATCAGGGAATAGAATGGCCTGTGCCACAGTTATAAAGACCACACGGGAAGTTTAACAAGCAACATCACACACGTGCATGCTGACATGGGGCCTAACAGCCTAAGGCACATACTTACCATTGTGGTAAGATTTGATTTTGTCCTGTTTAGTATAGACTGATAAGAATCGGTCCTTGGAGAGATACAACTTCGCTGACCTGGAATTGATTGTGGCTCCTATGAACTCTATGATCGGAGATGAGGCAAGGGATGATTTTTTGTAGCTCACAAGGAAGCCCAAGTAGGGGAACAGAGGGCATATTTCATGCCTGCTGTGATCTCGTTAGGATCTGCCCCGATCAACCAGTCATCCAGATATGGGCAGACATTGATATTTTTCTTCCTTAGGTTTATGGCTGCACTGCTAGGTATTTTGTGAGGACCCCCAGGGCTGTGGAGAGTCCAAATGGCGACACCTTGCATTGAGATTAGTTGGGTTCCCTGTGAATCTCAGGTATTTCTTGTGGGCTGGGTGGACGGCAATGTGGAAGTACATGTTCTGGAAGTTGAGAACCATGAACCATTCTTGAGCCCACAGAGGTAGAATAAAGGGATAGGCATTGCCATCCTGCATCTGAGGCAACGTATGTATTTGTTCAGTCTCCTCGGATTTAGGATAGAACGAAGACACCCTTTCTTTCCCAGAACAGTGAAATATCAGGACTAATCTCTTCACCTGTACTTCTGCAGGAACTCTTCTATGACTACTACAGAGCTACCAGGCTGCTTCTGTCTGTGGTGAGGCGGGCCCCTGAAGAGGGATAGGGAAGGGAGTGGATAGGGGGCAAGGAGTACAAATGGATGGGGGTAGCCATGGGTGATGATGTCTAGCACCCATCTGTCAGCAGTAATTGCAGCCCAACCCTGGTGGAAAGGAGCAAGGCGGCTTCTGTAGATCAGAGGAGGCACTAGAGGTTGGTTGCAGTGAGACTCCCCATATTCCTGTCAAATCTGCCACCTTTAGCAGAGCCAGATGTGTGCCACAGAAAGACTATAATCACTTTGTTAGCCAATACCACATATTTCCAAAATGATTTGTATTTAGGTTAAGTTGCATAACCATGAACTGTACTCCCAAAACGTCTTGTCCTCATGCTCGGCTTTACTGTGAAAATTGAGTAGCAGTCAAATTATTGTAACCTTTGCTCTTTGTACATGAAGAATCTGTCAGAAGTACAAAGTATGTTCTGTTGAGGCTTGCCAAATACGAATTGTGTGCAAGGTACAGTTAGCGTAGATGTCTCTACAGTCTACTGACATCTAGAATGTTATTGTGCACTAGGTACAGTTAGTGCAAATGTCTCTATGGTCCAATGCTACTCTACGGGCTACTAACATCTAAAATATTATGCACAAAACTACACAAGATAACTAGATGAGAGGTAGTGTGTAAGGTCTCTGGAATTTTCTATCTGTAGTATACAAGAGGAATATAAATCTGAGCAAAACTGATCTTATAATTTGGAACAGAGTGAAGATACAAGCCTGTTGCTGCAAGACTGTTGACCCAATTGGTAATGTATTATCCTTTATGGATTATGATATTAGTCTTTGATTAATAAACTGACTGAGGAAAGTTATGATATCTTACCAATAAAGGAACTGAATCCCAAAAGCCTCCTGGAGTTCTGGGGCCTGTTTAGTGGAGGGTACTCCAGCTGTTAAGTCTGGGAGTAAGAGAGAACTCTTTATCTCTACTGAGACAAATATTTGTACAGCTTACAATAGGGAGCTGAGGTGTAGATCCCTAATGATTGTAGCATGGCCTTAATATTTTTCAGGGAGTGGAGCATTTCATCTGTTTGACTGCTGAAGTCTTCCATCTCTTCAAAAAGGCAGCTCCTCTATCGGGTATCACAACTCCTTCAGGTCGCTGTACACTTGAAGCCAGCAGGCCACTCTCATGGTTACAGCTATAACCATAGATCTGGTAGCCATATCCATGGCTGCTTGTAGGACAGTCTTTGAGATGATTTGGCCCTCCTTGATGATCCCTGAGTGCCTCCCTATTATCTTGTGGGAGCATGGTCTTGGTCTCCCATGTGAGAAAATTATATTTTGTGAACAAGGCCTGATAATTCATGATGCAGAACTGTGGTGAGTTGAAGGAATAAGCATTGAGCCTAAAGAGGTCCAGGTTTCTTAGTCACTCTCTTTTGGAGTCCTCACTGTAGACCTTGATTTTTCCTGCACCAGCGATACCACCAGTGACCCTGGGCAAGGATGAGCCAAAAACTATTCAAAGCCCTTTTGTGGCATATTTTAGAGGACCGAAAAGGAGGGAAGGCAGAGTAGCCAGGGTCCACCAAAACTCCCTTCACAGGCTCAAGTATGCCCTCGTTGATAAGGAGGGCACCCCCTGGCTAAGGTTGAGCAGCTCAGGATTTGTAGCAGGTTAGACACGGGTGACTTCTGTTTCACTGCCTCAGGGAGTAAAATGTCATAGCCTTCCCACCTGTGTGTGTGTGAGGGGGTGGATGGACTCCCTGGACTGCCCCCTCAGGTCCCAATGTCTTTTCTTTACCCCCATTATCCTCCAGTTGCATCAGTACAGCACCTAGCATAAAGTGGCCCTGGTTATGACTGGGGCTTTCAGATACTCTCTCTATACAAAAAAAGAAAATAATAATACCTTTGTATATTTGTTGATTGACAAGCTTATCAGATCGCAGAAGAGGTTTTCACAGTGTACTTCAAATAAACTGATATTGGTTAAATTTTCTCCTGTTAGGTTCATGAACTGGTGAGCATACACAATTTGTCCTAAAATACAACAAAAGATCAGATCTCCTTAATAGTGGGACTTCATTCTATGGATACAAAGATGATATATTTTTTATTCACTGCATTTGGGTCAACAAGCAATTCTAAGATGAATATCATTTTTGTTTACAAGGAGAAAACTCATTTGAGGAAAGTTTTCCCATTCCAAATTCATCCCTGACGTCTTCGCTATTTCATAGAGCTTTCATATTATGAAAGCTGGCTGGCTGACTAGTGGATGGTATTATATAGCTTTACTGGTACAATCCTTGCAATCACTACACTGCAATAAAGGTTGTCATTTGCAAATTTCTCTCAGTAACAACTGCCTCTGCACAACAAATCTGAGGAACTGTCCCAGACTGAGCTGTCATTGGAGGTGGTTTTGGAACAAACTAATATGTTAAACAGTAATAAGTCACCAGGACCAGATGGTATTTACCCAAGAATTCTGAAGGTACTCAAATATTTGAGTACTCAAATTGTAGAACTACTAACTGTGATATGTAACCTACTGCTTAAATCAGCTTCTGTACCAGAGGATAGCTAATGTGACGCCAATTTTTTTTAAAAAGTCTTCAAAGGCTATCCTGGCAACTACAGGCCAGTACGCCTAACTTCAGTATCAGACAAACTGTGGTTGAAACTACAGTAAAGAACAGAATGATCACTGACACAGATGAACATGATCTGCTGGGAAAGAATCAACATGGCTTTTGTAAAGGGAACTTATGCTTCACCAATCTATTAGAAGTCTTTGAGGAGACTCAACAAAAATGTGGACACGGGAGATCCAGTGGATACAGTGTATTTAAAACTTTCAGAAAGCCTTTGACAAGGTACCTCACAAAAGACTCTTAAGCAAAGTAAGCAGTCATGGCACAAGAGGGAAGCAAAGTCCTCTCAGGATCAGTAACTGGTTAAAAGACAGAAAACAAAGGGTAGGCATAAATGGGCAATTATCACAATGGAGATAGGTAAATAGCGATGCCCTCCAGAGGTCTGTACTGGGACCAGTGCTGTTGCACATATTCATAAATGATCTGGAAAATGGGGTAAACAATGAGGTGGCAAAATTTGCAGATGATACTAAGCTGCACAAGATAAGTAAATCCAAAGCAGACTGTGAAGAGTGACAAAGGGATCTCACAAAACTCAGTAACTGGGCAACAAAATGGCAGATAAAATTCAATATTGATCAGTGCAAAGTAATGCACATTGGAAAACATAATCCTAGCTATACATACAAAATTATGGGGTCTAAATTAGCTGTTACCACTCAAGAAAGATCTTGAAGTCATCATGGATAGTTCTCTGAAAAGGTCCGCTCAATGTGCAGTGCCAGTCAGACTGTTAGGAACCATTAGGAAAAGGACAGATCATATGACATAAAATATCACTATATAAATCCATGTTATGCCCACACCTTGAATGCTATGTGCGGATCTGATTGCCTCATCTCAAAAAAAAAAATATTAGAATTAGAAAAGTTACAGAAAAGGGCAATAAAAATTATTAGGGGTATGGAATAGCTTCTGTATGAGCAGAGATTAAAAAGACTGGGACTTTTCAGCTTGTCAAAAAGATGACTAAAAGGGGATAAGATCGAGCTCTTGGCTGGTGTGGAGAAAATAAATAAGGAAACGTTATTTACTTCTTCACATAACACAAGCAGTAGGGGGACGCCCAATTAAATTAATAGGCAACAGGTTTAAAACAAACAAAAAAGTACCAGTGGAACTTGTCGTCATCAGATGTGAAGACCAAAAAAGTAAGAGTTCAAAGAAGAACAGTCCATCAATAGCTATTAGCCAGGATGGGCTGGGGTGCAACATCATGCTCTAGCCTCTGTTTGCCAAAAGCGGGGAGTGGATGATAGGGTTGGATCACTCACTGATTGCCTGTTCTGTTAATTCCCTCTGAAGCACCTGGCATTGGCCTCTGCCAGAAAATGGACCATTGGTCTGACCCATTATGGCCGTTCTTATGCTATGTTCTTATGTGTGCTCTCCTAATAGCGTTACATGTTTTATAGGCACATGAACTGACCACAAACAATTTTATCATTGGAAGAGAGGTCCTTAAAATGTGTTTTTGTAAAAGGTTGACATGATTCTATGCCACAGAGAGCATACAGAGACACCCAGATAACTAAAGAAAGAGTACTGGGTACTGTAACCTTGGACAGCTCATAAGGTCTTATCTTACAAGTTCACCACCTGTAGAACTCCCACTGATATCAGTGGAACAGAAGACTTGCAAAATTCGGCCCATATTTTATTCTTGAAGATTGAAGCCAACGGCAAAACCTGCATTCACTCTAATGGGATCAGGGTTTCACCTGAGTTGTATCAGAGGAAAAAAAAAAAATACAAAAATGACACCAGCCTAGCACTACAAGGTATAGAGGACACCAGCCAAGTAAAATGTAGTGAGGTCGATTGGATTTTAAAGCTAAACCACAAATCCACCAGTGTGTAGAGGGTTTATGATTCAACAATTAACAGCTCTCAAGTACAAAAAGGCTCTTCAAATTGCTTCCTCAAGGAGAAACGTTTTCATAGCAACATCAATTTCAAGGAACCCAAAACTCAAATTTTTCCCCACAACAAATCTAATTACTTGTAAAAATTGTTTAAAATCATGGCAAAACTCAGATGGATGCTTAACTTCCCCTGTAAGTCACACTGCTTTTTATTACTTCCCATACTCTTATCTCTGATTATATGCCTTCGCTCTGTTTAAACAAAACTTTGTGGGTCCTGTATACACAAGATTTTTTACGATAGTGAATCCATAAATAAACTGCTGAACAAAATCAAAGACAGGAACATATTGGAGAATTCGCAGCACTGTGGATAAGTGGCCAAGCATGAGTACTGCTCTTAGATTGTTATTAAATTAAATAGCAACTGCACTGGGTCTAAAGTAACTGAGCAACCAAGTAGCTAAATGTTTTTTGTACACGCATTAAAAAACCAAAAGCAAGTGATACACATGTTTAGAAATTCATTGCTGGAGAGCAGCTCATATCAAAGTTAAGCTTATTGAATTCAACTGCACAAACACTTCATTATAATTTTTGTGGAATAAAACTGTCTATGATGATACATCCTAGTCCAATACATTTTGTATAATTATGTAATACGCTGGCTACAGGACAAATTCTGCCACCTTTTTGCATGTTGATCAACACCTTATTCCAAGAGTGATCCCACTGAGGTCAAGTTCAATTTCAACTGAAACTGGCAAATGGGATTCCATGGAGTAAGATTTTACTCAGCATGAGTAAAGATGGCAGAATCTGCCCCTACATGTTTCATTATATCTTTCTGACAGGCGTTGTGAAGTTTAGCTATGTCTTATGTTATGCATTAGTTATAAAGATTAATTATGTAACATGCCATATGAATGTCCAACTTGTACCCGGCAATTAAATGTTCCTGCTGTAATTCTTGGACAAGTATATATCTGCCTTTCCATAATGCTGTATTATGAATGGAAACGTAACAGGAAGTCTTGTTGGCCTCCTTCACTCCACCCCCAAAAAAGAGGGATGAATTACTAAAAACAGGAGCTGGCGCTCATCTACCTTAATATCTAGATTATTGCAACAGTTGTAATTCAGATATGTACCAGTCTTGGACCATTATTTAGAAGCTCTACATAATTTAGATTTCAGTGCAATATAACACAACAGTTATAGAAAGGGAAAAGAAATAATACTCTAGAATAATTTTTTCTTGACTTTCCTGACATACAAATGAACACCACATAGATAATCCTCATTATTTAACTCAGATTGCCCCCTTTTGTATTTCAGCCATTTTTCTCTAGCAAGCTGAATTGCTTGAAGTTGGTCTCCTTGGCTGCATTCCATGACCTTTTAGTTTTTAGTTTAGTTGCTATCATAAACAGCTTAATAGTTTCACTCTGCTCCTTGCCCTTTAAAGCCACTAATAAAACCCCCACACATATTGGTTTGCCCTTTTCTCACTATATTTTCACACATTCCTTTCTCCCAATATCTCCTCAATGGTTTATGGATAAAAATGAGGATTTTTGTTTTAAATTAATCACAAAATCTCCTCAAGAATTATGATCAATGAAGTACAGACATGTTGCTTGGAATTGGTGAGAGAATGGTTTCCCCTTTTAAAATCACAGCCCCAACATAAAATGACTGAGTTTTCTTTATGGTCTTGACTATTCTCTTCAACACTGTACCAGCCATGCCTGGATAGCCTTTTCACCAGTTCACATCAAATCATAGTGCGCATCACCTTTTGATTTTTGCAAGGACATTCTTATTATCAGTGACATTCAAAACTGCATTTTTTTAATTAAACTTGTGTCATTTGAAGTTTCAAGAGAAAATAATTTTGTGGTTCAATCTAATCCCAGTAGCACAAACCCACAATAGAGTTTGATTTAATTATCAGCGTTCCTTAGGACAGGCTCAAGACTGGATAATAAAATCCAGTATTGCACATCCCGATTGAGATGTACTGGCTGAAGCATGTGGGAAATAAGCTGCCTTCACCGCTCTTGATTTTAGCCAGTGTCTCTAATAGCAATTAAGAATTTAAAAAAATCAAGTAAATGTAAAAACTAACCCCCAAAGAAAGTAAAATAATTTGGACAACTTCAGATCAGAAACCCTGGGGGGTAGAGAAGGGGAAGAAAAACAAAATCACTAAAATATGCAGAGCACAAACATGCACCATAAACAGATGGACTTACGCAACATCTTCTCGCCTAGGACATGAAGAATTTCCAGCACTAGCCAATGGATATCCAAGTGGAGATGCAGTAAATGCCACGATGGAGGAAACAGCTATGATAAAAGACAATGATTTTTTTCCTGATGTAATAGTTCCTAAGGAAGGCCTGGATCCTATCCTGAAAACCATGAGGACAAGCAGACACCTATGTCCATGTGCAACCCATCTGATGATCACATTAAATATTATATTCCAAAGTAAAAGAGAAAATGCCCTTCCTGACACATGTACTCTTCTGTTTAGAGCAGGTTCACAAAATCTTTAATCTAAACTACAATACAACTAATCAGAACATCTTAGTTCAAGGTGAACAGGTGAAGAGCCACCAACCCCCTCATATCCTCTTCTAGCACACACATTCTTAAATAGCAAAGAACTGGTAAATGGACATAACTATGATCAACTTTTCCATTCAGAGGCAAGAGTGCTAACCATTTTAACCTCTGAGACAACAGAGAACATCAGCTCTTCAGCAACCCTTGTCCCAAACAGACTGAATGCCAAGAATCTAAATGTCACTCCTTACCATAGGTATTTTTCTTTATCATAATGATTTGCATAGCACTGTAAGCATGGAATCCCTTTTAAATAAAAGAAAAGATAAATATTGCCTACCACAAATGTAAAAATCTTACAGCTGTATAGTGCTCTAGTCTGTTAAAATGTTTTAGAAAGGGAAACAGAGCTATTGCAGTTTTCTCCTTCATAAAGATGCTCTTTTCCTGTTTTAAACAAGTTTCAGTAACTGTCTTTATAAAAGTGCCTCTTCCACTTGGGAACTCAGGAGTTCCCAATGTCATTATGGATAAACAAAATGAATTTTTGAAAAACAAACAGCACTATGACAAGCAGATTGAGCAAACCTATGTTTTGCCTCTAATTATTATTACATTTTATTTGCATGGTGTCAATAAGGATTCCAAAGGGGAAATATTGTTCAAAGAAAATGCAAAAGGTCTAATATACTCTAAGTAAAATAATAATTAACTGTGTTTGAGCAATATAGACTGGCACTTAATCAGTAAATGCTTGAGATTCATGCATATTTCTGAAGCAAAACTAATTTTTATTAATCATAATTTGTAAAAGTCAAATCTGGACCGTTATATTAAAAAATTAGCCCAAACCTTTGCCTGGTGTTGAATGGTAAATGCTCCCAGGATACTACTTGGGAGTTCATAGAGATGTCCAATATGTAAGGTCAAGGCATGAAGCTCCTCAACCAGCACGGAAGGGAGCTGGACTTCCAATTCTTCATATGGATGGAGTAGCCCATCATCTTCTGTTTTGCGTGATTCCAGGTATCTGAATGAACAGCACATCAATATATAATTACAGGGTGCATAACAGAAGGTTATGCAAAATTAAATACACACAATAAGTTAGCTTGTCACTCAAATTGTGTATGTCATCTCACCTGAAGATGAACACCTTCACGTAATGCAGAAATGCAACACACTGATGTCTAATGTTGCCGGCTTCAGAGTGTAGGTTTGCAGCCTGACCTGAAAACAAAATGGAAAATTAACAGGTTAGAGGCATAAATAACTTCTATCAAAAGAAATCCATATAATACTAGTGACACACTGTAGTGATCAAAATATTTCACAGTAAATTGCAAGAACACTTCAAACAATATTGTTCAACTGTGAATAAAACGTTACATTACAATTTTTCCCTTCAATGTATCCTCCATACAAAGTATCAAAAACATGGTCCAGTTAAAGGTAAAATAAAGAGAAAATGCTATATACATAGTTCTGTATAATGGGACTCATTCACATTATCTTCACTTGTTTTCCCTAACATAGTAGATTAAAAGAAAGAAAAGCACAACTTTAGGATCTGTGAAGATGAAAAGAAAACTTCTTATGGATTAGTTGTAATAAGGAGTGAGAGTAAGAATAGAAAGACACCACCATCACACAACTTCCTAGGTAGGCTATGTGGGCACTGAAGCCCTAAAGCATTTTTAAAAGCTACCTTTCAGGTGCCTGGCATGGGGAGAGAGGGATAAGGTTAAGAGGAGGGAGGGATAAGGTTAAGTATTCTTGATACTAGCAAGAATATTTCTGGGAAATATGCACTAACAGATACATAAACTTAGAAGATCTGGGAGCTAATATGCAGATTATTAAAATGTTTAGACTGACATAAAGAAAGAGAAGTATGAGCTAGTCCAATAACAGAGAAGAAACAGAGATAGCAATTTCATCATTAAAATCAGGGAAGAGCCCTGTATCAGCTACACCTCTAAATTCTATAAAATGTTTAAAACACAGGTAACTAACTTGTTAATAAAGTGCACTTTAGTCTTCTGAAACAGAGCGTTTACCAAACATCTATCAAGCAGCTGTAGTTTTGATACCTAAACCAAATAACAACTTGCTGGAACCAGCTTCTTAGGCCATGTCTACACTTACAAGCTTAGAGAGGCACAACTGTACCGATAGAGCTGTGCCCCTGTAACAGTGCTCATTTAACTGCATTATGCTGACAAGAGAGAGCTCTCCAATTACCATAATAAAACCAGCTCAATGAGTGGCAGCAGCTATGTCAGAGGGGAACAGCTTCTGCCAGTGGAACTCATATCACTCAGGCATGTGTTTTTCACACCCCTGAGCGACTAAAGTTTTGTCGACATAAGTGCTAGTGTAGATAGGCATGGCCTTATAGACCTCTCTCTTTAATAAATACAGACATTAAAATACTGACACCCAGATTAGAGACAATGCCTAAATTGGTGCACCAAACCCAAGGTGGCTTCCTGAACGGAAAGTCCATGAAATAGTACAAGAAAACTTTCACATATGGCACAGTACTCCAGGAACACCAAAGAGGTCTACATTCTAACCACAGAGGAGAAAAGACTTTTGGCTCAATGCATATTTCTATTCAGAATGTTTTTGAGGGACTCTTACAGAAGTGAATCAAAACAATCTATAAAAATCATATGACATAGCTGAGAAAAAAATTGAGCCAATACCATTATACAGAGGAACAAGACAAAGGTGTCCTTTAGCACCCTTCTTATTTGATTTAATTATCAAAGTACTAGCACAAAAGATCAGGGACATTTATTCAGGGAAAAAGTGTATTGGGAATAGAAAACAAAATTTCATTATACTCTGATGACCTTATGCTTTTTATACAACATATATGTAAAAGTTGGGTAGTATCACAAGAAATAGTTGAAGCTTATGGTCAGGAATTGGGATACTGACTAAACTACTTTAAGGCCATGTCTACACTAGAGAGCTTACACTGGCAAAACTGTACCGATGCAGCTGCATCACTGTAAGGTCACTCGTGTAGTGAGCTCTCCTGCTGGCATAATAAACGCACCTCCACGAGCAGTGGTAGCTATATCGATGGGAGAAGCTCTGATGCTTCTGCTGGTGTAATTTATGTTGCTCAGCGGTGTGGTTTTTTCACACCCCTGAACAGCATAAATTATACCGACAAAAGTGATAATTTATACAAGCTCTAACACCTGGTCTATACTAGATAATTAAATTGTCTTAACTACACTGCTCAAGGGTGTGAAAAATCCATACCCTTCAACAGCACAGTTAATCCGACCTCACCCACAGCACAGACAGCACTGAGTCGACAGAAGAACTCTTCCACTGACCTAGCTACTGCCTCTTGGGGAGGAGGATTAATTATGCCGAAAGGAGAACCTCTCCCACTGGCGTAGGTAGTGTCCACACGGAAGCATTACAGCAGCGCAGCTGCAGCAATTTCAAGTGTAAACAAGCCCTTAATGCTATGTCTCGCGTACAAAAGGTTCTTAAAAGATGACAAATGCCCAGCAAAAGTAGTGGATAATAAAATTAGATATTTGGATATTAACAATAGACCTAATTGTTTAAATTAAATATTAAGCATCATTAATGAAAATTATTTGCAATGACCAAGGCAGGAGGAGATTATTACTTGCTAATATTGTCAAAAACAAATAAAAATGGATAAAAGTATTAGTCTACTTTAGATAGTACAAAAAACTAAGTGACTAAGGTTTTTCCACAAGCAGGTAATGTTACAGAAGTTACACATATGACTCGTTGGAAGAAGAAATAGCAACAATAGTGCCACAGGATTTAAGCTAACTCTTGCATGGAAGCACATGGAGCCTCACCTATAGATGACATAGCATGGCTCCTCTATTTGATTTTTTGCCAACATTCCTGTACTATTGTGTTAGTTATTTTACTTTATTATATTTTGTACCCTGATATCTGACAAAGTGAACAATATAAAATAAAGAGCGCCAAAGAGATCCTTAAATTTAAAAAATAAATAACTTTTACTTGGTGCGTGAACAATATATAGAAAATAAACTGGAATTTAAAATAAAATCCTTTCCAGGCCTCTGAGACCTTAAACGTAAAATCTCAACCAAAACTAGACTTTTATGATTAATCAACTAGATGTTTATAAAGGAAGCTGGATAACAAGCTCAGACCTACAACTACTATATAATGGAACAGCTCATTGGTTGGATCATCAATTAAATGAACACTGGTAGGACAATCTCAAACAAAAAGCACAGGTATTTATTTGTGCCTTTATAACAATTATTTACAAGCAGCTACAGAATACTACAGACAGTGTATTTCTGAACAATTACTTCAGTTCTCAACTTGCTGAAGTAATTTGGCCTTCAAATTCACAATAAGCCTAAGGCTACAATAATCCTTCAGAAATGTACTTCTCATGCCTTAGTATTTAATTCAAATGAACTGTTTTGTAGTGGCTCCCATTTCATCGATTTTGCTGCAAGGACAAATGAAGTCCATAAATAACTTCTAAACTAAGCAAATATAACAACTGGACTTGGTATATGTAAGCCAGGAGATAATAAAGATAGCATTTTTTCAGTACTAAAATAATCACTGAAAGCTTGAATTAACTTTTTATTTCTAATTCAAAGAATTAACTGTTCATGAAGCCCTGTATTATGGGTGAAATCTTGGCCTTGTTGAAGTCAATGGCAAAACTCCCATTGCCTTCAAGGGGGTCAGGATTTCACCCAATGCATTTGCCATACAAACAACATACAATTAGGCTGATACTGAACTGAGTCATGACACCTCTGCTAAGAAGAGCAGTTATCTTCCCTCTAACCAGTCAACCACAGCAATAGTGTCAGAAATAGATATAGTCAGATATATTAAGACATTGCAGGTTTATGCAAATACAAATTATTGACATTTATACTGTAGTAGCACCTAGAAACCCCAATCAGGAATCAAGGCCCTAGTGTGCTAGCTCTCTACACCATATAAGAAAAAGACCATCTTCTACCCCAATATAAACGGAAATATGTCAAACTTACCAAAGTCTGATGAACTCATCTGTTCTAGCTTTTCCAATTTGTGTATGTGTTGCCTAATTAAAAAGATATACATAGTTTTATAGCATTATACTGGAAAAGGCTATTTCACAAACATTTACTTTATAGTGCTGTAAATGTATACAATGTTTTTCAAAACACAAAAGAAACAGACTCTGCCCAGAAAAGCGTACAAGAATGTAAACTGGGCATCAGTTCATTCAGGAGAGGCATCGAACATGAGGCATCCATCATAAGGAAAGTGCAGTGCTGTTCCAAGCACAGCAGGGATAGCACCATGAAAAAAGGTGTAAATCCCTGAGGAGACAAAATAATGGCAAAAGCAAGTGCTATGTAGGGATGGAGTAAGCAGACATGAGAATAGAGATGGAGGAGGGACAAGACTGGGCAGGTTTCTTGAGGGTGAAGACTCTGCTGTGGAAAAAATCTACTGAAAGGAATTTTGGGGGAGGATACATGAATGGAGTGGCAGAGGATGACTTTAGCAGCATTTTTAACAAAATGGAGAGGTCAGGTAGGAGAAAGCCAGAGAAAAGGATCAGGCAAAAGATAAGTAAGGTAAAGTTAAGAGTTCTATTTATTTAGATTTGCAAAATGTGCTAATCATTCTTAATTTGTGTCCAAAAGTAAACACAACAAAAAAATCAGCTTAACAGACTCTCCTCTTGTCATCTGCCCCCAAACACTCAGCAAACACCCCCATCTTGCCCCAGCATAAATTTGGAAGACCAGATTAAGTCATGCAGCCTATACTGAAGGCCACCAATTCCAAGCTCTGGCAAACGAGCGGGGCAGAAATGATTTGCAGAAAAGAAGATTGTCCAGCCAGCAGCCCCCTCGATGTATGAAGTAGGGTATGATTATTATTAATTTGAGGTATTTGAATTAATAGTAACAGACAGGGTATTGTGTAAGGTCAGATTGTCTCTAAGGTAGGCAGGGCTCAATAAGTCATGGTTTTTGTGGGTGAAAGTCAACAACTTCACGTAGAAATCTGTTTGACAGCCGCTGCAAATCACAGCACACAGGTGTAATGTAGCTCTACAGGAAGTGCAGCTAATAATAATGCTGCTACATTCTGCACTAACTGTAATTTTCAGATTGCTTTCAAGTGTAGCCCACATGTAGAGTGTATGGCAGTAATCTGGATGTGAGAAAGGCATACATAACCATGGTGAGGTCATGAAAGAAAAGACTCCTCTCCTCTTGCCAAGCACAGATTTTGAAAACCTATGCAATCTCCAACATCCTGCAAGGATCCGATAAACCCAGCTTGCAAGCATGTATAAGGAGAAGTGAACATAGTCCTACAACTGGGGACACTAATATAATCTCCACCATTCTTTCCCTGCATTGTACAAAAGCCACTTCAGTCAGCTGGGTTCAGCTTCAGCCAGTTAGATCTCACCTATTAGACACTGGATAAGTTTTTTCAACCACGTCCATTGTTCAGGAAAAGATGGAAGCACAGGGTGATTTCAACACAGAGGAGTACCAAGCTTGAAAGTTAGAGAAGCAGAGAGAGCAGGAAGTAAAAGAGTTAAGTATAAAGTAAAAGTTTAAAAAAAGAAACTATTAAATCCACATAGTGCGGGGGGGGGAGTGGAGGGGGAGAGAGAGGCGCCAGTTAAACTCAGCACACAAAAAAGAAAGCTATGGAGTGGTGTTGAAGAAGAACAAACAGTAATCAAAGAGATAAAGACCATTGTTTGGAAAAGCATAAACAGAGTGACAGGCATTCTAACTGAGAGTTGGCAGAGACATCAAATGAACAGAAATAAAGAATGATTATATTGCCTTGATTAATAGAGTATTAAAACAACGTAGCATTTATATAGTATATTTCATCCAGAAAGACACGTGCCTTACACTTTAGATTCACTTCACCCATGACTGAAGTCATCTTTGGTGTGGAATGTGAAGCACCTTACCACAAAACAAATCTTTAGGGCAGGATATAGTGAACACAGTCATATCCAACACTAAATACAAGGGTAATTTAGGTAGGCAAAATGTAATTACCAAAGTTGGATTTGGGCCAAGATACCAATGTTTAATTATCCTATTCTTATAAAAAGTGCAAAAGAAAGTTTTACAGCCCCAAATAGTCAGGAACTCAGTTTTATATTTCATTTGAATATGTTTAATTATATATATATTTTTATGTGCACAAAAAACATACAGAATACAATTTTAAACAAACTTTTTTACTGAAGATAACCAGTTAAGTAGAGTTGACATATTAGAGCCCCTTTCCCTATGAAACACCCTCTGTAGGTGAAGAGCTAGCTAAAGCTCTGCATATCTTGTGAACTCAGCTGTCACACAAGCTATATTTGATTCTGAAGAAATCTTCCTCGTCAGAATCAGCTTAGAAGGCCACCTAACCATGCGGCTTTCCACAGGACTCCACCAGTCTGATTGCTACATACAGCAAGTGGATTGTAGAGTATGACACCAGTGATGGAAATTAACATGCTTAGGGCCTCCCTGGCATCCTACAATGAGACAATCTGCTTCTAGAGAGCTGGGCTTTGGGGCAGGGGGAGCAATAGAAAGCTCAGTTACATGGATAGAAAACGCTCCTGTGACCAAACAGGGTCAATTTTTGGCACAGAATGAATCAGTTAGAATGCTGAAAAAGAATACAGAAATACAGTTAACTGATCAAAATCATTAACGCTCTATCCTGCCATCTTTTTTTTTACTTGAAAAAAGAAAATCACAGTGAATTCAAAGCTAATATCAGAGAATCAGAGCCAATATATTCTCCCCCCCACCCATGTTTTAGGATCTGTGCCATGATGTTACAAAGATCAGATGCTATTAACGACATGTTCCATAACATACACGTGGTCATACCCTCAAGGTACAGTAGAATCCACTGTAATCAAAGGAATGATGGGATATGTGACATATGTTTGAAGTATCATTAAAAGAAAAACCCCAGTCCACCTTCCATGCGCTTCACATCCTGAGGATTAACAGTAGCAAAGAGGATTATCAATAATCTGTATGTTTGCACTGACCAGATTAAACATCTGCATTGAATTAGTCAAACACAGAGTAGCTGTATCCAAAGAGATTGCTGACACTATCCTAATCCAAACAAGTGAAGAAAATGCCAAATCCAACATTTACAGTACTTGATTTGTAACATCCATTTTTCTTTACGTGCACATACAAAAAAGTTTTGAAAAAGAATCTTCAAACAAGATTTTAGTTAGATAGGTAGCATCATTTAATTAAAGCAAAACCTGACAGTTAGGCATGTACTCTGAAGCTAAACAAATATTACTGTATATTATGAATTAATCATAAAATTGTTGTAACAGATATATTTCTTCTCATTCCGAGTCTCATATGATAAAGAAATACATGCACCATGCTGCTTAGAAATTCAACGTCAAGTCACATTACACTACAATTCTAATGCATAGTTCATTTGTGTATAGTTAATCAATTTTAGTTATTCTACCAGCAAGTCACCTGTCACTCACTGGATTGCTCTGCTCATATAATATGGTGTTGACTATACTTGTCTATAATTTTTGACAATTTCATAATTAGAAACCCCCAAACTGAGGAACAAGTGTAATTAAATCATGGAAATGGACCAGTGAGGTAATAAGAAAAGGTAAATAAGAATATCATACCTAAGTAAACCAAAGAGAAGTCTACAAGACTCAACTAATGCAATTTCAGTAACCCAATGAAAGCGAAATATTTCCACTGTATCTCCTTCATAGTCAGTTGGAGAAGGATCCAATCTCAGCAAAAGCCTGAAAAAGAAAAGCCAGCACCATTCACAGATTCCTCTATAATATATTATAAAGGATACAGTACCTACAGATGACTTGCATATCACTATTATTTTATCAATATATCTGTAGCTTCCACATTATAGATAGGAAGTTCCAACAGTGCTCCCCAAGGAAAGGTTGTTAAACCTTTTATAGTGATATAATATCTAGTATATAAAATATGGCAACTCCTAGCTCCAACAGCATAAAAGCATCTCTCTGTCACAAGCTACAATAAATTTTAGACACAAAGAAAAACTAGCACACCATTCTAAAGCATCTTTTACCTTAAGAGCAGCACCTACTTGATGCGCGATATACAACTTGTTTTTAATATGACAAAAGAGACTGCTACATTGTCTAAAGCTCTCCACTGGAATGTATGTTACAGTTGAAATAATTATCCACCTGAACTGTCCATCATGTCAAATAATTATCTCTAGAATGAGCATTTATTCTTCTATGTGAATTTACTAGTACATATAAATAACCCTTTGGATACAGACACAGAACATACCACTAAACAGCTAAAATAATCACATCCACACAGTTTGTGGTTTATAATAAATTACTCTAACTCTAGACCAAGAATTCATTTTTTCTTATGCAGCACCTTCACTCAAGTGTTCTACAGACTTCAGGGATTACCTCAGCCACCTATGGTCAATTCTGCATCATTATTGCACATAATTTAAAGAAAAGCAAGGAATAACAGTTCTAGTTTAACTGTTAAGAAAACATACTGGACAAAAAAATTGCCTTCTTTCACTGTAATAGTTAAGTTCTTGTTCCTGACACTATGTTTGGCTACTGATTCAGTGCTCAGAGGGAAAAGCAGCACCTACTAAGTAATCAGTGCTACTTCCTGCAGCACCTATATACTTCTAGGTAAGGATTAAAACACTACTTTTTTATGAGACATGAGCCAATCATAGCATAGGATAATATTATTATTATTATTATTTGTATTGCGCTTGTGCCATGCAGCCCAATTCAGATTGGGGTCAAACTGTTCTAGGAACTGAATACACCTGGTAAGTGACACTCCCTCTGTGATCTTAAGAGCTTACAGTCTAACTAGATAAGGCAAACAAAAGGTAGGAGAAATGAGTTATCCTCATTTTACAAGTGGGAAATAGATGGGCAGATAAAAATGAAATGACTTGCCTAAGGTCACACAAGAAGTCTGTGGCAGAGCTAAGAATTGAAGGCAGAGTGTCTGAGTATTTTAATCATAAGACCACTCTTTTAGCCTGATGTAAGTGGCAGGCTTGTCTGAGGAACAAGAATGGTTGAAGAAGAGAAATTTAAAGATGCTGCCAAGATCTCTGAGGAACCAGGCAGCTGCTGAAAGAAGAAACTGAAACAGTTCAAAAGTATAACATACTTTAAATTCAATATAAACATACCTCTTAAGAGATCCACTTGCTAGATAAGAGTCTACAGAAAAGTTTCTCCCTCCATCTCGGTTGTCTAAAGCACAGGAAAAACAAGGGGGTCTGGAGTTCTCCATTTCCACTTCCATAGCCATCTCTAAGCTTTCAGTGAGATATGGGGGCGTGAATGAAACAGTGGAGTCATTATCCATTGTTTAACACTTGTTCCTGAAAATATTTTTAAAAAACCAAAGAACACTTAGTTTTCTGGAAATGGTTTTTTGAAGCTACATTTTCCCCACTGAATGAAAAAAGACAATTGAGTTAAAAACTCCTCAGTTATCCATGACCTACAATAAGAGAGAATTGCAGTTCAAGTGCATGCTAAATAGCAATAAATCTGCAAACTGAATCACTGCTCCAATATTAATTATGCAACCATGTAACTTACATATTGATAAAGTGAGTAAAATTACCATATGATTAATTTAAATAAAAGCTTTTACTTAAAATCTGTTTACCAAAAGTCTGAAAGTGAGACAGGAGAGAACAAAAGCAAGAAAGCATGTTCACTAAACAAGGGCATATGTCTAAAACAAATCTTTATAACTGACTTAAAAAAACAGGAAAATTAATGTTTTAAACAGTATACTGAAAGGGAAGGTTGTACAGCTCTATCAATATAAAAATCTGAACACCCTAATTATATCTATTCTAAATTCAACCATTGTTTCAATTTGACTGCTGACACTTCTTAGTAATGTTTTTACATGCAATATTGTTTAGTCTCAAGACAATATCATGAAGTATTAATTGTTTAAGCATATCTTCAACCTTCAATGCCTGGCATTGAATTTCCCCGTGAATTATTAAGCATGTTCATTGTAATTTTGCAAATCACAGTAAACACAGAAGTACAGCTTAATAGGCTGAACCAAATTAAAGAGATCACTTCACATACTACTGAACTAATCCACAGTATGGCTACAGTAAGACATGACAGAAGGAATCCCTAAATCAGCAAGAGGGCAATGACATCTGGACAGCACATCTTAATTTAACTCCAGAGATGGATTAGGGTCAGATCTTCATAGTTACCATCCATACACAATTTTGCACATTTCCCATCTGCAGCATTGCTGAACATTTGAATTACTGGCTGATCTGAGACTTTACTAACTTTTCTTGTAAGCTTTTAGTGCAGAAATACCTCCTTTAAAAAGCAGAATTTGTCTCTCCTATTTAGATTGTTACAGTAAGCATTTGTTAAAAAAAAAAAAAACCCACACACAAGGTATCTACTTGCCAGAGATGTAAACCACAGGACAATATAAAAGATTGTTTAGCATCAATATTTTAGGAAGGAGGCCCCAACTGCTGAAAAACATGCTGCAATTCCTACCAGCATGCAGGGGTATCAGAATCTCACTGCTATGAATATGATAAACTGGCAGTTTCTCCTCCCTACACTCCTCAAGAAAGACAGAAAGAGCTACTTTTTTCCTCCTATCATTACTTCCTGACTGTTGTTTCTCTTGCCTAACTTACCCTCCCTCTCTTAAGCATGTGCCCTCCCCATCCCCGGACATTTTGGAGCCCTTCTCCCACTCTGATGCTCATTGGTTTGCCAGTCAAATAGCGAAACTGACATGACTCTGATCAATTTTGGTGTTACTAAGTGGGTTCTGAATAGCTAGTGCAACAGACTAACACTTGTTAATTTCATTGCTGCTTCCTACAAAGCTATCTGTCTGCAGAGTAGGCAGGCAACATTGCATCAGATCACCATTGGCCGGTTTTCTTCACCACGGTAATAGCTTGTAAATCAGGCACTCACACTAGTCAGAGAAAGCTTCCTAATCATTACTTCTGTGTGGCTTTCTCAAACCCTGATGAAAAGTTCCAGACGGGGTAGCCCTGTTAGTCTGTATACACCAAAAACAACCAGAGTCCTTTAGCACCTTAAAGACTAACACATTTCTGCGGGCCTTAGCTTTCCTGGCTGCAACTGATGCAGTGGGCTGCGGGCCAGGAAAGCTTATGCCCAAAGAAATGTGTTAGCCTTTAAGGGGCTGCAGGGCCTCCGTTGTTTTTTCAAACCCTGCTGGGGCCTACAAAACGGAGCCACACATAAATCACAGGCACGTGCAATAAGACATGCTGGGCAAAGGGCGCAGGCACTCGAGGCCACACTCTGGGCAGAAGGAAGTGCACCGGGGGGAATAAATCCGGGCACGGCCCCCTGACGGAGAAGCACTGGGCAGAGGGGAGCGCGCGGGGGACAGCCGACACCGCGCACAGGCAGCAGCCCGTGCGGGCCGTGCGCTGGGCCATGGGGAGGGCACGGGGGACAGCCCAGGGCGCGCGGGCCACGCCACGGACGTTCCCCTGGGCACGCAGGGACGGGACAGCCGCGCACGGGCCGAGCAGGGGAGCGCCCGCGAGCCGCCTGGGCGCAGGGCGCGCGCTACCTTCGCGTCTCGGAACGTCCGTCTAGTCTCCCTCCGAACCCCCAGCGTCTCCTGGAGGCTTTTCCGTACGTCCCGCGCAGACCCACTGCCCGGCCACTGCGCATGCTCTGGGGCGGGAGCTCCGGCAGCGCTCCCTGTTCATTGGATGGGGCCCTCATATGACTCCGCCCACGCGGGCTCCAACGTTCGCTCCACCCTCCTGAGTCTTCTCCCGCTTCCCGCGCTTCCTTCCGCTTGGGGCCGGGCCCGCGGGAGACCGGCCCGCCCAGCCCGCCAGCAGGGGCTGTTTGCAAAGTGCAGCCCCGCGCCGCTGCTGCCCGCAGGGGGACCAGCCACCAGCTCACGCGGACCGTCCCCCGCACCTCGACAGTGCCCCCAGCCCTCTGCACTACCCTGCTCTCTGCCCCACCTCCGCCGCACTGCCCGCCGCTCCGCTCCGCTCCACCAGCACTGCCAGCCCAGCCACGCCCCCGGCTCTGCCCCGTCTCCCCTGCCAGCCCTAATCCTAAAGGTGGGGGGAAGGACCTCAGGAGGCCATCTAGTCCCACCTCCTGCCCGAAGCAGGGCCAGCCCCACCTGTCATGTTCCCGGCTACTCCCACGCCATTGCTCCCATCCCAGGGCTCTGCACCATTGGCCCCAGTCACCCCACAGCTCTGTGCCGCCCCGCCCCCCCCACACGGCATTATCCCACCTGGTTGCCCCAGGTCTCTGCACCATTCCCAACCAGCAGTCCCCGCAGAGTTCTGGCCCTGTCATTCCCACCTTAAGGCTCTGCGCCAGCCATTCCCTCACCAGCCAGCCAACCCCCCACTACTTAGAGATTACCCCACCCTTCTTTCTGGCAGTCAAGTTCACATTTCCTACCAACCACCAAAGCCTCTCTCTCACACTACCCTCTTCCAGTTAACCTTCACCTTTCCTGCACTCACTCAGCCACCCTGCTAGCCACACACACTCCCAGATCTCTTATTCATATCAGTCCCACCACACATTCTGGACCAGACCTTCATCTTCAACCCTCCCACCTACCTCCCACTTTTCCAGTCAGCCATATGCTAGCCACTCAATCACTTCCTATATGCCCATCCCAAACACTCATGACAAATATGCATAGTAGCCATTCTTTTTCAGCATCCCTGCCTCCCTCTCTTTGCCAGTCACCTTTCGCAAGGTTCATGTCAGCCACACACACATTCCCTGCGATCTACCCATTCACATCCTCACATTCCCTGCTGTCCACCTTTTCCCTTCCTGGTCATTGGCTCTACTTCCTGCCAGCCTCTTTTCCTTTCTGCCAGCCACCTGTATGTTCCCTTCTAGGGGCACACACACGGCATTTCCTTTCACCTCTCCAACCACTCCCTTCCTAGCCGTTTCCCACAATCCCTTCATGTGACCCCACTCATTTCTCTCCCATCCATCCAAACCTAAATTCTTTGCCAACTGCCCACAATATTTTATTAGGCTCCCACACTGCTGAATTTGTAGTGAAAGAGGGGCCAGGGTTTATGCATTTTTTTTTTACTTTCATAACTGCCCCAGCAAGCCCAGAGGTGCCTGAACTATGAACTGCCAACCTTAGAGGTGCTGGGGCTCGGCCCTGGCAAGCTCTGGTACAAATTAAGCACTGGCCTCCCATCCAGACAGCTCCTCATTCACACCCAGCCAACCTTTTGTTTTGTGCTGACAACCACCCCTCTGAATTCTGCTTCCCACTGGCCTTCCACACATTACCTGCCAGAAACCCATCCCTTACCAGCCACCCTCCACCCATTCCCACTCAGCCATCCAGTCTATGCACACTCCCATAATAGCTTCCCTGCCAGCAGCCAATATTCTCTGCCATTCGCCTACTCTCCTTACGTTCCCATCAGCCCTCACCCACCCAGACATCCCTCAACATTCTGTGCTAGCAATCCCCCTCCCACACTATCCCCTTTTAGCCACTTCCCATGCCACTTCCACCTCCTATTTTCCTTCCGCCAGGTCTCCTTCCCTACAGTGTTCCTGCCAGTCAAACCTTTTCCATACAATCTGACAGCTTTCCTCACCAAACTCCGTGCCAGCCATCTCCCTCCCCTTCCCTCTCACCTTTCCCATTCTTCCCAAATGCCCATTCCTCCCTCCCCTCCCCTTACGTTCTCATTCTTCTAGCAGCCAAACTAGCGCGTCCTGCCACACATCCCTACTAACCCCCAGATCTTCTCCCGTTACCTCTTCTCATGCTACCTCCCAAACCCTTCCAGACAACCCACCTTTCCCCATAACCTTTCCTGCACCACAGTCCCAACCCTCTCCCATGTCCTTTCTGTAACTCTATCAGCCCCTGTCCTTACTCTCTCTCTCTGCCAATCCACCAGTGCATGGAGCACAAGTTCCCAGGCAGTATGCACAGAAATGCCTGACAAATACAACATCCAGGTCGGATCCTGCCATTGTTATGAACTGAAAACTCTTGATTAATCAGCCATTATAGTGCCCTATGCGACAGCCTTAAAACTCTGTCAGCTCTGTGCGTGGCACAGTTTTACTAAGTTAACGTGCAGTCTGTGAACGCTTGTTCATTTATATAATTATTGTATTATTATGGATTGTCTTGCTTTTGTTACTAAAAAGCACTCTTCCTGGCTTTTCTATGTAAATTACTAGAAGTCCACGAAACTTTTGTTTCTAACTGGAAAGTTATAAAAAAAAAGTTCTGCTGTTGCTGCTACAGCTGGTGGGGTTATTGCTGTGAAAGTCTCCGTGGTGACTAAAATCTGCTTTTACTCTTTGGTTTGCAAGAATCTCTCCTTTACCTTCTCTAAATTCCTGTCTAATTAAGAAATCCGGTACATCATGGTTAAATAAAACTGTACCCAGAGTAACCCTGATTTCCATATGCAGATTTATCTGCACTGACAGCCTCCTCTCCCTCTCTCAGTCTCTCTGTTGCCTCTCTCTTTCTCTCTATACATTGTGCCTGTCTGATATTCAGGGCACCTTTATTTATTTATTTTTTTCTTTCTCTCGCACGCACACGCTCAACTATCTAAATGAAGATGCAAGGCGGTTGCTGCAGTCACTGTCTTTAGGGGGAAAAAACAAATCTCATCATTGCAATGCCATCTCTTCACTCGTGCTCGGTGATTAAACTTCCCTAGGTTGGGGATGGAAAAGGAGCTGGAAATGAAACAGGATTGGGGGGGAAGACCACATCGCAGCAGCTGCAGCCAGCGGTGTGCCCCGGTTTCTGGGGTCCTTGACATTAAAAGGCAGCATGAGAAAATATTCGGAGACAAAAGCTGCAGCCTAAATGATCATTTTCTTTATTTAACATGGCAGCAGGCGCTGTGCGTAGGGAGGATCAACATGCTGCATGTTCAGTTGGACTTGTCTCCCTTCTAGGATGAAAGGAGATCATGTCATCATCTATCCCGTGCCAGGGACCTGAGGTAAGACTCCTTTTTTAGTAGTCACGTTTCCTAAACTTTCTTTTGAAACTAGATATATTTTCAGTTTCAAACCAGTAAGAGACAAAGCGTGTTTTATCTGTGTTTAAAGAAACCCGGGGGGAAAAAGTTAATGAACAACATATTCGTAGTCCGTTTGCAAGGATTACTACTTTCTCAATTATTTCTATGCTGTTTGTTCCGATATGATATTTGTTTCGAAAGCAGACTTCAACAGTGACATCATCGTTTACAGCTGGTGCTAAAATTGATCTGCAAAGTCTTAAAAAACAACTTTGCTACAGATGCATGTGCTGTATTTTTCAATTGCATCCCGAATACTAGAACTCATATTAAACGATTGTGGGTTTTTTATTTTAGCAGAGAAGCAATGAATGCTGCATAATTAAGTACAGTATTTAATTTGGCTGTTGTGAAGCAAAAGAATAAGGTAATAATTTTTATTGTACTAATCAGACTCAAGATGTTCTCTGTGTTAATTGGGTTAAAAATTGCAGTACTTATTAGAAATTCTAATTTCACAATGCAGCATTGACAATAAGCTCAGCCAGTGAATTATTCACATCTTTAATTTGCTCACTTAATGACAGTGTTCTGTAATCAGAGTGCAGAGACTGCTTCCTATGCATTATGTATGATGTTCAGGACTTAAATGCAGGACATTATGAAGCTCTCAGTGGCTCAGTAATTAGTTTTCCAGAAGACGGGACTTAGATATTCACAGATAAAAGTCTACAGCCTGAGATAATGTTAAGGTTGTGACTCATACTAACAAAAGCAGGGAAGTTCAAAATTTAGGGCTGAATCTATGTTTCTTTCTCATCCATTGTGCCTAGGTGTGTCAGAAGGCTTACAAATAACACGGGATAGATAGTATGTTAGTCTTAGGTTCAGGTGAGCAAGTTAAGAGTTTAATTTAACTTTTCGACTTTCCTTGCTTTTGGCAGTTTGTGACTGACAATTTTCCTGTCAGTTGTTTTATTGTTTTTAAAATAAACTTTGTTCTGAAAAGGAGGCAGTAATTTACGTCAAATAGTCACAACGTATAGGAGCGCATAGGAGTGATTAATATATTTTAGTGATTTTATAGTTGATGTTGAGCTCAGAAGTTTGCAACTCTATCAAGCTATTATAGCTTAACAAGTAACTACTATATTATATGTACCAACTTTGAGAGCACTTACCAATACCAACATGGCTGCAATGACATTTTTTCAATCTTCAGAATCTATACTGTATACCTATTTTGGAATGCATGTTGATTTAGAAAACTGCATGTTATTCACTTTAAAAAAAAAACCCTCTAAGAGCACCGTTGTGGCACAGAGTGCAAATCCTTCCTCTCTGTGTTTACTGCTGACGTATTATGTCAGGCTACTGCTTGTTGTAAAATGGGCTGTTAGTAAGAGAAGTTGAGAAAAAGTTGGAGAATTACCATAACCTTTTTTTTGTCATATTCAGGCACTGCTCATGCTGGCAGCTCTGCATTTGTACTAAAATTGTCTTGTGAACTTTTCACTGGAAAAAAGTCACTGGACAAGTTTGTCAGTATCTTATTTGGAGCTGAGAGTGTTAATTGTAAAACTGTTTAGTCTGTATCCCTGACGTCAGAGACACTGTTCAGGATAGTCAGTTTACTTACAAGCTTAAGTGTTTGCAGGATTGGGTGCCAGGATTTTTAATGATGATTGCCAATTTTAAAATATATATACAAAACTACAGAGATTCCAAATTAGTAGTCAAATATAGATGAAGGCTTCAGAATTTTAAGTACATCTAGAATTTTAAAGAGAAATATTTGAAAATCAATTTCTTCTTTACTTCCCTGCCAACCCCTAAATTCAGAATTCAGTTTGTCCCTTCAACAGTTGATAATGGGGTTCCCCAGGCTGTTTTAGGATCTGATCCTGAAATAAGTTACTACCTAAGGCTACTGCTTATAGCAAACATAGGTCTATTTATTACAGCGTAGTAGGCACTATGTCCTGGATCCACAAAGGAATTTAGGCACCTAAATCTGGGCTTTAGGTACCTAAATCCCAGTTTTAGTTTCCACTGCAATCCATGGAACTTCTGCTGAATCCTGTAGGCCCTTGTGCTCACTCAGCACCTAAATTTTCAGAGCAAAAATTCCCTTAGTGCCTGAGTTTCTGTTTCTGAGCATGCACTCTTCTGCCTCACTCTTGGTCTGTAGAGTCCTTGGACCAGGGGGAGTGGGTCTCCCAGTTCCCAGAGTGGGTGCCTAACCACTGCACTATACAGTCATTCTCACTCTTTCCCTCTTGCTGGCCTAATGACTTTTAATACGCAGCGGAACAATTTCAACAGGCTAGACTGAGGGAGCTTCACATCAGAATATTCCATAGCTCGGTGGTTACATCACTCTCCTGAGAGGCGGGTGATCCCTGTTCAAATTATTTCTCCAGCTCTGAGGCAGCAATTGAAGCTAGCTCTAGCCACTGAGCTAAAAGTTATAACCGCCACCACAGTCATCATTCTGCAGAGGGTGAAGCAAGTGCCTAACTCATTCTTACAAGACATGGCTAAGCTGTCTAACTCCAGGTGGGGGATTCCCAACTGTGGATCACTAGAAGAGGTACGTGCCTCCTGGGCTTAGCTACGTATCTCTGTGCTAGTGATTGGGTTTAGAACACACCTCCCTCCTGGGCATCTCCCATTAGCTATTTTAGGCAGCTCCCTACCTAGTGTGGGTCACTTTCTAAATTGTATAGGGAGCCTGGGCATCTAATCTCAGCCTTTATGGACCCCGGCCTAAGTGTTTGCATGATTGTGCCCATTCTTTTCTGTGTCATCAACAATTTCTGAGGAAACACAAAATCCTGAATTCAGAAGTTGCAGGTCCAGATTAATTCCTAGGCTCTATAGCCATGTGATTACATCAGAATCTCAGGGCTTATCTACGTGGGAAAATTGACCAGTTCTGCAGCAGAATAAGTATATCAGAATAAAATAATTTTATTCCAGAGTAGAGTGTCCACTTGGGCAATCATATTGACATAGATATAGCCGCATAGTTATACAGTGCCAGTCTAGTTCTGCCAGTGTTTCCCCACATAGATACATTCTAAGTTTTAATTTTAAAAAAGTTAGTTTCCTAGACCTCACAGTTTTGAAGAAAAGCTTGAAAATATGACCTGATGCAGTGATGTTTGCCAGCTCAGACATACACTCTGAAAGAGTTCTGAGTGATACTCCAGGCATCTCAATGTGGTGTTAACCAAAAGATCCCCTCTATCAACAACACTACAGCTCTCTCTATGTTGTAGATGCAGAAGAGTACAGTGGATTCGTCCTAGCCACCAAACATATATACGCTGGACGTGAGGTATATACTTAGGAGTGGTAAGCCTGCCACTCCAGCCTCTTCAGAGGGTGAAGAGACCTCATACACTTCTGGGGGGAGGGAAGCCTTGATGCTACTTCTGGAGCACAGAAGGGGGCTCCATACCAGTGCTCCTGACTCTCTGGGAAAGGAGGATCCCATGCCACTAGTCCCTCCGAGTGGGGGCAAGACTGAGGGGCTGAGTCACAGGAGGCATGTGGTGTGTCTAAGGCCAGGATTGCCTGAATCTGGCCTCTAAGACATGGCAATTACATAAAGGACATTAAAGTACATTTTAATACTAGTGACAGGATCAGAAGATTCATAATCATTCAAATGGGTGATATTTTCTGGTCTTGTTTATATTGATCCAAGTTCAAGGAGCATTATGAGTAAAAATCTGTGAAGAGGAATGATGGTTTATGCATCTCTGAAAACCTTTTAATTTGGACCAGCTGCTACAGTCCTTTTCATATGCATAGCTCCCATTTAAATCAGGGAAATATTGCATATAGAAGGCTTATAAGGACTGAGCCTAATGTAGTTTCAGAAATTATATACAGGTACATATGCCAGGATGTCTCATGTCAGAATTATTGTTTTGATTTGATAGGTTGAGAGTAAGGGGCAGCAAATACAAATAACTCGAAAATTCAGAGTGAAAAAGAATTTGAGCAGTGATGGTGTTTTGTATTCCAAATAAATCTGTTCTCCGCCAAAAGGTATATATGTGTAGAACAATTATAATCAGGGTACCTGAGGGAAATCACAGATGGGACGCATTTATGCTTCCTAATATTTTACCAGAGTTGCTTGGGAAAACAGAGTAAATAAATTCAAATATACAGTAAAATTCCATATAGTTAAGCCAATATTTATTTAGATTTAATATAGTGTCTATCCAAGCCAAAGACACTGTGTACTTTAAAACACAACACTGATAAATATTCTTATTACAAATAAAAAAGAATCATTGCCAAGTCAAGCAAGATTTAACAGACCATATGAGCTCACACAATGTTCCCATAAAAATATAAATCTATGAAATCTTTATGACTCTTATACATATTTTATAGTAGACCAGAAAAAAACAGAGTAAGAATATTTAAAATACCACACAACAATTTTGTTAACTGAAGAGTCTGACTATGTCATCCCTCTCTTTGCCTATGATCTCTTCACTAGCTCCCTCTTCTCTATCATGTCAAATATAAGCTACCTGTCTTCATTTTCAAGTCCCTTCACAGCCTATCTCCACCCCTAGTGTCTTCTGGCATTCACTATTAGATGTTGATTCCTGGCTCCCATGATGCCAGCCTCTATCATCCACTTGGTAAATTTTCAAACAAACACCATTGTGTTTTCTCCCATGGTGTCCCCTCATGGTTGGGAAGAGCTTCCCAGAAACATCCACAAAGTTACCTCATTGTCCTTCTTCAAATCCTTTCTTAAAATTTTCCTTTGCCAGGATGCCTACAAAAAACTTGATAATGGTTAGACTGCTGGTATATTGAGACCACTGCATATCATGCTGACTAGTATTGCTTCATTGTTTCCTTGTATTCCTCCATCTGTCTGTTTGTATCTGTCTTTGTCTCTTTTATGCATGTAAGCATTTGGGGGCAGGGATCATCTTCTCGTTTTGTCTTTGTACAGTACCAAGCACAAGGGGGTCTGGTCCATTACTAGGGATCCTAGTTGGGCAATGGTAATACAAATAATAATGATAATACTCAAGTATATTTCATATCAGTATGTGATGAGGTTAACATTCAGAGCCTGAGTCCAGCTAGGCCCCTGGAAGGCACGGGCAGGGGTGGTTGGCATAATTGGAGATCAAACCTAATTGAGAATGAGCTGGGCCTTCATAAATGAAGGTAATAGGAAGGAGGTACAGGGAGGTGACCCAGGTGACAGTAGCTGGGAGTTTTCTCTCTTGGGCTTAAGGTAGAGAGAAACCTGGACCTAGGGAGATATTTGAACTGAAGTTTGAGGGAAGCTGTAACAGAGGCTGAAAAGAGCAGACGGTTCCTGTGGGAATTACAAGGAGCAGGTTAGACTCCTGTGGGAGGCAATGAGTTAGGGCCTGTAAGAAACAGGGAAAAGCTGAACCCAAAGCACAGGGAGATGCTGGAGGAATACAGCAGGCATAGGACTCACAGCCTGAGGACCTGGAGAGAGGAACAGTGCAGGGGACTTCCTTGCAGTAGCCTGATATGAGTGTTGTGGTTGGTAGCAAGAGGTCCAGGGAGGCAGCAGCAAGGAGTCTGGTGGAGCAGATCATAGCTGCTGGTTATAAGATCTCTTGACTGAAACCCTGCATAGCTGGAGGTCCTGGGTTCCCTCACCAGCCCTTGGTAAAGTGTAATGCCCCCTGAGAAGGGGATAAGGGCAGCTGAAAGCTCTGAGAAAAGGGGTATGAAGATTATAGGGCCCAGAGTTGGTGTTGAAGACCTTTTATAAGGACATTGGGACTATTATTTGCTGGACTTACTGTTACTCCAAAACGGGTTGGACTAAACTTTGACCTGGTTGGAGGGCCAAGACGCAAGAAGAGGCAGACCAGAGTGACATCAGTGGGGGCAGGAGAGGGGGATTTAGGGTGGTGAGAACTTCTATGTCATGCCCAACTACAAGAGGGTGCTCGAGCGGTGAGTTCACTCTCCTGCACTATTACTATAATTCAAGGAAACCACCAGCAAGGGCAACATTAGCATCCCTACCAACCTTAGCTCACATTCCTCAATGCCAATCCCTTTTATTATCTAAAAACACTGACAGGCTACTCAGCTTTTTGTGAAATTTCCCTTTTCTTTTTAAAAATGGGGGGTAGTGTTGGGCAGTGGTATTGAGGAATCAACATGAGAGGGTGTTAGGCAGAATGAATGGGGAGAATAGGAGAGCAGCATGATTTGACCCCCAAATATTCTTCTCCAACATTCTCTAGTGTCTCCACTTCCTCTGCCTAGTACACTCTAATAAATGCAACTCTTTCCGTTTTTGGAATAGCAGTTTATTTCCAGAGTTGCAGGGAGAACACTGTAAAATATTCATTTTTATTTTGAGTTGTGTGAGAACTCTATAGATTTGATTTCTTTTTAATTTGGTTTAAGTCAGTGTTAACCAGTTGAAGACACTTTATATACACTTACCACTATTTTCAATTATCAGAAGAGAGACTTCTCTATTTTCTAGGTGTCAGTGAAGAAGGTTGCATCACATGATCATGACAACACAATCTTATAGTGGTGAAACTCTTTTTTCATTAAGATGGTATTAGCTACAATAATTGTGTCTGGGTCTTGGGGGTATCAAAATGGCTGTGGGTTAGAGACCTGCTTACTGTCCCAACCCACTAAAAATTAATTCATGTAGGTTTTTAGACATTTTTTGTCAAGTGTGCATGGGAAGGGTATGATGGGGACAGATCATCTGCAACTCTCTCTGAAATGCCTCCTAAATCTTAGTAGGACCTAGTAAAAACAAATGTTTAGTGATTTTAATAGAAATCAATACAACTGTCTAATAAGGAGCCATTAGCTATTATTAAAAAGGTACTAGTACATTGGACATAGACACCAATTGTCTGCAGCTGATCTGAAAGCACTTTGCCAAAGTAGGTGAGCACTTTCGTCATTTTATAGATGGGCTAATCAAAGCCATAAAGAGGCCAAGTGATTTGTTTCAATAGCAATTGGGGCTAAAATTGGGACTAGAATTCAGTTCTTCAACTTCCAGTCCCATGCTAAATCTACTAAACTATAGGTGCTTCCAGCACAGCTACTACTGAAACAGATATGTTGGCATTAAAAAAACCATAATGAGAAAAGAACAATATCAGCATGATTGCATGGTGTAAATGTTCCACAATGTCCCAACACCATGATAGAAGACGGGATTTGTAGATGGGGAGGGAGAGCATTAAGTAATACCGCTGCTGGAATTTCGTTCCTTCACCCTCTGAATATCATAGAAAGCATAGAATCATATAAATGTAGAACTGGAAGGGATCCTGATAGGCCATCTAGTTCAGTCCCCTGCACTGAGGTAGGACTAAATATTTTCCAGACCATCTCTGACCAGTGTTTGTCTAATCTGTTCTTAAAAGCTCCAGTGATGGAGATTCCACAGCTTCTATAGATAATTTCTTCCAGTGCTTAATTGGAAGTTTTTTCTAATGTGTAATCTAAATCTCCTTTGCTCCTTTTAAACCTATTGCTTATTGTCCTGTCCTCAGTGGTTAAGGAGAACAACTTATCACCCTCTTTATAACAACCTTTTATATACTTGAAGATGGTTGTCATGTCCCCACTCATTCTTCACTTCTCCAGACTAAACAAACCCAATTTTTTCAATTTTTCCTCATAGATCAGGGGTCTCAAACTCGCGGCCCGCGGGCCAACTGCGGCCCGCGGGCTTGTGTCATGCGGCCCGCAGTCCGAATCCGGCTGCAGGCTTGTGCTGGCATTATTTTTTGAGCGGAGCTCTGGGAAGCTGTGGCCGTCTTAAAAAGGAAATGGCCGCCGAATGTGGCCCCACAGGGAGATTTGACGGCGGAGAGTGGAGTGTGCAAGTCCCTGTGAGAGCCTCTCTCTCCTACTGTGCCGCCGAATTGTACCCTGTGGGGAGATTTTTTCGGCGGAGAGTAGAGCATGAAAGGTACAGTACAGTAGTGTGTGTCATGCGCGGCCCCCCTGAACTCTACTCAATGTAAATGCGGCCCGCCACAGCAATTGAGTTTGAGATCCCTGTCATAGATCATGTTTTCTACACCTTTGATAATTTTTTGTTGCTCTGCTCTGAACTTCCTCTAATTTGTCCATCTTTCCTACAGTGTTGTGCCCAGAACTGGACACAATACTTCAGCTGAGGCCTTATCAGTGCTGAATAGAGTGGAAGAATTACTGATCATGTCTTATTTACAACAATCCTGCTACACCCCAGAATGATGTTAGCTTTTTTTTTGAAAGAGTATTACATTATTGACTCATATTTAGATTGTGATCCTATAAACCCCACATCTTTTTCTGCAGTATTCCTTCCTAGGCAATCATTTTGTGTTTGTACAAATCATTATTCCTTCCCAAGTGTTGCATTTTGCAGTTTTCTTCACTGAATTTCATTCTATTTATTTCAGATGACTTCTCCAGTTTGTTAAGATCATCCTGAATTCTAATTCTGTCCTCCAAAGTGCTCAGAATCCCTCCCAGTTTGGTATCATCTGCAAACTTTTTAAGTGTACTCTCTATGCCATTATCTAAATAATTTATGAAGATATTGAATAGAACTAGACCCAGGACAGATCCATGCACTCATGCAGGAACCCCCACATAATATGCCCTTCCAGCTCAATTGTGAACCATTGAAAACAACTCTCTGAGTAGGGTTTTCCAGCCATTTGTGCACCTACCTAATAGTAGGTTCGCTGAAGCTATATTTCTCTCATTGATTTATAAGAAGGTCATGTATGACGGTATCAAAAATCTTACTACAGTTAAGATGCATCACATCTACTGCTTCCATCAACTAGGCTTGTTACCTTGTCAAAGAAGGATATTAGGTTGGTTTGGCAAATCCATGTTGATTGTTACCTGTTTGCTGTATTATCTTTCCAAGCACTGAAGTTAAGCTGACTGGTCTATAATGCCCTGGGTTGTCCTTATTCCTCTTTTTATAGCTAGGTACCTTTCCAATCCTTTGGTATCTCTCCCATCCTCCACAGTTCTCAAAGATAATTGCTAAAGGCTGGGAGATCTCTTCAGTCAGTTCCATAAATATTCTAGGATTTATTTCATCAGGCCCTGTCAACTTAAAGACATCTAGCTTGTCTAAGTCATTCTTAACTTGTTCTTTTCCTATTTTAGTGTCAGATTCTATCCCATTTACACTGATGTTCATTACATTAGTTGTCTGATCACTGTTAAGTTTTTTGGTGAAAACTGAAACAAAAGCAGCATTTAACACTTCTGCCATTTCTGAATTTTCCCTTCTCATTGAGTAATGGGCCTACCCTATCCTTGGTCTTCCTCTTGCTTCTCATGTATTTGTAAAATGCTTCCTTGTTACTCTTTATATCCCTAGCTAGTTTAATCTTGTTTTGTGCCTTGGCCTTTCTAATTTTGTCCCCATAGGATTTGTGGGTTTTTTTGTAATTTGACCTAATTTCCACTTTTTGTATGACTCTCTTTTGAGTTTTAGGTCATTGAAGATCTCCTGGTTAAGCCTCTTACCATATTTTTTACTTTTCCTATGCATTGGTATAGTTTGCTCTTGTGTCTTTAATAATGTCTCTTTAAAAAATGCCAACTCTTCTAAATTCTTTTTTTCATTGCTTCCCCTGGGATCTTATCTACACAATTCTCTGTGTTTCTAAAGTCTGCCTTCTTGAACTCCACTGTCTTTATTCTGCTGTCCCCCCCACCACCATTCCTTACAATCATCTCTATCATTTCATGATCACCTCCACCCAAGCTGCCATCCACCTTCAGATTCCCAACTACTTCCCCTCTGTCAGAAAATGATGGTGTCATCATTTTCATGTCCCCATACGTTCATATTGTGACCACTGTGTAATCATCACCTTTACTTACAGACAAAGGAATAAGGTCAGAAAGAAGCAGGGGCTGACAACTAATCATGGTGCTGTCTATTGGCAAGAGCTGTTGTTTCCAGTCAGATATAATAGATGTGGGTACGTGTTTGTCCATTGTGGTCACTTTCTACTCTTGGAACTACATTTCATTCTATCTTTGATGAATTTATTACATTCAGACTAGAGCAAGGAGGCCAACATATTTTCTTTCAATACAAAATCTCTCCAGTTTATGTAACAATGATTTCTGTGCTGTGATTGGTTAGATATCTTTTAAGTGTTAAATATATAAAACTTTCATTGTTAGCAGCCTAGCATATGAAGTTTAAGTTTGGAACAATGAACCAGCCATCAGTTGTGGGAGTATGTTGGCAGCTGTCTTACTCCAAGCTTAAACTAGAGCAATGAGAACACATCATCATAAAACAAAGTATTGGAATATCTGTCTCAAATTAACTATAGGGTATAACAAATGATTCATGTATAATTATATGGTGTACAGCCAAGATAACAATTTCAAACCTTTTATAAGTATTGCTGGAGTTGACTTTTGAAAAATGAAGGTTAAACAACAGTATTATGTAATGGCTTAAATCTCCTAACAATTTCTAGGAGAAACTGAAAAACTGTAGAGTAGTGGTGAATATGTTTAAGGCTGACCATTTTTGTTACTTTATGCAATAAAACAAGCATCTGAGCACACTGTTTTAATGCTTAGAGGCAAAATTATGGCATTTGCCCACTGACTGGTCCATATGAAGACACCCTTCCCTGAGGATTGCGGAAAGAGGAACATCCCCTCCCAGAACAAGCCAGTATGCAGCAGGAACTGTGCAGTCTGCACCATCCTTTAAGCTTCCACAGGCTGGATTGTTGGGTGGCAATGGCCCTGTTTCTTCTCTGGCCTCTTTGGGACAAGGGACACTACAGAGAGTGCATTGAAAGTGTAGTGTGCTTCACAAAAAGATATCTATTTTGAGTGACCCTTGCAGCTATGAGTGGTCAGAGTTAACAGTGATGAAGAAAGGCTCCTTGTATGGTTCCCTTCTTATGAAGGATTTAAGTGCCAGTCAAAAATTTGACCTGAGGAAAACCATTAGGGTCTGATCCTGTAAAAGCTTCTCACATAAGGAACTGGAGTTAGGAGTTCTATTAAAGTCAGCTGGACAATTCATGTTAATTCATGTTAATTCATGGGAATGTTGGATGGGATGGGAACTGAGTTACTGCAGAGAATTCCTTTTTGGGTGCTGGCTGGTGAGTCTTGCCCACATGCTCGGGGTTTAGCTGATCGCCATATTTGGGGTCGGGAAGGAATTTTCCTCCGGGGCGAATTGGCAGAGGCCCCGGAGGTTTTTCGCCTTCCTCCGCAGCGTGAGGCATGGGTCGCTTGCTGATTGATTCCCTGCAGCTTGAGGTCTTCAGATCTCACTTTTGAGGATTTCAATAACTCAGTCATGGGTTCGGGGTTGTTATAAATGTGTATGGGTAGGGTTTTGTGGCCTGCCTTGTGCAGGAGGTCAGACTAGATGATCATATTGGTCCCTTCTGACCTATGAGTCTATGAGTCTATGAGTCTATGAGTCTAACAGATATTTGAAGGATCAGACCTTTGGGGCTAGATTCACCCCCCTGGCAGGCCAAGCACCATACAAAAATAAAGGAAATAATAAATTGTAAAAACTGTGTAAAGTTTAGTTTTACAAGCATGGAGTATTCTTACGCTATTTCCCACTATGGGGTAAAGGAAACATGGTGGCAGTTACAGAGACATGGTGGATAGGTGAGGTAATATCTTTTAACCAACTTCCATTGGTGAGAGAGACAGGCTTGCAAGCTTGCAAGAGCTCTTCTTCGGGTCTGGAAAACTTACTTAGGCTTGGTCTACACTTACCCCAGTGATTCGGTGTCACAAACTATGCAGAGAACTTGCGTAACTCCCATCGACTGCTATGCTTCTCTTCTGTGTGTCGTCTTCACTGCGTTCCCATCAACACAGCACTATGCCACTTGTGGGAGTGGATTAACAGTGTCGACTTCTTGATCGACTGAGCAGGTCTTCACTGACCGCTCAGTTGATCCAGATAAGTCGATCTGACAGCGGTGACTTTGCCGCTGTCAGTGTAGACACAGTCTTAGAGCACTATGAACTATTCAAGATGAAGTGGCCTGTTAACACCCCTCCAGTCACAGGGAGAAAGGGGGTGGCACAGCTGGAGAGGGGGGTTGTTAGTGTGTCATAGATTGTTGTAATACTTTGAAAGGATCATCTGTGAGCATAGTACATAACTTTGCTAGATACTAAAATGGACTGAATATAAACACTGGATTTATGGCTTATTACAGGCCTGGACTTATGGGTGGGTGATGTGGGCGACAGGCAAGGGTGCCATGGAACAATCCAAGTTCTGCAAGCGGATGGGCCTGGGATGCTCGAGCACCATGGGGGGATGAGTGTGGGTGAGCCCAGGTCTGGAGCCCATGACCAGTGAGGCAGGAGGTGGATGATGTCTCCTGGAGCTGCCAGTCTAGTGGGGAAGCACAAGCAGCAGGGCTCATCCCTGCAGAGCCAGCAGGCCAGGCCCTGGGTCCCCCCTTCCTGTGGACACAAGCAGTGACCATGTATCCTCTCTCCTCCTGCTAGGTGGTCACAAGTGTATGGCCAGGGGAGTCCAGCCAGGCTATGGAGCCAGGAGCTGGTCCTCATGTCCTGTGCCCCACACTGCTATTCTCAAACTCAAAGAAAGGATGCCAAAATACAAATTTGCCATTTTCCCTAAGACTGGCATCATTTTCCCTAAGGCTTATTACAACAATCTATAACCCACTAATAACTCCCCCAGCTGCTTTCCCCTCCACCCCTCCTCCCGCCTCCTTCCTTCACTATGATTGGAAGGATATTAATGAGCCACTTCACCTTGAATGGTCCATTGAAATGTGTTAACTACTTATGCTAAACAATCTGTTCCACCTTGTATTTAGCGATGACACTCTGAGTACATTTCCTGGACCTGTGTAAGTTTGAAAGCTTGTGTCTCTCACAAACAGAAGTTGGTCCAATAAAAGATATTATCGCACCCATCTTGTCTCTCTAATATCCTGGGACCAACACAGCTACAACAACCCTGCATACGTTGTGGCAGCTGTCAGTCTAATAAGACCCACAGCTAGCAAAAGAGTGTGATTAATAGAAAAACAAAGCAGCACCTTGAGACAGAGCCAACAGGCAACATGGAGGACTGACTACCAGGAAAGCAGAAGTTCCAGACAAAACATGCATGGAAGCAGTGGAAGCACCAGTTGATTCTGTATGCAGAGCTGGCCAGAGGGGAAAAAAGCTGAGAACATGAAGATAAAAGCATCTTTACTATCTCATTGGGGGAAAAGGATGAGATATGAGCGAAGCACTGTTGTGAGGAATATTGCCCAAAACACTGGAACAAATGGTAAAGGTGTTTAAATCCTATGACTTCAAAGAGAATAAGACTGTGGAGAAATATCATTTTTTAAACCCAAAATCAAGTAACAAAGAGGGAATAGATAGTTACTTTACAGAACTAAGAACTCTGGCATCCACATGTAACCCTGAAGACATAAAAGGCTCCCTAATTAGAGATGGGATTGCTGGTGGAAAATATGTTTCCGTCTTATATGAGAGATTGTTGAGAGAAATAAATATAACCCTAGGGAAATGCCTCCAAACAGTAAGAGCAGCTGAACTGTCTAGGGAAGGGATCATAACAGTAGCTGCCGGTGCAGAACGATTATACAGGGTCAAGCTAAACATACCCAGGAGGCTGGACAGAGATCAATTGAGAACGCAAGCATCATTGTTCAATATATATACTGTGGAAAGCAGCATGGAAGGCCAAAAGAAAAATGTAACAGTGAAAGATGTGTGAGAAACAGAACCCTTTTATGTCCTAATGCCACAGCTACCTGAAGAAAAATAAAGCAGCAGTTTATGCAGTTATTGAGGATATAGAAAGTTCCAATGAAAAGGAGGATGTCTGCAGTGTGACTTTAGCAGATCAAAACATTTTCAGTGTACACTCATTGCAGAAGAAGGCTGCCAGTCATTCAGCTGCCATATTTGCAACTATGCTATTGAATCAATGACCAATTCAATTCCAGCAGGATTGTGCAGCCAGCTGCAGTGTAATACCAGCAATACTGATAAACAGGAATATTAATCTGGAGAAATGTCACCAAGTGCTGGTGATGTACAATAAAACCATTTGGGACTGGTGGGCAAATGGAGCTGTTAATGAAAAACCCACAAGACAAGAGAAATTATTGCCTGGATTTTATAGTAGTTTATAATATCATTCAAATATAAGGCTGGAAGAGCCCTCGAGTGATCATCTGGTCCAGCCTCCTGTGCTGAGGCAGGACCAAGTATATCTAGACCATCTTTGACATGCTGGTTTAGTCTCTTCTTAAAAATCTCCAATGATGGGGATTCTACAACTTCCCTTGGAAGCCTATTCTGGAATTTAACTACCCTTATATTTAGAAAGGTTTTCCTAATATTTAATCTAAATCTCTCCTGCTACAGTTTATCCAATTACTTTCTGTCTTCCCTTCAGTGGACATGGAGAAAAATTGATCACTGTCCTCTTTATAACAGCCCTTAACATATTTGAAGGATGTTATCACATCCCCCTTCAGTCTTCTTTTCTCAAAACTAAACATGCTGGTTTTTTTAAATGTTTTTTCATAGGACAGTTTTTTAAACCTTTTATCATTGTTGTTGCTCTCTTCAATTATCCACATCTTTCCAAAAGCATGGTGCCCAAAACTGGACACAGTACTCCAGCTGAGGCCTTATCAATGCCGAATAGGGTGGGGCAATTATTTCCAGTGTCTTTCATATGGCACTCCTGTTACTACACCCCAGAATGGTATTAGCCTTTTTCACAGCTGCATCACATTGCTGACTCATGTTCAATTTGTGATCCACTATACCCCCAAATCCTTCTCAGCAGTATTACCTCCTAGCCTATTTTGTAGTTGTTCATTTGATTGTTTCTTCCTAAGTGTAGTAGTTTGTACTTGTCTTTATTGAATTTCATCTTGTTGATTTCAGACCAATTCTCCCATTTATCAAGGTCATTTGGAATTGTAATCCTGTCCTCAATACTGCTAGCAGCCCTTCCAAGCTTGATGTCATCTGCAAATTTTATAAGCATAGTGTCCATTCCACTAGCCAAGTCATTAATGAAAATAGTGAATAGTGCTGGACCCAAGATGATCACTGTGGGACCCAAATAGGTATGTCTTCCCAGTTGTACAGTGAATCATTCATAACTACTCTTTGAGTACGGTATTTCAATCAGTTATACACCCACCTTATAATAATTTCACGTAGACCACATTTCCCTAGTTTCCTATTGAGAATGTCATGTGGGACTCTGTCAAAAGCCTTATTAAAATCAAGATATATGAAGTCTACAATTTTCCCCATCTACTAGGCCAGTAAACGATCGAAGAGGGACATTAGTTTGGTTTGCCTTGATTCAGTGATACACAGGAGTACCACTTACTATTGGGTGACAGGACAGTGGAAGCCATGTATTTGTTTACAGAACAACACCACAATATTGTCAGTGTGAGAGAGGATAAAAAACAGTCACTGTGGGTCCTTTCCAGCATTCTAGAAGAATATTAGGATGTTTTTCAGAGAGATACAGGGCAAGCTGAAGTTAGAAAGAGACTTCCACATACAGACTGTGAGACAGAATTCCACTAGTCCTTGTGGAATCACTGAAGAAGAAATGGGTGAACCTGCAAAGAAGAGGCATCCTTACACCTGTTAAAACTAGTACAAAGTAGCTTAGTAGCCTGGTGGTGCTGAGAGAACTTGCAGGTAAACTGAGGCTCTGCATTGAAAAGAAGTCACCACAGTTAACAACAATTGAGGACATCCTACTCCATCTATCCACAGCAAAAGAGTTCACAGTTTGTGTTGGCAAGAATGGATTCTGGCATATTGAGCTAGGTGAGCCACCTAGCCACCAGACAACATTTGTCATACTGTTTAGCAAGAACTGCTGGGTATGAATGTCTATGGGCATCAATCCAGCCCCAGATGTGTTCCCATGTAAACTGAAACAGGCATGAGGAGGACTCCCAGGTATCAGGATAGTAGCTGATGACATTCTTATTGTAGGAGGAGGAGATGACAAAGGAGAGGAAATGCAGAAGAGGAAATGATACCCAGCTGCGACAGCTTTTAAAATGCTTCTGGGAGTGGACTATTAAGCTGAATACAGACAAGCTGAAGCTGTGGAGAACTGAAGTCCCCTACATCAGACATCTATTGACTTCTGAGGGATGCTGAGAAACTGAGAACCATTCAAGCAATGCCCAGACCAAAGGAAGTGAAGTGATTTATAGGAATGGCTGACTATTTTTGCACATTCTGTGCACACCTATGGAAGCCTGTGAACCCTTGAAACAATTAATATACAATGATGAGGTGTGGGAATGATCAGAGACCCAAGAACACGCATATGAAAGAGTAAAGAAAATCATAAGCGAGGCACTAGTCCTAAATTGCTACACCCCTGCTGAGCAGCTAAAGCAGCAATGTGATGCTTAGGAGACCTATGAATGGCAATTATACAAAGCCAGCAGCCCACAGCATTTGCTAGTAGAGCCCCGAGAGACACAGAAAGGAGATGTGCTGTGATAGAAAAGGAGCTACTGACTGTGCTCTTTGGCATGGAATGATTCCATCAATTAACTTCTGTATACAAGAAAAATAAGGTACTGCCCATGTTCCAAACTGGTCCCTAGCACATAGAATCTGCTGATGTGGACAAGAGGCAAATTGTCTCAGTTTCCTAAAGTTTTCTGTATTTATTTATTTTTTTATGTTGTAGAATAAAAAATATTAGAAAATTTCAGAGCACAGTGAAACAAGGGGTGGCCCCCCATCCCTTTCCCTGATGAGTTGCCATACTTCCATCTGAAGAGACTCTACATTCCAGTGTTTGTTTATGGATGGTATGATGCATGCTGAATCTCTTTTGAATCTTTTGCTGAATCTCTTTTGGCAGGCAAGCTATGACGAGTAGGAAGCCACTTCACAGCCTGGAAAAGAGGGATAGAAAAACAAAACAAACAAACAAAACCAACCCAACAGCTGAACTGTTGCTCAGCATTCCAGGTACAACCAGCTAGCACACACTTGCTGTGCTGCTAAATATACCACATATTTTGTCATTTGTCCCTGACAGCAATAAAGTAGAATATATAGATGCAGTTGCAGGGAAGGTCCAACAAATGATTTAGGCTAAGATCTTCAAAAGTGATTAGTTATTTTGGCTTCCTCCGTTTCAGAGAACTCATTCTGAGATACCTTAAAGCGATCTGGTGTTCCAAAAGTGATAAAAACCTATGCTCTGAAAATCAGGCCCTTTAAGGTATCTGAAGTTGGGGCACCCAAATACCTAATCATTTCTGAATATTTTGGCCTTCATATCTACTGGTCACTTCAGTGCTTATTCAGATGCTTATAGGAAGGTGTGCAGAGTTTTAAATTAAATGCTTCAGATAATCTTTAAAATTAGTAATCTAGTCTCTGGTGAGGTGCTGTGTACTCCAGTACAACATTTTGTAAAAATTCAGTAATCAACTTTTAGTACTCCTGTTAGCAAGATACTGGATTCAGCCAGAAATATTGTGTGAAATCCTGACTCCTTTGAAGGCAATGGGAGTTTTTCCATTAACTTCAGTGAGCCAAGATTTCACTTGCTATGAGAAGGCACCATGATGACTTACCTATGGACCTTTGCCAGTACGCCTGCACTGAGACTTGTAGCATCTTTTGTATTTCTGTATTCCTGGGCCTCTATTAGCACTTCTTCTAATGAAATGCTAAGCATTTCTGCTCCCATTGAAGGCAATGGGAGTTGGGGCTGCTCTTTGATTACCTTGCAGAAGCAGGCCATATACCTATAGCAGGATTGATTAAATTGTGTTTAAAATGTGGGATGGGTTTGTGATTGCTAGAAATGTTGATGAGACCAGGAAACTCATTCTGAATTTTCACAAAATCCAAATGTTTATGGAGGCCAGGATGCAAACAAGCACACCAACCTATAGCACCACTTAGGTTCCCTGCATGTGCATTTTGGATAACAGACCTGATATTGTTATCAAGATTTGAAAATTTCTCATACTTTATTACTAACTGAAAAGCCAAGGAATGTTAGTGATTTAACAGCTTTAACACTGTTATTAACATGTCCTTAGGCCAGAGCAAACATTAAGATTGTTAGTTAAGTTACAGTGCAAGACTTCTTTCCACACAAACCTCATATGATAGTTTTCAGTTTAAATTCTCCTTTATTAAATTGGGTACAGTATCAATACAGCATTTTGATCCAAAACCTATCAATAGCAATATTCTGTAGTCATTTCCTCAACCCCATATACAGAGCTATGGATGTTTTCCAGAGAAATGCAATAAAAAAAGGCAGTAATAGGTAGAAAGCACACTTAATTTACTAAATACTGTATGTATTATGACTTTGCTCTTTTTCTTCTTTCATGGTAGCTAACGTAATGAGATGTAAACTGAAAAATGTCCTAAGATGCTGGTTTTCTGATGTCTTAGTCTGTGGTTTTGAAGTCCCATCTTCCAGAAGATTGCAGGAGAAATCTTAACTCCAGTTTAACAAAGATTTTGTAAATAAATTTAAAAGTAAACATATCTCTTGGAGAATCATTTGCCTGTTGCCAGCGAGGCTCACAAAGCATTGCTGAGGGGCAAATCTGCTGACTCAACCACATCTTTTAGTAGAGTGTAGAGTGGTTGGCTGTTTAAGATGAGGTGTAAACCTGCCAGAACCAACTAGAGTCACCTACCACAGTCACCTTCTCATGGAAAACACTGAAGACAAATTAAAGTCCAGCATATGTGCAAAATCTCAGTCCAGATGACACAACAGTCTGTGTGATTCCTGCCATGCAGGGTGGATAACTCCCTAACTCAAATGTTATCACTCTAACACAGTAGCAAGACAAATGTTTCCATGAGAAATCCCTCCAAACGTTTTGGAGGAGTGCATTTGGCTGGTCAGTAATATAAAAAGAGAACAAATGCTAAAATGCTACCACACAAAACACCTTTATAGGCAGGGTTACATGTCATGATTCATGATAGGCAACTGGTGCCTTCTGCCCCTGCCTGTCAACTTGCAGAGCTCTGAGGTCTGCTTTTCTGCTTTCAACCAATTCTTTTTCTGGTATTAATATATATGTATAGTCTTCTCTTTCAAGTTAGGTAGAAGAGTTTTGGCTGGACTGGTAAAAGTTCCCTATAGGCTAACATTTTCAAAAGATGCTCCTGAAGTGGTTGCACAAAACACGCAGCTGCACATGCAAAATAGTCAGTCATAATTCCAGGGGTTCCATATTACCATACAATGCCAAACAAGAGAACACTTTTCAGTGGGCAGTTCTAGAGCATAACTATCTATGAAAGAGTGATTTTCAGAACAGAGCACACATTTTTATTCTTAAATGTAATGAAAATATGTGTTTATTTTAAGGTACTGGGGACCCAATGTGTATGAAAATGTAGTTACCTCTAGTTGTGTCAGGTGCTCCCATTGCACCTGCTCTGGGTACATCTTTGCATATCTCAGTCCCTAATTGCATGCTTAGCCTGAGCTCTTTGAAAACTGGCTTTTGAAAATCTGAATATATCTTCTAGCTTTAACCACAGGTACAATCAGAAGAGAGATAATAGGGGTAACCTACTTCAAATTTTGCAACCTACTTGCAAATTTCTTAATTGCTGTTTAAAAAATCCTAATTGTTATCCATTGTGGAAGAGCATCTGGACTAATCTGGTTAAAATCAGATTTTTGAAATCTAAATACTGGACTTGGTGATGGGCTTATTATATTATTTCCCCTTAAATCAGTACAGTGTCTGATAGGCTTGTTAGGAATGTAATGAGTGAGGATCTATTGTGGATGGTACTCCAGTAAGGATCGTATGAGGTTTCTTTAATTCAGAGTTAGTTTGTAAATGAATCCAGCAATTCATCTGGCTTCTTATTAGTAAAAATCTCATTCTAAAACTCAGTTCAGTTACCAGAAGGTCACTATCCCTACTTTCCTTCTTTACCCCAAAATCCTTCCAGTCCACTGTCCAGCCTACTGCCTGGCTCCTGACCCACTTTTGGCTCCTTTCCTCTATGCCTACAGGGATCTAGGGTTCACTACTTTATCCATTACTCAAATCATTGTTTTTAAATGGACTTTTCAATTGCCTAGTTCCAAATAATCCATTCCCTTCACAAGGTCCTTCAGCTGCAAAAAACAATATACTGCACCTTCAGAAATTATTGCCAATCAGACATTTTGCATGCTTGCTAAATCATCAGTTTGATTTCTTAATGCGTTAGAATGCTTTAGTATCCTCATTTAAAATGGTGTCATCTCAATTAATTGTTATCTCTGTGTCATCAATTTTTCTCATTTCATTATTCTAGAAAACTAAAGCGAATTGGAATACATCTAGCATAGGAGCTAACTAGTAAAAAGCTGACAGTTTGTAATTTTATTAGAATCATTTTGGTAACAACTCCTCTGATACCTATTATATATGCTCATGAATAGCCACTATACCAACACAAAACATCTGCTAGTCTGGCTGAATTTGAACTCCCTCTGATCTGGTAAGAATTTGAAGAGTAACAGCCCCTAATTGAAATCCGCATACATTCCTCATCCATTGAAGATGATGAGATGTGGGCACGGAAGTCCATACTAGAAGAGTCAGTGCATGCTCAGGGTTTTATGTGCTCAAGTACTGCAGGCAGAACTGTTATACATTAATCAGACACTGTCAACTAGTTTATTTTATTTTTAACTTCTAGTTTATAGGGGTGTTTGCAGGTGAGTACACAGGTAAATGTATATGTAGACTGTGTAGGTACTGCAAATAGTACCGTATAATCCTAGAAAAGAATATACACAGCATTTGGTTGTTAGCTGGTGCAATATTATTTTCTCATAGTTGCACGACTGGTTGGTGTAGTTCTTGTAATCAAGTAGATGTGTGAACATTTGCATTCTGATTCTAAGATGTCGTGGAAGGAATCACACAGCAACTCAATTTAGGTGAAGATCGAGCAGAACTTTAATCTTAAACACACACAGAAAGCTATAGCTATAGGGGAGCCCAGGCAGCATGTCTCTGTGCTGAGCTCTGGCACTCCACTGGTTTCAAGTTACAGAGGGTTTATATAGGTTTATCAAAGTTTACATGTGACATACAGGACCGTATAGTGGATTTTCCAGTACTTAACAAGTCATTTACTACATATTGGGCACTTATACCTCCCGCTGGGATTCTCCTGGTGTCCATAAGTCAGGGTGATTCTCTTGGTGCCAGCAAGTCCCGAGGCACCTACAATCTTTGGTAGCCTGCAGGAATTCCTGACAGGGTATGGCTGGGAGTGGCTGCAAGGTGCGTTAATGTCTTATAACATAACTCACCAGGTTGCATTTATTGTGGTTCCAGTCTAAGGCCTCCTGTCTGGATTTTATTCCACAAAGAGAAGTTGCTAACTTCCTCCCATGTAAGTTTCTCAACATTTCTCATAAGCCTTTGATGCACTTACTTAGGTTCTCACCTGAATATTAGTGAATTTTCCCCCATTTTTTGTGGCAATTTCATCTCAGTGAAAAATTTCTAGCCAGCTATAGAGCTGGTCCAAAAATTTGTGAGTACTCACTCTTTCCCTCCAAAAAAAATTTAAAAAAAATATTTTTGACAGAAGATTTTTGCCCAATATTTGCCCAATATTTGCCCAATGTATATTTAATATATAAATGAAAGATTGACATCTTTTTTAATACAGTACAGGGATTTCTGTAGTGCATACTCTGAAAAAAAGTTAAAATCAAATGTTTCTAAGAATCATATTTATCTGACGTCTATTCTCAGTGGAGGCAATTGATTGATGAATATTTTCATCTTCATTCCTTCTTCATAAATTATTGAGCTTACTTTTACTTTGCCATCTCTGTTAAGTTTTGTTTTGTTATGTAAGCTGGTGAAGTGACAATTCCACTCAGTCTGTTCCATAGTTTAACAAACTGAAAGTGTCAGAGGGTTGAATATTGGCCTTTTTCTTATCTCTTATTTATGACTATTATGAAAATTAGTTTACTTTTGACACCATGTCATGTCATATGTTATTGTTTTCAATACAGGGATAACTGGGTGAAATGTAATGGTCTGTCCATTACTGGAGGTCAGAATAGATGATATAATGGACTTCTCTGGCCTTAAACTCTGTGGATCTATGACAATGGCAAATAATTTCAAAAAGAGTAACTATCCCAATGCTGAAAACAGAATGTTATTAGACTAAAGAAAATGGTATTTTCTTATCCCTAAGCTCCTGTCTTTACCTGCTTCATTGCTAAGTTTCTGCCTATATTTTACTTCAATCCTTCTTGCTGTAGACTTGAAGAAACATGCACATGCCTTTGCAGAGAGGGAAAAACATAAGGCTTTAATCCATATTGAGACTTTATAGTTGAATCAGAGATGCTTCAGCAGTCAGAAAAGTTATGTCCACTTCACCCTGTCTAAAGCTTTCTCTGTATCTAACAGTAATCGGGCAAGAAAGCTATCTGCAGTTCGTAGTTTGGGAGAATGTTATCTGAAACCCTTCTTTGAGTATTTGAACCTGGACTTCCTTTTATGGAACAGGATAATCTAGGTGTATGAAATAGTTAATTCATGGGGTTAGCATAGACAATAAAATCCTCACGAAAAAAGGAGATGGTTCTGGATGAAACATATTTGTTGAAAACACATGTCTTTGGGCAAAGTTGTGGTAATTGCTGTTTGTGAGGTTTGAAGGAGGTAACCTGACAATTAAATTTCTGGGAGTGATTCTTTGTAAGGTTGTAACATTTGTTCCCTGAAATTTGAGTAGGAGTCTGTCTCATTGCACTAAGGCTGAGGGTTTTGTGTATTCTAAGGAGGCCAATGACACTTCAGAATCATTCTGTTTCTAGTGGCTTTGTGAGAGTTCCTGCCTGGTATTAAGTAAGATTATTGAGTTTGGGTGTTGCAAAGTAATTCTGAATTTTGGAAATGGGAACAGGTTCATTCTTCTATTCAGTGAAAAATTTCTATTTACGAAGCCTATGGTTATTTCTTCTTCACTGTTGGATATCTAATTCCATATTGGATGGAATATATTGTGGATATTACTAAAGAGCAGTGGTTTTCAAACTTTTTAGGCTGTGTACCCCTTTTTAAATAATGTAGTCTATTGTGTATCCCCATCTGAGATAGGATCATAATATACCTATGAAAACAGGGGGGAAAAAAGGTCTATAAGGGATAACACAATGTGTTGTCCGCCATTACAGGATTTTTCTCACATACAAGAGAGAGCTCACATACAACAAGAGCTTGTGTAGCCCTGTTTGAAAACCACTGCTGTAAGGGATTCCTGTTTCTTGGGTTAGAGAGCTAGTATTGTACTTGAGCTAATTCTATGTTAATAATAAGTTTTTCCAATATGCACAGCTGATCTGTCAGAGACTATAGATCTTGAATCCTGGTCCACAGGGCACTTAAGAACCAGTAAATTCTGACCTGCCAAGAGTCACCAGAACTAGAATCTGAACTTTGACAAAAGACTCCAGTCCTGTGCTCTGATTGGCAGAAATCTGAGGGTCCTGATCAATTTCTTGCTTGTATTTAAACTGATCACAGGAGGAAGATGTTATCTATGAAACTTGGTTCTCCTTGCTTAGGATTGCTTTCCTTGTGCTGTTACCCGGGGTTGTCTCAATCCAAAGCTCAGGGTAACTGTACTCTTTGCAAGGAGGTGTCAGGAACAAATCAAAGGGAGACACAGCATGTCTGTCTGATTAAAGATTGGCACAAACCCAAAGTGCTTTTATCCAAACTTATTATTTTATTAGATCTCAAGCAAACACAGATATGCAAAAGGGGTAGCATGCCCCCAGTCAATAGCAATCCAGGGTCTGGAGAACTTTCGGGAAGTCAAACAACAAGATTCAAGTGGCCAGCTATCTGCCTATTGCTGGGGATTCTAGGAGATGTCAAGAAGGCCAAATCCGAATTCCTCAGACCTGTCCACCCCTTTTAAGTTAGTTACTGCTACAATCACATCAACAACATGTCAATCAAAGAAAACCCATTAAGCAAGCACTTTAAAGCCTTTAGTCCTGCAGCTGTATTTCTACACAACAGTCCAAAGATAAAGCTAGGCTTCCTGTTTTTTTAAAGATGCAGACATCGGTAATTTCAAAAAGAGCTTAACAAGGAAGGCAGCAGGATCGTGGTCACTCAAACCCCCTCCCCACTGGCTTGCCTAGTTATGCTAAGGCTGCTACAAAGACCTACTTACTTAGCTGCTTTTGGTAATAAGTGTAACGATCAGTATTCCATTTACTGACAGTGACTTTCTGGTAACCTGAACCTGCCTACTTCCTTGCACCTGACTCTAGTTTGCCCTCTGGCCTGTTTCAGACTCTGATCTCCTGTTATCTGACCCAGCCTGGCTCCCCACTCTTTCTCTGACCACTAGGTCAGACTGCCCATGTCCTGGTCATGACATAGTCTGGTTTCTCATTTAATGTATTTAAATATCTTTTGGGCTTTTGATGTTCTAGTGCTTCTTCTGATTGTGTTATTATCAGTTTTTCTTTTTCTTTTCTGAAATTAAGGTTATTTTGCCCCTGAAGAGTACTTTTAGGTTTTCCTTGGGAGTTTACTGTTGTTTCTCTCAATTCTCATTAATTTTCAGGAAGTATTTTATTAGCATACTTATGAAATGTTTGAAATTGCATCTCCAAAAAGTGAACTCTTAAGATGTCAAGAATCAGAGCCTGCTCCCATAGAAGCCAGTGGCAACAGTCCTATTGAAGTCAGTGGAAGTGGAAGATTCCTTCATTGATAAGAGCATGGAGGAATGATATGAGAAATAAGGGAGGATTTTATATTATTGAATTTCTAGTATGTTTGCATTTGGAATGAGTAGAGGTCTATTCACGAGTATACTGGAAACACAGTTGAGGGACAAGTAAAATTGCATGTCCAGATGAAGTTAGGGGCTGATAGAGATACCATCAAATTTGCAGGATCTTTGAGGACAATGAGGTAAGTTTTCACTTGGAGTGTATGTATGTATTGTGATAAAGTCAGGCCGGACAGCTATAAAAGGGTGTGCCAGGACCAGTATGAGGGCCCAAAAGGTTTAAAAACCCTCTGCCCACTATTTGAAACCGGGGTACGTGGGTGGGCGCAAGCCCATCCACCGCTAAAGGTTCCTCTCCCAGCCTAGGGGAGGAACCACTGGACCCGGGTCCAACAGATTACGGGAGACAACAAATGAATAAAACAGGAAAGGGCGTGAGGGTCACAGGGTCAAACGTAGGAGACCAGAAGGGGACACCGAGCAGAGAACCCCGGACAGCGCCCACTGCTCCTCGAAGGTGTCCAGGGAGCCAGCGGACACTGCCCAGGGGAACTCCGCCCGGAGGCGTGAATTAACAAGGGAACGGAAATAGGCCCCACAGCTGCAGGGAGCCTCCCCTGCCAACCTCCTCTCCCTGGACTTGTAGATGGTTAATTTGGCCAGGGCTAGGAGAAGGTTGACGAGGAGGTCCTGCAACTTTGTGGGGCCACAGATGGGGTGTGAGTGGATGAACAGGTGCGGGGAGAAGTGCAGCCAGAACTTCAACAAGAGGTTCTGGAAGAGCCGGAAGAGGGGCTGCAATCTGGCGCACTCCAGGTACATGTGCGCCAGGGTCTCCCTCATGCCGCAAAAGGGGCAGATGTCAGGGTGGGAGGTGAACCACGCCAAGTACACGCCCGTGCTCACGGCTCCATGAAGGAGTCGCCAACTGATGTCCCCGGCGGGCTGCGGGGTCAAGGTGGAATACAGACTGGCCCACCGAGGTTCCTCGCCCTCGAAGGGTGTTAAGAAGTCCCACCACTTGGTGTCCGGGCGGGACACGAGGGCGTGGAAGTGAAGGGTGTGGAGCACGAGTGCATACAGATGTTTTCTAGGCGTGGTCTGGAAAAGAACCAGCTGCAGATTGAGCAGCTGGCTTGGGGCGTGAGGATGGGGGGGCCCAAGGGGGTTCGTGGGGCCTCGGGTAAGCACCGGAGGGCCAGGGCTCAAGGGGGGTGGGGAGTACCCTCCTGCAAGACCCGCTCGAGGTACATCAAAGCAGTAGGGGGCAAGGCTGCCCTCGCTTCCTGGAGTACGCGT